>CAVLJG010000007.1:25886059-26486059 GCA_963669975.1 Acanthoscelides obtectus
TTCTATTAGTTTATAGGTCTAAGTGATTTCAAATATGTATTTTTTACGACTAGAGTGTATCTAAAATGTTTTCAGTTTATAAAGGCATATTTTGGAACAAATCTTAAAGTGGGCCAACTGAAGTGGGAAGGGGCTCGTATAAGGCTTTTTCATCCTTGGCATCGCTCAACCTTGCGTCAAAATTTTATCAATGTCCAACCGGTATTTTCAAGCTGCAGCGGGGTCAAGGTCGCTAAAACATTCGAAATAGTGATACAAACTGTGCATATTTTTATGTAGGCAGGTCTATCTCCGTCAGTCAACACGGTTTCATGAAGGGCAGGTCCACAGTTACTAACTTGCTACATCTTACTCAATATGTTTGTGAATCAATCGATAGACAACTTCAAACGGATGTAATATATACTGATTTCTCTAAAGCGTTTGATAGTTTAGACCATAACATTCTACTCAATAAGTTATCTAGATTTAGTCTTTCAGATGCATTGTTGCTATTTTTCAGATCTTATTTATGTCATAGGAAACAGTATGTTATGTGCAATGGACATAAGTCAAGCGAATACCCTGTAATGTCCGGTGTTCCTCAAGGATCTAGTTTGGGACCTCTATTATTTATTATGTTCATAAATGATATTTCTGAAGTTATCGATGTCGATTTTCTTATATATGCTGACGATATGAAACTTTTCTGTAGAGTCTCTAACATTGACGATTGTCATCGCTTGCATGCAACATTGTAAGGGTTGACAGCTGGTGTCGTGAAAACAGACTTGTTTTGACTGTTGCCAGTGTCACGTTTTGTCGTTTACTTTAAAAACAGGGTAATGATGTATGAATATAGTATTGGCGACAGGAACTTGACAGACCTAGTACAATTAATGGCTTGGGAGTCACATTGACAGAAAAATTTTCCTTCTCCAACGCGATATGTGTGTCCTAAAGGGCGGCCATCATGTTTCTATAGCTATTTAACCTAATCCAACTAATTTTTCATAAAATCTTACCATTTCACCCCTGTAGAAATACTAAAAGATCCGAGAAAGTCTAAGGAGAACCGAGTAGAAACGGGAGATCGAATAACTCTGAGCGAAAGTGATCTTTTATTACGAAAAGATGGTCAGCCTATTCCTCATTTTTTTCAAAGACAGAATGGGACAGGACTATAGTGCTGCCGGTATGAAAACAGCCGAGCATCGAAATTTCTAATTTTCAGAGCATTCATCGGAAAAACTCCTTTCGCTATGACGCTGCTCCACTTTCGAAATTGAGCTTCCATACGTTCTAGCTTCAAGCAAATGAGATGCAAACTTTGTTTTGCTACTCGCAATTTCACTGCGTCTTTTTGTGCTTAGATTGCTATGAAGCGTTATCCGGGCACTCACTGCTCAATTAGCTGTCGGATGTTGAGCAGGTCGATGTAGAGAGATGATTTAGTTCCGACTCAACTGAGTAAAACTCATTGCCATCTAACCAAGCGCTGTTTGTAGGTATCAGAGACTGATGTAAACTCATTTGGAATTCGAAAGAAGTTTCTAGACTCTAACCTGTTTTGACCGTACAAAGCGTATCGTCCTTGGCATAGAAGTAACCTTGTCTGAACATTTTATCAAAATCCTTTACAAGTTTAAGAAGGTCCAAAGGATGGTGGACAGACAGAGGGACAAACAGCCAGACAGACGGATATACCGACGGAAATAGGCATAACATCCAAAAACATAACATCTCATTTCAAACCTATCGTCGATTACATTGCTTCCTAGCTAGTAGCCGTGAGAAGTAGAAAGCTATCTGAAACTAAGCCACCATGAACGATCATTTCTTTACAGAATACGAGGCAGACCGACAAACTGGCGGAAATGGACTCGTGATGTATATACAGGGTGTAAACGTTATGATAGTCATTAAATGGGTGATAAAGGGGGGTAAAAGAAAGCAAAGGGTTTCATATAACATGGGGGCAAAGCGGCATTTTTTTAGAGAAAAGCGACTTCAAAGTAAATTAAAATCTGACAAACGCCGCAATGTCAGACACAAATTTCGACGGAACGCAGTGTAATAAAGATGGAGTTTGTTATTTTTGGCTCTTAGGAATTATTCCATTATTTTGATAATGTACTCATAAAATTCAAACAATTAAAAAAAACGGACTTACCACTACTCTCTCAGTTTCTACTTACTATAGGTCCTCGAAGTTGTCATTTATTATTTCAGCCGCATTAAATTTTTTTTCGCGAACTTGTGCTTCAGTTGTTATTGGACCAGTCCCATAAACCATCCCTTTAAGTTCTCTCCAATACCAGAAATCCATCCTATTGAGGTCAGGAGATCTTGCTGGCCATTTTCGAGGATCAGGAGCATTTCGACCGACCCAGCGATTTGGATAATGTTCATTCAAATACTGAATGATGCCTTTAAAAATGTGTGGTGGTGCCCCGTTATGAAGACACCACAAATTCGGTCTCCGTTGTAATGGCATGTTGTCCAAGGTCTGTTCCAAAAGTTCTGGTAGGTTATTGTCTAGAAAGCAAGGTATTCTTCTCCTGACAACTTTGGGGGAAACTCGGAAGGCCAATTACCTGACAAGAATAGACCCACCCAAATATTTATTTTAAAAACGTTGTTGGAAATGACCTTCACGAATGGTATGAGGATTTTCTTGGCCCACGTGTCAGTATTATGGAAATTTAATATCCCGTCTCGCATAAAAGTACATTCGTGCAATCCAAATCAGATGTTCAATTCTTTTGTGCAATGACCACTGACAGAATGTTAATATCGAGGAAGTCTTCTGGTAACAATGCCTGCACTCGTTGTAACATGGTAAGGATAAAGCAAATTTTCCAGTAGAATTCTATAGACTATGGCATACGTCCTACCGGGCGGCCTAATTTCCGAGCGCTGATATCTGCATTGATTTCCACGATATCTAAAATTTGTTCCTCCTGCTCTACAGTAAACCTGTCTTTCACGAGTGCGAATTTTAGTGGGCTGAACACTTCCCGTATCTCGAAGTCTTGGTACACTTGCACAAATGTCGTTCTGTCAGGGTTTACATGTTGGCGAAATCTCGCGATAAATTTGAGCTGCAAGATTTGAATTCTGACGAGCTTCACCGAAAACTAACACAATGTCGGCGAACTCTTGATTCGAGAACATTGTAAATAAACACGACAACGTACGCGAACAAAAACAAAACAACACGCCTGATGCTCCGCTCGACAAAACGATAATGTAACTTATCTATGCAAAACGATAACTAACCGCTGTTACCGTTTGCGATCGATTGCCGGTTCGATAAGAGTGATGAAAGACCGACGCGCTGTTGTCATGTGTGTTTTAAATATTTAACTTAAAGAAACTCACTTACTGACTACAAATTTTGTCTAAACTTAATGCATTTATTTGTTAATTACCCAATTTAAAAAACGCTTTAGATTAGATTATAAAAATTAGTAAGAGTGTGGTGATTGTGGTCGATATAAGGCACTTAGGCCCAATTTCACCAACAATAATATTATGGACCAATGGGAAAATACCTTATCGAAATGCAGTTTGACAGAAGCTGTCAAAGGTCTCTGAATATTAGTGATTTCCATTGAAATATCGAATAAAATCGTGAAAATTCGACTCAATTATAAACAAGACCACTTCTTGAGTCCAACATGATGCTTTTGTTCAGAGAAAGGAGGTCAACTTTCATGTATTTTGATATATGTTATAGGTTTACATTTAACAATCCGTTATCCCCCTCAGCGAATGGGAACGTGGCAAATAATAGGTCGATTTTCTAGCTGTTAAATTATATATATAATTATATTTTACAAGAAAATAGAATATAAAATACATTCCATCCAATTCCTCATCTTCCTTTACGCCATAATAGTAATCATTCAAAATTTATGGGTTAATGAATTTCTTCAAAGCAATAAAAACATTATGTCCTCTCCATCCTAAACACAGATAATATGTGTAAGACGTGTCAATCCCTACATCTCCCTGATGCATAATGCAATTACTATGGATATAGACAAAAACATAAGAAATATGTTTCACAAATAATGTCTTTTAAGTCCAAAAATCATGAAAACTAGTTATGTTTATTGTTTGTCTTTTTGACTGGCGGCGATATCTATCTGTCATTCGCAGGGTTGCCAAGTCTAACGATGATCACGTCCCGTGGTGGAGGGTGCGAAATGAATCTTTTACATTTGCTGGTTTTGAATTTTTTCCGTGAAAATTTACTAGGTATCATAATTATAAGCATTTTTGGTAGATTGTTCGATCCGCAATGGGAAAGATCTATTTATGAAAATACTTTTGGTATCATCTAACCGTTGCAATCAGTGCACAAACACTGTGACATATGATTTATAGCATAACCCGCTGCCCTATCAATACAAATTTAACATACAGCAACTGATGATTTGGGTATGTCTGGTAATAAGTATGAAGTGAAATTCGCCAGCTTCACAAATTTAAAGATTTTGTACAATTTCTTTGAAATTGATGAAAGATATGTCTGATTTGGCAGGGTAATGTCGCAGCCAAATGGCAGTCACTCTTTCTGACACAGTCCGGATCGAAAGATGACGATACTCGTGAAATGTATTGATACTTCTAAATATAGGATCGTGTCAAACATCCCTACTGTCAAGATGTATAACCCAAGGTACCGACGGCGGCGTCATGGAAATAATTTTAAATTTTCATTTGCATTTTTTCAAGTGTTGTGCAATGGTTTTGGGAAAAATGTCACGAATAGTCTTATAAAGCATAGTAGAGTATATTTCAACAGTTGGAGGAACTTACTCCACTTGGACCAGGAGGGTGAAACTGGATATTAATGCACAATCCGGCAACACTGTGGCACCCTCACAAAATGGCCGCTGACAACCACACAAGTCACCGAGTTGTCATTGAATAGCATGGAATTAAACCTTCAGAGTATATGTTTTGTGACTGGTACCAAGAGTTGA
Organism: Acanthoscelides obtectus; assembly: GCA_963669975.1. Lineage (NCBI taxonomy): Eukaryota > Metazoa > Arthropoda > Insecta > Coleoptera > Chrysomelidae > Acanthoscelides > Acanthoscelides obtectus. Next base: position 25,891,036 of record CAVLJG010000007.1, read on the forward strand.
CAGATCCCACACATGTGTCACTCCTTGAAATGCAATAATCAGCTGTATGCAAATAATGTCTAATATAAATATAACCTAGCATGTGTACTCGTGAAAAAAGAAAAATATGGCAAATTTGTAGTTTTTTTGCAGGTTTAAGGCATATATTTTGGAATTTCTTAATCGCTGTGAATATAGTGTGGATGTTTGTTCAGTTCCTGAACAACGAAAAATATTCAACTTTATGGATATCAAAAAACCTGAATGGTTTTGTGGGAATATCAATCTAAGGTGACATAATGGTTCTGGTGAACGGCAAGTAAATGAATGAATGTTTGGAAACGAGCTATATCTTCTGGTAGAGCCTATCATCAAGTAGGTGCTTAATGGCTATCTGCAAGAGGTTTATAGGAAAAAACACCCAGTATCGCATATCAATTGAAGAAAATAATATAAACATGAATAAAAAATCAAGAATAGTAATTAAAACATGAATTTTATTCAAAAATCCAACATTTCTTTAAATTTTGACTGATTATATATAATTTCTTAATATTCAATAAGCTGGTGATGTTTCATTGACAAACTGTCATCTCATACTTTGACAGTATTTTGTTTTCAACATTTCATAGCTATTGGTTGCTAAAATTTGTTGATAGGAACTTGAAGCTCATTCGCTGTATCTGACGGCCTGTTACCCTATAGGTGGAAAATAACGGACTGTTGTTGGTGAAATTGGTCCTAAAAGTTGTAAACTACAAATCCATTTAGACAGAAATCTATTGACTTTTGGACCATGGGTCATATGAAATATTTGACTCATTTTGACCCACCTATTACCCGTTTTAATAATGACTACCATAACGTTTACACCCTGTATACTTAATATAACGTCTGAAAACATACTCTGATTTTAGAAATTATCAGCATTTTCCCACCTGTTGGCGGCTGAAGTAAACAGATTGGTTGATAATCTGCTTTTACAAAGCTTTATGATGGCAGCCAAAATGTTATACTACATGAGGAAATGCTGAGCTATTCATTTCAAAGCTATGTAGCGATACAGTAAGCTATTTCGACACTCTTAATCCTTTTTAATTATTCCGCTGCTCCAGACTTGAGTCCATTTGATAACGGTTCTGGCTTCGCTCCCGTCAGACGCGAGCTGAAAAGTAAAGGTCACCCGAGCTGCACATCAGTAAAGAGAGCAGGAAATCTCGAGTGACGGTTATATTTCAAAAGTTTCAGCACATAAAAATGTCGCGAAACGACGCAGAAACTTGATAAACGAGACACGTGACGCTCCGGAAGTAGAAAGGTTGATGGAAAGATGGTACTTTTTTACTTTAGAAGTCATTGTACTGGCACGTGTTGAAGGAGATGCACGTCCATGGCTAAATCAGTCTTTTAAGTTTTGAAAATGACTTAATATGTCACTCATTAGCGTCAAACTATCGCTCTGTCTGTCCGCTAATCCTTGAGTAGTATATTAACTTGGAAAGTACTGCTCGGGGATGGATAGCATTTTCGCACAAGGTTAGTACAATGCCAGTGACGAACAAGCTTTGTAGTTTTTGAGATTCAGCCCAGTGGTGGCAGAGGAACAGGCCAAAAATGATTTTTGACGTTTCGAACCCTGATCATTCTTGATAAATTGTACAGCGGTAAAAAATCTAGTGGTGGGGTGGATTTATCTAAATTGTCTGATGTCAGGTAATTCTACGAAACCAGTAGAGATACTTCACACAACATAGAATTCCTCGTACGTTTGCCCTTGAAATTGAGTGATAGAGAAACGCTTTCGAAACGCGTTCCAGGGTTCACCGGCCGGCGTGTCGCTCTTGGTAAGTATCCTGGGATTACTTCCACTGTGCCGCGCTGCCGCGCCTGATACGTCGAGCGGTCAGGTTTCGAGGAGATCCGACGTTGCCAGATGGACGGTACTGCTGGTAGAGCAGGGAAATCATGTCTATGGGCTAGCCGTATGGGCCTGTTTGACTGGCTTGATCCGTTTAATTTGTGGGCTATTCATGTTCATATCTAACATTGTTCTTAGAGGATTCACTTATGGTGAGCATGATCCTATGCGAACCGATGACGGTGTTACGAGGTAAGTCGAGGGTCAACCTACTTGACGCCCTTTTTCCTGTAGGTTTTAATTGTTATCGGATGTCTCTTTGTATTTTTTGTGAAACGTCAAGATTGTAATATTACTTCTATGGATCGCGATGTCTTTGATTATCTAGTGACTTTGAGAGTCATTGCCACGCCTTTCTTTGGTTAATTAACGAAACACAATGATAAATACTATCTAACGGTTGGTCCAAGCAAAACAGTTGTCTAGTGGCGAGCAAATTTAGGACCTAGCTCAATAAAGCGGAGAGTAGGGGGGGGGGGGGTTAAGACCACCAGTGGCTTAGGACGGATTAAGCCACAACTCCCCGAGATGTTAGCCCGAACTTGTTTTACTTGACCACCACACAAAAGGAGAATCTAACATAGATGACGAAATATTTAAGTAACAGAACACACAGAGAGAGCCAAATAAAACAAGATATTAAATGAATCACAATATATTGATTAATAAAAAAAATGCCAAGCCCATATTTGAATACGTAGAATCTCTAATAAAATGAAGAAGTCTCTAAGAATTTCAATACGCAATAATAAATCTATAAAGATCTATGAAATTGTTAATTAGAATGATATTTTACCTGTTCACATCAGGTTTTTTTTTTCAAGGGGATGGCTTCCACCAATTTGCAAAACTGCAATAAGATGCAACCAACTGGAGGAGAAAGGATAATGATTCTCTTCTGCTTCTATTGACTAAAAGAAAGCAGATATTGAAAGAACGTCATCAGGACACGCACTAAGGCACGTGGTAAGAAGGTATATAAAAGAAGAACTTACCGCTGAGGGTCAAAATCCCATAAAAAAATGGAAGACGTAGCAGCCAAACCAAAATGACTAAACTTAAGTTACACAAAAAATGGGTGCTATCCCAGAGTCCGGAAAATGACGAAACGACCCTGCACCACGACCTCAACGGAAACAGAAAAGCGAATCACGCACAACACGTTCTAGAAGAATGTATCTTGAGTGGCCTTGACGAAGATATGCTTTATAGGAAACCAACTAACGGAAAAAAACTACAGACTTTTTTGCTGATCGTCAACACCATACTGAATCGCTGAGAAAGAAAGATATAATACGAGTGAAAATATACAATCAACAAACTATTAAATTTGCCAAAAGAAAATAATTGAAAAGGGTTTGGCCTAGGTATGGGCACTCTATTGTCAACGAAGAGAAATTAAAATTTCTGATAAGTGATAAATAGAAAAAAAAGGTTACGTGATTTTGGCGCGTTACATCATATGTTTTCAAAAACATATCGCTATTGGAAATAACTAATGCAATTTTGATAAATTATTAACACGATGATGTGACTATACTGGAAAGGCTTTGTGGTTTTTGAAAATCGATCGTACAAAAGACGAATTTTAATTGAGTGCTAGATTCTCGGAGGAGGTGGGGTGGTCATGACCCGGGACTGAAGACCAATTTATGGTCTGATTTGACTGACTTGATCCATAGAATTCCTTCATTATAGTCAACCCACGTGATAAAATATTTTGTTACCGTGTGCTAATACAAAATGCAGTTACTATGACAATTTTTGCCATTTTGCTCCATAACAATAATTCCATCATCTTACCTGTATCAGAAGGAAGATAAAAGGCAAGCTAGAACACTGTATGTTAGCACTTTATTTTGTCACCCGAGTCGGATGATATATATTCTGTCTCTTCCACATAACTCCAGTTGGTATGAATGTGTGTGGCTTGTAGAACGGAACACGCGACGAATTTTCGGAGGAGATTAATGCCCCCAACCGCTGCCATAAATTTGAATCGGTTACCCGATACTAAGCGGTTGTGTCGAGCGTTTCTCCCAGGATTTTGGACGTTTCACGAATAGACATCGCATATATTTTAAAGAACAGGCGTCGATGTGCTGACATTGTAATATGCTAAATCAAAGATCCCCTTTTTTATATACACTGCTTGCCGTATTGATATACTTGTTTTGGATCTATAATGAGCTATCTCAGGCGCTTTTACGTTTGGCGTATTTGTTTTTGAGGCTCTACCTTTTTACAAAATAGAGGATTAAAGTGCTTGATATTTGAGCGCATCCAACCCTAGGGGAGCAATCATCAAGTCTGGGCTTGTATATTTTATGACGAAGAAAATATAACACACAGTGAAATGGTTTGATGTGAAGGATATTTTATGTAGTTAAATATAAGTAAGAGGAAGTCGTTATTGAATTGAGATGTGAAAATATTTCGATGTTTTGACTGATGTGCAATCTTTGGTCGACTTCAGGCGAAGATCTAAGAAACGTTGGAACTCTAGTATCCGCATTGTCTACAAATTTCAAACAATGACCTAATAATATGTGGAGTCACCTCATACCGTATAGGTTCATCTAGTCGTCGATCTATGTCACCAACTGCTAAAAAATATAGAATCCTGTCCGACTCTTGTCAGGCTTGTTGGTCTACGTGGTATTTGTAAAGCGTTTCCAACTGGCTATTGATATAATTTTACAAAAGTAAATTATCACAGTGGCAAAGCAAAAGGGTAGAGTACCCCTTCCCCGGTCATCAACGCTTAATGGCGGACAACCCGCCTCTCCGTCCCTCAATTATCACAAAGGCATTAACTGCGAACTATTCGTCATTATTCGTCAGAGCGGTCCGGTGGACCTTTGCTCTTAGTTAAAAGTCTCGTCGGTCTGTTAGTCTGTCAGGTCTGGCTACCCAGATACCAAACATGTTTAAGGGGAAAATGGAAAGAAGGAAAGAAAGGAAGGAAGGAAGAAATAGAGCAAAGAAAAGAAGCAAATCATTTGAAATAGCTTAAGCATTATTGCTTTGGCTATTCCAAAATAAACAATTTAATTTTGATCACCGTGCGAGGCGCGGCCTGGAATGTTTGCAAACTTGCTCGACTGGGTGGTCTACTGAATCAAGCAACAGAGGGTTGCTATGCGATTCCGCTTGATTACTCCGCTGCGCCTGTTGTTTTACGTAATCCCTTAAATATAGGATATCAAGGTCCCTGTGACTGGTCTCATTTGACACGTACCAAGGGGCGTCAGTAATTGTGCGTAGAGTTCCGTTTTGCAGAACTTACAGTCTCTGCATATGCGTCTTGGCAAGGAAACACCAAGCCGCGCTTGCGTAGCTGATTGCAGGTCTTATGACCATTTTATACACCCGAATCTTGTTGATCAAACTTAATTTTGAATTTCTGCACAACAAAGGATAAAGCTGCCGAAAGGTAATTTGGAATTTTGTTTTCAAAATATCAGCATGTTTCTGCCAGGTCAACCCCTTCTCAATGATAACTCCAAGATACCTGACAGATTGCTCCCTTGGTATACGAGCTCCATTCACTGATATCTCTGACGGGGCACCGCGAAGTTTTTTAGTGCAATAGATTGCCTGCGTTTTCGAAATATTAATTTTGATCAACCACCGATCCGCCCACTCCAATGCTTCCTCCACCGCAACTTGCAGCCTGTCGTGAACCAGGTTACCAGAACAGGACTGGGCTTGCAATGCAGTGTCGTCAGCACAGAGATAGACGTCACAGTTGCTGAGGTACGGGACGTCATGTATATAAAGTGAATAAAGGATTGGTCCTAACACCGAACCCCGAGGAACACCAGCTCTTAAGGGCCGTTTTGTTGACAACACATTGTTAATCTTGATCCGAAACCTCCTTCCTCCTAGAAAAGATTTCAACAGTTTTAGTATCCAAAATGGAAAACCCTTTTGGATGAGCTTATTTAAGAAGTCCATGTGCCACACCTTGTCAAATGCCTTTGATACATCTAAAAGCAAGATACCAGTACTTTTGTTCAGGGTGAACCCCCTGGTTACATGCTCCACCAGTCTAACTGCCTGTAGCTCCGTACTACGCTCAGACCGAAAGCCGAATTGCACGTCAGGAATCACATGGTGATCTGACGAGAAATTTTCAAGGTGACGATACATCAACTTTTTAGCGAGCTTAGAAGGAGCTGACAGCAGACTAATGGGACAGTCATCCTGGGGGAATATCGAACCTGCCTTCTTTGGGATCATGATGACTTCGGCGCCCTTCCACGCCTTAGGAAAGTACTGAGTTCTGAGCATTGCATTGATTATTGCCACCAGATAAGTCAAAGTGTTGAGCGAAAACAACTTCAGTGCTTTGTTAGTGATTTGATCCTCTCCAGGTGCTTTACGCACCTTTAGGTCCTTAATGTGGCCTTGGAGCTCTGCTGGTGTGCAAAACGGAATCTCAGAGGATTTCGTTGATGTGCTTTGCTGAGATTCATCTGAAGATTCTTCCGTAGAATAATCTTCTGGAAAGAAGTCACCGTTTTTAGCACCAATATTGGTATCGCCATTCGCGCTGAAGTATCTCCTGACAGATCTTACTATTTCTCGTTCCTCGTCAAGGTCATTGTCCAGATTATAATTGGGAGAGAACTGCCTTTCCATGACGTCAGCAAAAACCTCCACTTTATCCTCAGTCCTAAAAACTATGCCTCCAGGATCATGAATACAGGTATGTGGTAGTTGTTCTTGCCTTCCGTTTCTGAGCGATTTTGCCACTATCCAGAGAGGAATATTTGATTCAAGCATCCCTGCCAGAAAGCCGCTCCACTGCTCATTGCGGAATTTATGGAGTGCATTTCTCACTTCATGGACGAGATTAGTCGCTCTACGAATGTCATCAGGATCACAATTCTAGCCCCGTTACAAAAAAAGTTTTTCACAGTTTTAGCGAGGATTCTACTTATGACCATGTTATGTTTTGAAGCAATATATATATAGCCTTACGAGATAGGCTAAGGAAAGTGACGAATGCGCAATGGGTGCATTCATCAAGAATTCACATGCTTGAATCATCTAGTGCCTGTGTTTATTTAACGCAATGCGTCAAATGTTTATGTAATCTGACTCGGCTGGTAATTGCTAAAGCTTTCACATGGTTCAGATGGGCAGCGATATGCGTACAATTCCACCCGACGGATTAATAAATTCCTCAGATTCCAGTCCGTCAATCCGCAAATATATTTAATCGCTGGCTAATATTTAATTCGCGTTAAAATACGACCCCGATCCAAATACCTACCAGCAGCAGCAATATCCAATTATTCTAAACACAGCCACACGCAGTCAATTCAATTGAAATGCTCATAAATCTCCGTCAACATAGTCAGCCGTAAATTCTTCTCCGTTTTGGACATGCCGGGTGGCACCACCGTGACAAAAAACAATAAATCCAATTTAATAGGCGCGTTTCAACATAGGGCAAATTACCCGATGCCAGAAAACCATGGACTCACACTCTGTCGCAAATTATCAATTCTGTCTCTTTTTTAGGATTCAAACGATAGGTTGAGTGCCAACTTTGTAGGGTAAAGAAACGCGTCCTCGTGTCTGTATCGCACACCAAAACAATTAATACGAGTATACAGGGTGTTCCTTAATGATATGCGAATATTTAAGGGTGTGAATCTACATGAAAAATTGATGTTAGTTTGCTATATAAACTACGTTCCAAAAATGTTTCCTTACAAAAACTCGGGGTGTTGAAGTTTTAGGAAAAAAAACGGAAATTAATCAATATTTTCAGAATCGCTTCAGACATTCCACTGATATTTGGTACGTAGTGAAAGTTAATAAAGTTGCGTATTTTTCAATGCAAAAATAATTTTTAGCTTTAACAGTGGCGTGCGTACCGTACTTTAATAACTTTCACTACGTACTAAATATCAGTGAAATATCTGAAGCGGTTCTGAGAATTTCAATTATTTTCCATTTTTTTCCTGAATCTTCAACACCCCTAGCTCTTGGAAAGGAAACATTTTTGGACCATAGTTTATAAAGCAAACTAACATCAATTTTTCATATAGATTCACACCCTTAAATATTAGCATATCATTAAGGAATACCCTGTATTTTCCTATATCCTACATTCATAGCATTCCATAAATAATCGCAGACTGCTTAAGGTGTTTACTGTGCACCCAAGGGTCTTTTTGAAACTTGCATTTTTCAGTAGTAACACTCAAACAGTAATACATCAAGGCTTTTCAGTTTGTGCATCATGGAAAAGCAGGCGTATGTAAATTTGCGGAAAGCGCCGAGCGAGTATTTGACATTTTTTAATAGTGGCAAAATGAGATAACAAGAAACCGTGTAGCGGATGTTTCCCAATTACAAAGTTCAAAAATAAACTAGATGCATTCGCAGTTAGTTTTTCCGCCTTGAGTGCGACGCGACAGCAGAAAAAGGCGACAGGAGAAAAATTAGTTGGGCAGAGAACGACATTCTATGAATGTATCATAGATAATCGAGCAAGTGCTTTGAAGGGCGGTCGTTCACAGTACACAACACTCTCATCCTCCAAGAATGACAAGGCACCTATGTTTTCGAATGACGTTCACAACTATTTCAGTTCGGTTTGATTAATGGGTACAAGCAAGTGAACCTTGCCATAAAAGTTCCGTTGCAGCGATTTTGTTTTGTACTCTTTCTGCAGAAGTCAAAAAAAGCATGCGACTATCCGATACTAAAACACGGAATTGCTGCTATGCTCCCGCATAAGTAATAAATAATAGTTTAAGGGTGGATTTTACAAGGATTGTCACATCAACAGTCCGTTATTCTCCACCTATAGGGTAACAGTCCGTCAAATACAGCGAATGAGCTTTAAGTTCCAATCAACAAATGTTAGCAACCAATAGCTATGAAATGTTGAAAACAAAATACTGTCAAATTATGAGATGGCAGCTTGTGAATGAAACATCACCAGCTTATTGAATATTAATAAATTACATATGATCTAGTAAAAATTTAAGAAAGTGTTCGATTTTTGAAACAAATTCATGCTTTTATTTAATATTGTCGATTGTTTATTCATGTTTATATTATTTTCTTCAATTGATATGCGATTTTATTGATTCAACATCACCTACCGTGTGTTATTTTCCTATAAAGCTCTTGCAGATAGCCATTAAGCACCTACTTGATGACAGGCTGTACCAAAAACTTCATGGATATTGCTCGTTTCCAAACATTCATTCATTTACTTGCCGTTCATCAGTACTATTATAGCACAGGCGATTTATATTCCCCCAAAACCATTCAGGATTTTTCATATACATACATCCATAGTCAAATATTTTTTGGTTGTTCAGGAACTGAACAAACATCCATACTATATTTACAGCGTTTAAGAAATACTAAAATATATGTCGTAAAGCTACCGGCAAACTTAAAACCTGCAAAAAAATGGAATTTGCAATAACTTTCCTGTTTCACTGAGTACACATTCTAGGTGATATTTATATTAGACATTATTTGAATAAAAGCTGATTATTACATTTCAAAACTCCCCAACGAGTGACATGTGTGGGATCCGTCAACCCTTGATCTCAGTAGAGTAAGCTCCGCCAACTGTTGAAATATACTCAGCTATGCTTTATAAGACTATACGTAGAATTTTTCCCAAGATCGTTGCACAACACTTGAAATAATGCAAATGGAATTATTTCCATGACGCCGCAAAATAGTTCCGTCGGTACCTCGGGTTATACTTCTTGAAAGTAGGGATGTTCGATACGATCCTATATTTAGAAGTATCGATACTTTTGCTTCCCATACCCGATATTTTAGATCGATGTTGTTATATACGACACTTGGGGTATCGACACATTTCACGAGTATCGTCATCTTTCGATCCGGACTGTGTCAGAAAGAGCGACTAACTTCAGATTACTTTTCTTCTTTGTTTCCTTCCGCTGGATATCGATAATTTTATTCCAATATTTTAGAGTATCGATACTTCCAAAAACGATAAGAATCGATACATATCGATATTTTTCGTAGATCTAAACATCCCTAATCTTGACAGCTTGTGGTTCTAGTCAACTGGGCTGCAGGGTGCGGTGTTGCCTTTACAATCTTACATTTTGCTAATATCTTATCACAAATGAAAGCTTCAAATGAAATATTGATGAATATGAACGGATATGCATAGAATTTAGAATATAAATACATATTACAAATTTCAGATTGTCTATGCATGGACTTGAACAGGATTTTTCGGTATTTTTACCGAAAGGAGAATATCTACCGGTAACATCATTCTCCACGATTCTTCAAAATAATTTAAATATTTCTATACTTGCCGGAAAAGAGAAAGAGAAAGTGGCATTTCTTCTTTGAACTTCTTTTAGAGGAGAGCGAACATAATAGGGATCAATACTTTTCGAAATAGCAGAATTCATCAATATTGGGGTAATATTGAAAATGTTAGAAATATATTTTCGATAGGTATGTATCACGATACCACTTCAATTACTTCGAAGATACGTCACACATACGTATACAATATAAAATTATAAGCAAATGTATGCGCTTTACTTGAAAAATATGCATCTCTATACAAGTTAATTCGTTACTACGTGGCAACCCACTTAAGCAGTTTTTAAACTTTTTGAAGTATTAACCCAAGGTTTTTTTCTTTCTTCTAATGGTTTAGTTGGAACGTTGCTAGTTGGGACGTGAAAATTATTGTTGATTGTTTCTCGAACTCGACTGGGTGCCACGCAATTTTCTCTAAATATGAGGGAATGGTGGTGTGATTCCTCTTTTCTTTTTTTTTGTTTAAATATATTAATAAATTAGTAAATTACTATAAATGAAATCTAAGGAAACGGCTTTTAAGTGGCGTGCAAAGTTATTCCCTAGCTCAATAAAGCGGAGAGTACGCGGGGTGTTACGAGCGCCAGTGGCTCAAGACGGATTGAGTCACAAATCCCCGAGTTTTTAGTCGGAACTTGCTTTGCTTGACCACCACACAAAAAAAATGTAATACTAATGATGAAACCTAATTAACTGTATACAGAGAGCCAAATAAAACAAGATATCTAAAAAAAAGAGTCACAATATATTGCCAAAACAAGCAGCACATTTGCTGCACCACTGGAATGCAACTTAAAAGAAAAGATGTTATTAAAAACTACCTGACAATAAAATTAATAGACCGTAATAACACACCCTGCAAAACGTTTACCGTGTTATACGTACGGAGGCTTCACAAATACAGGCCTCACATTTCAATGCCTAAACCTAAACTTATCTGAACAATGGTCTTCTTCCAGTTGTAGCTCTAGGCGTAGCTGTGATGTTCTCAGCTCTTAAAAACTCAGGTTAAAAATCAGTGGCCAGTGAGCAGTGACGTAAGGAACGTCACAAGGTAGGGGCTGCTTGCCTCGTTCTCAGAATGTATGGTATAAAAAACCCTGTTCACATCAGGGTTTTCATAAAGGGGAAGATTTAAAAGACTCAAACTTGAAGAAAAATCTATGTACATTCTCTGTTACTGGAAATTTACTTTTCTTTCTGCAAGGGCAAGAAAGTATAAAATTATACCAAAGTGACATACCCTCAGAAAGTTATCCCTTGTTCTAAAATAGGTTATGGCAGCTCAAAGTTCAAAATCATGACTAATGTAACGTAATAAGGCCAAAAGGCAGTGACATGTATGCACTACCCTATATTTGAATTCGTAAAATGCCAAACAAGATCAAGAACACACTAAGAATTTCAGTCGGCAACAATCAATATGTCAATATCTATAAAATACCCAATTAAAATGATATCTTACCTGTCCACATCAGGGTTTTTTATCAAGGGCAAGAGATGGCTTCCAACAAAATCGGCTCCGAAACAGCTACATAACAGCTACAAAGGAGCTACAAAACAAAGCTGGAGGAGTGTGCATGGTGGTTCTCCACAATGGCTTTCCACGCTGGAGGTTAAAATCCCATAAAAAATGGACGGGTGGTAGTACCCAAACCAACACAACTAAACGTAAGGTACAAAATAAAAGGGTACTACTCCATAAACTGGTGCTTGGGGCGTTAATATCCCAAAATCCGGAAGTTAACGAAAAAAACGCCCGCACATAACCAAAATCACAGCGGAAAGAAGATGGCGCTGGACCGTCTGCGCAAGTGCGCACGCAACTCCCTAAAAGAAGGTTCAATAAGTGGCCCTGAAGGAGACACGTTCGACAGAACATCAAAAGGAACAGATAAAAGCCGGTAAAGAAGGTATCTTGATAGGAAGGTAAACATTCATATATGGCCAGTACGTGTAAATATCATACGATGGCGCGCTGGTTGCCGATGAGCAGACTGTAATCAGAAACAAATCTGTCTACGAGGGACCAACAATATTTTATCAGGAAATTTGTAAGAAGGTCGTTATTAATATGCTAAGTGACATATAAATCCGAACACCCAGTTTAATAAAATTTTGTATAAGTACTTAATGAAGCATAATAAGTAAATGATAAATTTCAAAATGATTGCACTGCTTTAAAGCCCTTTGACCTTTAATAATGTGTGGATGCACCCTGATGTGCTACGCATTCTCCAACGCGCCTAGGCATGCTTCTGATCAGGTTGTCAATGTCCTCCTGTGGTATCTCATTCCAGGCAACCACCAACTCCTCTCTAAGTGCTTCTAGAGTCTGAGGAGGACGTTGCAAATTGAGCAATCTCCTACCCATCATATCCCACACGTGCTCAATTGGGGATAAGTCGGGAGATCTTGGTGGTGGTGACATCATTATGTTGAAAGAAGTCTATTGTGACTCTTGCAACATGTGGTCGGGCATTATCTTGTTGGAAAGTTGGATCTGCCAGGGTGTCAAGATAGGGTAAAAGATGGGGTTCTAGAACTTCGTGGATATAACGCTGCGCGTTCATGTTACCTCTGATGAAGATTAAAGGTGACCTGGAACCATAAGCTATAGCACCCCAAACCATAACTCCAACAGTGTGATGAACATGTCTTTCAACAAAAAACTGTGGATTCCTCCTTTCACCACGTCGCCTTCTAACCCTGGCACGACCATCGCGCATGCCCAAACAAAATCGAGACTCGTCACTAAAGACAATACTGTTCCATTCCTGTTCCCAGAGTGACCGTTGTCTGCACCACTTAAGGCGATTACGTCGGTGTTCTCGAGTTAAAGGGAGGACCCAGTGTGGCCGGTATGAAAACAAGCCAAAACTTCTCATTCGTCGGTAAACACTTCGCATGCCAATAGGTCTTCCGTGTTCTGCAAACCATTCATTTGCAATGAACCTGGTAGTGGAGAAACGGTCCCTTAAGGCCAATGATCTTAGGCGGCGATCTTCACGGTCTGTTGTTCTACGGCAGCGTCCAGTGCCCCTTGCTCTTTGCGTACGGCCTTCTCGAAGTCATGCCTGACAACACCTAACCACAGTGTCTACACTTCTTTGCACTCTAACTGCAATTGCCCGAAAAGAAAGTCCAGCTTCCCGAAGTCCCACTATACGGCCCCTATCAAACTCACTAAGTTGACGAAATCGTACAGGTCTCCGTACTCTAGGCATCGTAATCGATCGTAAAGGATGTCAAGAACCAAAATCCGCCAACGTTGATTCTTTACTGCGACTGAAATATTCATTTTTAGAGCGTTAGTGAATTAAAAAAAAGCAGTATAAAAACCGGAATGTCCAACTGATAAGGCTGAAAATTTTTTCACTTGTTATTTACAGTAAGATAAATACATTCACCAACTTTTATTAAAATAAAACCATTTAAACTGGGTGTTCGGATTTATAAGTCACTTAGTATACTATAACATTTGCGTCCAAAATATTTCAATACAATATTGAGTCGTTGAGAATGACAGATATAATACGTGAGAAACTCTACAAACAATTAACTATGAAATTTGACAAAAGAAAATCATTGAAAAAGGTTTGGTCTAAGAATCGGTACCCTACAATTAATGAAGATAAATTGAAGTTGCTCATAAGTGACCAAAACGGTAAAAAAAGGTTACGTGATTTTAGCACGTGACATGGGGCCAAACAAAAGAAGAGTGGACTTTTTCGAATTTAATAATAAAGAATATTGTTTAAGTGTAGGTAGGAAACAATAATGGCCCAATTATAGATCCCTGAAGCGCCCCTGGCTATACAAATTTCCTAGATGATAGTTTGCCAGTAAGTCTTACTTTATTGGTTCTATGTTTTTCCGAAACAGGCATCCAGTTAACGCGCGTCATCTGAATTTTGCCCTCCCTACACTTGAGTATTCTCCATTTGCGCTCCCGCTCTAACATACGTGTCTCGCTCTCACTCTTTATCTCGTTCGTCATCAGCAAATACCTTTTGATAATAATAGATAATCCTTTTGGAACCAGCTCATGTTGAAACAGGACGCTTACATACGACTTTTCCTTAGGTTAACGAATAAAAGTGTTCATAATGTTCGGCCAATTTGAGAAATGTGTCGAGTGCACGAAGGGGAAAATTGAATCCGACTGAAAGAAGCGTTTGTGTCGCGGTTGTGGCGAGTTAGCAGAAAACTATCATCTCGGGCACCTGGCCAACGTTTTCTCTATCTAATTAGTGAACAGAGCGGTATAAATGAGCCGAAACGTAGCGCTACTTACTAATTTGCGTCGCTATGCGCTTTTGCCAACCGTAATCCACCGCTGGTTGATTAAAAATGTCGAGTTGAACGACGCTGGGTTGATTCACCCTTAAACGCCCAAGGAGTAGGGTGGGTTGATTTTCCGAAGCTGTGATTTTCATTCTGAGTCACAGTGGTGCAAAGGATATGTATTGTGAGCCGCATTCATAAAACAAAGGATAATAATAATAATATTTATTCGCCAAAATACAAAAAATGGGCAAATAAATATGAAAAAACCACAGAAGGCATCGCCGGTGTGTGGTTTATATCTTAATAACTAACAATCAATCATATATGTGTATAACAATTATTGTTAAATCTAAAAGGTATTAATCTAATTGGAATTTTGTAGTTTTAGTTTTCTATATAATTATGTATAGTCATTCGCTGCACATTACTAACCCAGCCTTTCAATTTTCTTCTAAATTTTTTTCCAAAATTAAGTATCTTTATTTCGTTTGGTACTACATTATATAATTTAGCTGCTAAGAATTTAAATGATTTTTTGAATAATGTTTTGTGTGGTCTTTGGATATTAGATGAGCCCATTCGAAATCGTGTGTTATGCTCGTGTTTATAGGATTTTTTCTTTTTATTACAATACTTATGGTATAAGGTGGTGGCATGTAAGAAATAAAGTTGTCTTGTATCAAGTATCCCTGTTTCTTAATATAAGTTGTTCGTTGGATATAATCTTGGCTTATGGAATATGGCTTTCAACCCTATTTTTGTGCTATATTCAGGTCAGAAATATATGTCTTGCAGGCGGCACCCCAGGCTGTGATGCCGTATATTATATGGGTTTCAACTAAGGCATGGTATAGGATTCGCAGATAACTTTCCGTAAGAATGTTAGTAAGCATTTTGAGTTTATAGGCAACATTTCTAATTTTTTTGATAACATATTTAATATGGTTATCCCACCTTAGATGTGAGTTTATAAATATTCCAAGATATTTCAAAGTCTTAACTCTATCGATTTTGGTCTTTTGGCCATGATAATTAACGGAAATTTGTTCGAAGATAGGTAAAATTTTTGAATAGGATGTAAATGCAATAAATTTTGTTTTTTTGAAGTTAACTGTTAAAATTTTAGTATCAAACCAGTCAATGATCCTTATAAAATCCTGTTCAGCTATTTGCTTCAGTGTGCTCCAGTCATCAGCTTTATATAATACGAGGGTGTCATCTACAAAACATATAATCTTTCCAGAACTGTTAATTTTGAATAAGTCATTTAAGTAGAGACTAAATAATAGTGGGCCTAGTACTGTTCCTTGAGGCACACCACACTTGATGTACATTTTTTTACTGTAAGTGTTAGTGATTTTGACAGTCTGTGCCCGACTTGAAAGGTAATTTTTTAAAAGGATTTGTGACGCTCCCCTAAATCCCAATCTTTCCATAACTTTCAGAAGCTCGACATGGTTAACCGTATCAAAGGCATTTTTTAGATCAACAAAGATACCAATAGTAGGTATCTTTATGTTGACATTAGAGTTAATTTCATCCATTTGCAGCCAAAATTGCATCTGTAGTAGATTTTCCTTTTTTAAATCCATATTGGTCAGAACATAATTATAATTTTGTTTTTGTCCAAAAATTGTAATATCCTTTTTTGTAGTAATTTTTCGAAAATTTTGGCTGTATTCGATAGTACTGATATGGGTCTATAATTTGATGTTTCCATTCTGTCACCGCTTTTATAAACAGGAGTAGTAACAGTTGTTTTAAATGCATCAGAACATATTCCAGATTGGAAACACCAATTAATGACGTAAGAAAGTGGTTCGGCTAAGTCGTAGGCTATTATTTTTAAATGGTCAGCTTTGATACCATCTACACCTGGACTTTTTTTGGTTTTAAGCGATAGGACAGCTTCTTGTACTTCAATCGGACTAACGCTTTCTAAAGAGAATGAATTTTGAAGTTGGGTTTTTGTGAACTTTTCGTTCGAAACCATTTTTTTAATACTGGATGCTAAATTTTCTCCAACATTAGTGAAAAAATTTCAGAATGCATCGGATATTTGTCGTTTATCTGTTAATATTGTTCCATCACGATTCTTAATTTCATCAATATTTGGCTTTTCTTGAACGTCTTTGTTAGTTAAGTGATCGACAACTGACCACAGTTTTCTTTGATCAGATTTGGCATCTTGTAATTTTTTTAGATAGAATTGGGGTTTTGCTTCTCTAACTAGATTGATAAAAATATTTTTATATTCTTTATATTTATGGGAGGTATCTGCACATGGCGATGCTTTCATTATTTTGTATAGTTCCTCTTTTTTGTTGGCAGACTTTATCAAACCTTTAGTTATCCAGGGATTCCTGCTTCTGTCAAAATGTTTAATTTTAACTCTGTTTGTACTACATTCAATTAAATATTTTATGCGTTCAATGAGTTTGTTTGCAGCATCATTAACATTCGGATATCCTTGTTCTTGCAAATTTTGAAGAAAATCCTCCAGATTTCATAAAATGAAGATATGTCTGCGCTATCTCGGTGACCCTGGATATCAACAAAGGTATTGGTCAGGAACTTGGCGTTACTCAAGCAACGGTATCTCGGACTGTGGATAGAGTTGTGAACAGCATAGTTCCACAGTCGAACGAATGGATCAAGTTTCCAACTACCAACCATGAACTGATGGAGGCCAAGCGGATATCGCGAAGCATGTATAAATTTCCGACGGCAATTGGTGTAATTGATTGTACACATATAGGAATCCTGAAACCAAATCGCCATGGAGATGAGTATATCAACCGAAAAGGAAAACCTACTTTAAATGTGCAAGCCACTTGTGATGCCAGAGAGATGTTCACAAGTGTTGATGTCAGTTGGCCATGATTCCAGAATATGAAGAAATTCACAGACTAGATCACAACTAATAAATAAAGCAAATGTTGCGATGAACTGCAGGTCATTGCCATTATTTTCTATAGTTTCTTCATCACTACTAAGGTAATCATTATGAATATAAAAACAAGGATATGCTTATACTTCTACCTCTTTCTCCGAAGCAAGACCTTATACTTTTACCTTATGCTTCCGAGGATATGCTTCTCTTTTATGAATGCGGCTCATTGAGCAGGATATTAAATTTCCATAATACTCACACGTGGGCCCAAGTAAATCCTCATACCATTCGTGAAGGTCATTTCCAACAACGCTTTAAAATTACTATTTGGGCGGGTATTCTTGACGATCAGGTAATTGGCCCTTTCGAGTTACCCCCAAAGTTGTTAGGAGAAGGATACATTAGCTTCCTAGCCAATAACCTACCAGAACTTTTGGAACAGACCTTAGACAAGATGCCATTACAAATGAGTCAGGATTTGTGGTTTCTTCATGACGGGGCACCACCACACATTTTTAGAGGCGTCATTCAATATTTGAATGGACATTATTCAAATCGCTGGATCGGTCGAAATGCTCATGATCGTCGAAAATGGCCAACAAGATCTCCTGACCTCAATCCGATGGATTCTTGGTATTGGGGTTAACTTAAAGGGATGGTTTATTGGGCTGGTCCAATAACAACTGAAGCACAACTTCGCGAAAAAAATTTCAATGCGGTTGAAATATTAAATGGGCAACTTAGAGGACCTAGAGTAAGAAGAAACTGGGTTCGTCGTAATGAAGCTTGTGTGTTGTGTGTTGAAAGTGGGGGACGACATTTTGAACACCTTCTTTAAATACAAAAAAGTGCAGTGTGGGTTTTAAAAAGAAAAACAATGTTTGTATCAAAAGTGTGTTTCCTATTTATAAGTTAATACGTTCTATAAACTTAGACAGTTAGTGGTAAGCCCGTTTTTTTTAATTGTTTGCATTTTACGAGTACATTATCAAATAACGAAATAATACCTAAGAGCCCAAAATAACAAACTCCATCTTTATTTACACCACTACACTATTTACAATAATGACTATCATAAAGTTTACACTCTGTATGTCCGTAGCCTAACCTGTTAGATACAAGATACAACATATAATTATATGCATAAGTTATTTTCAAAATAACCGATCAACGAAAATAAATAGAATGTGTGACAGACTTGATTAGGTTTGCTTGTCAAATCACCGAGTTCGATAAACTTCGGGACTATCTTTTTTGATCAGACACAGAAACAGCATATTTTTCAAAATCCGATACTCAAGTTAAACAGCAGTGAATTAATATCCGATTGGTTAGCATATTACGATGCTACTCATGTTGGAGAGAAGAAAACATCATAAAGAGACTAACTTGATAGACTCGTTTAGTGCTTCTGGTGTAAATCGCATTATCCGCGACCATAAACATTTGACAAACGACATCGAGGCACTTTAATGTGTTATGCAGCTATATACAATGCGATAGTAGATGCGTCGAAATTACGATCGCGATTCTAGATAAGCCCCAGGTATTAATAACAGAAGGAACTCGTTTAGGTTTTAATTAACAGCAAAAACACGTCGTTAGACATAAACAAGGTGTTTCAGAAATAAAGTAAAATGCTTAAGGCGATTCTTGGATTCATTTTCAGAAAAAACTTCACTTGAAAGTAAGTCCTGAGCGAATTGTTGTTTTCGTATAGGATGAAGGAAACGTCCAGTAACATGGTGAGAGCTGGATACATGGTACAATGGTTAAAATTATATAAAATATGACAAGACAAGTTAAAGACAGATTAAAAATTATTTAGAAAACAAGCAACATCCTCACATACTACTCTCCTGATGATGATGGCAAAGTCCATTGAAAGCTAGAGAGAATTAAAAAAAGTATAAAGAGTCCTCTTTGCTTAAATTTTGTCGAAGTACCCAACAAAAGGCGGAAGCTTTAATTTTTCACCTAACTGGTCTAGACGACAATGACCACGTCTCAAGTTAGTAATACATCTTTGATTGACTAGCTAACTTTTTTCTCAGAGGGGATTACTTTCGCTCGCCCTGGAACCTCAATCTTGATATTGAGGCTCTTATTTTTCATAACGATATAGTATCGTCTGGTCACGTTATTCAATTTTTATCGTCCGGCTACACAAAGGAACATAACCCACTGCCATTTTTACTTTATATCTTAGCAGTATTCGATGCTGCAATATTCTTGCTTTACTGCATAACTTTTCAATCGGATTTACGAGTTTGTTGGTGGTAAAGAGAAGCTTCAGCATTTTATTGTTTACGTCCGCAAAACCACCACCCATTTTGAAGCTTTATGTGCCAATTAATTTTGTCTGCTGGTTAACCGAGTTTAGAGTCACTTTGCTATCTGTAAAAGTTGCGCATTAAAAACGTTCAATACTATCAAAGCCTTCGCTAATGGCGCTTCTTAATTTCATTATTACTTTCTTCATGGGTTATACAGAGGGACTAAAAACATATCAGATGTAGATGTAGATTATAATTATTTAATGCTTAAATTTTATACTGAAGTTATTAGAGGAATATTATTCTAATTCAGTCTATCGTGACGCCTAAGCAATCGAATGGTCAGTATGCCACTTTGTGGCGCTCGGATAAACACAATAAATATTATTGTGTCAGATTGTAGCATATATTTATCAAATTTAACCCAATTTTCTCCCAATCTCACATTGTTTTTTGCGAGAAAAATACGTGATAGTTGTCGAGACCCCCCATCCTAAACATCGACCCCACTCCACTCCTCGTCTCTTCCTTCCCGAACACCTCAGGAAATTTAGGGACGCCCCTAGGCAGGATATCGACAAAGAGTCTGAACTCGAGATTTGTTATTACCCTGTAAAACGTTACAATAAGGCCTTTAATTCACCTTGCTTCCTCATCTTTCTGTGTTTTTGCATCAGCTGAAGTGTCACAATCGCCAACCCTGCATCATAAATTTTTCAAACTACATAGGTTGAAGAGAACGACTGTAATGGCCAATATTGAATATCGCAATCCATTCCTTCTTTAACATCCGTAGAACCTCAGTTAAACATAATGATACAGATATCTATTACACGTGGCATCCGATATACAAATCGTTTAATCATTAGGTATCGGTCGCCAACTTCGTAAAAACGAATAAAATGATTGCAAATTGACGATTAGTTTCATTTGTTATCCCACGTTCCACCGCACCAAGATTATTAATTATATACGTATCCGATGCACTTGCATGTATGTCCTGGAGACGCTTATGAATGCGTTTCCTGAAGTATTAGAGTAATTGAAACAGTGACAGTTAATTTTTAGCTTATCACGGATTACTTGCTAATAAACCTTATGCATTTTCATCATTTCTTACCTCAAGCTTCGAAGAAAAATCGTGTGGAAGTGAACTTCTTTATGTTCGCTGTGTTAAAGCGGTTTTTTAATTTTTGTTAAGGCTTTTTATGAAATGGAAAAAAATTTTTAAGGAATCCGACAAGTAGGTTGACTCTGCACTTCCTATGCAAAGCTGTCATCAAACTCATGCCGATTGTATTCGTCACAATTTCATTCCTCTTGGAGAAGCTTTGGCTACGAACATGTACAACAATGGATCATGTCAGTCAGCTGCTAAAGTAGATCACACTGATTGAACCACTTATGACTACTTGATTTGATATATGAAAATGTAATCTGATGTAGAATCTCAAGTTCTACAGGGTGTCAACGTTATGGTAGTCATTATTGAAATGGGTAATAGGGGGGGGGGGAGTCAAAACAAGTCAAAAAGTTCATATGACAAATGGTCCAAAAGTCACTAGATTTTTCTCTTAATGGCTTTTATAGTTTACAACTTTAAGGGCCAATTTCACCACAAACAGTATGTTATTCTCCACCTATATACCCCGTCAAATACAGCGAATGAGCTTCAAGTTCCAATCAACAAATTTTAGCAACCAATAGCTATGAAATGTTGAAAACAAAATACTGTCAAAGTATGAGATGACATCTTGTCATTGAAACATCATCAGGTTACTGAATATTAAGAAATTACATATAATTCAGTCAAAATTTAAACAAATGTTTGATTTTTGAATAAAATTCATGATTTAATTACTATTGTTGATTTTTTATTCATGTTTATATTATTTTCTTCAATTGACATGCTATTTTACTGATTCAAGATCATTTACTGGGTGTTTTTTTCCCATAAACCTCTTGCAGATAGCCATTAAGCACCTACTTGATATCTGGCTCTACCAAAAGTTCATAGATATTGCTCGTTTCCAAACATTGATTCATTTACTTGCCGTTCATCAGAACCATTATGGCACCTTAGATTGATATTCTCACAAAACCATTCTGGTTTTTTAATATCCATACATCCATAGAGTTGAATATTTTTCGTTGTTCAGGAACTTAACAAACATCCACACTATATTCACAGCGATTAAGGAATACCCAAATATATGTCGTAGAGCTACCAGCAAACCTAAAATCTGCAGAAAAACTAGAAATTTGCAATATTTTTCTTTTTTCACTGAGTACATATTCTGGGTTATATTTATATTAGACGTTATTTGAATCACAAAACATGTACACTGATTTGAATAACAGCTCATTATCTCCTGATATTTTAAAACTAACCATATCGACAAGTGACACATAATTCTGTGGGATCCGTCAACACTTCGTCCCAGTGGAGCAAACTCTGCCAACTGTCGAAATAAACTTTATTAATTCCAAATCTTATTTTTGTTTTACTGTGCCTGCTTAGATATTCAAATACGGCCAGGAATTATTAGCGCCTGGCTATTTTAGGCCTTCAATAACTCCTTATTTTAGATCTCTCCTTATTTTGTTTTTTCCACGCATTCATGGTAGAAAGAAAAATATTTTATCGAATATCGATACCGTATACCGTGCAGCAGGCACACCCATCACTACTTTGACAGATTGCAGAATGATGTCAAGGTGACAATCGTTATGTGGCAGTTATTTTTGTTTTTGTCTGAAATAGGTAAGTAGGCTTTGTGTATTGCTTTTTATTTTTATAGCGTTTCCAGAATTTCATATTTCGAAACGATGTCAAGGGCCAGCAGGGGAAAATCTTTCTCTGAGAACTGAAAATCATTAAACGCGCTGTTTTCAGTCCATTTTATTATATCCCTTGGGGAAGTACAGAATGAAGAAAACTACAGTGCTCAGTGGCCACTCAGTGGCTCAGTGCTCGTCTGTAATGATAATACTCAACTACTACTAAACACCTAAATAGCTTTCTGGCATTTAAATTTCGAAGCTACCAGTCCTCGGTTAGAGATGGAAGCACAGTTAAGGATAGACTCGGGGTATACGGTTACGGATGTTTAGGATTCCTCTCGATATCGATATATCGCATGAAACCATCGATGCGTAAAGATCGATGTTCTACGTCCGATGTATCGATGTTTTCGATACATCAATGTATCGTCTATCGTCGCCATATTGTATCCCACCAGTCACCAGTCAAAAACCTTAACCACTAATATTTTATCACTATTTATAATTTTTTCAGCTCTTATTTTTCAGTAATTACTAATAATTTTAGGTGTATGTCTACAGTAATTGCATTATGCACCTCGGAGATGTAAGGATTAACATGTTTTACACATATCGGTATTTTAGGATGGGGACGACCATACTGTTTTGATTGACTTGAAGAAATTCATTTACCCATGAATTTATAACAAATGATTACTATTATGATGCAAAGAGAGATGACGAATTGGTTGGAATACATTTTATATTCTATTTTCTTGCAAATCCGCACAATTCAACAGGTATGTGTAGCTATAATATACACACAGTATATTGAAACGTTAGCGAAACGTTAGGAAGAAATTCCAACCGACTACGGCCTTTAGACCCGAATCAAGACAGCAGTTTATCAACTGGCCGCGAAAGCCTCAACCAATTTGATAACCTTAAAAGGTTACGATTTAAACCATATTTAAGGATACGAGAAATTGATTTTTTGAGATCGGAATGTTCAGAAGTCAGTGCATCACCATATAACCTGAGCGATAAATAAAGTTAATGAAATAAAATAAATGAAAGAAAATCGTTCTTCCAGTAAAAGAACTGGACTGTTGAACGGTTTGGCGATGCAGACCGCATGGATATTATCGCGCATCATCTCGCTTGCCAGTCACGTGATCCGTTGTTTGCCTTAGATGGAGATAATCACCGGTGATTATTATTATTTATTTGTCGTTGTTCGATCTTGAACGGTTGCAGTTTGCGACCACTCTGATGCTTTCTCTTTTTCGCTGGTATACAGGGGATCCGCCTATACCTATATACTTAGGCATATCTAATTTTCTATTATGAAAGACTTGACCTTAAGTTCATACGTTTAGTGCCTCATGAAATGTCTAATTCAAACCAAACTAACATAGATTGTTCCGTTCTAAAATGAAAGATTGATGTTCAAGTCACTTAATTATATTTCTCAGCCAGATTATAAAAAAAGATTTGAAATCTAAATAAATTATTATCATGCTTTTTGTATCTTACATGTACCATATATTGTCTGAAGAAGTTTCATACAAAAGCTATATTGTATTTTATGGAATGTATCAGAAAAGTGCTATCGATTAAATCGTATTTTTTAAACGGGAGACCCCGAACACTTCTGGTAAAAATTATAGAGGCTCCTCTTCTCATTCAGAATATGTATGTTGTGATATACTTATTTGCAGTACTACAGTCAACAACTTATTTTTTGTGTGTCAACTAATCATACGTATCTGAGCTCATACAATATTGCATGAGAGGCTAGATACAAACTAGTTATGAGCTCAAATACAGGGTCCGTCAGAAAGAACCCATGTTTTTCGAATGGGTACGACATCGAGTGGGCTGGTCCCTTTGACTTTAAAATTTTCAAGAGAATGACCCTGGGGGGCCAAGGGTGAAAGGGGGTGAAGTAGTTTTTGGTTAAAAAGTCCAATTGACAAATCTTTTGACGTGTCTCGGCGTTTTTATTTTTAATCAGTGGGTTTCGATAAATCCGTGGTGGGAAGTTTTCAAATGAACACCCTGTATATATTTGCTATGTATACTATTAAATTTTTGTATTCTACGCAAGATTCTACATATATTTCATCCGACCTTTCTGTGTAGCTGGTTTTGAGATATCTAAAATTTTATGTAAAATGTAAATTCAGGCCAATAAATTTCTCATACTTTTGCCTTTGCCATACGATTTGTAACTGTCTTCGTATTGTAGGCGACCTACTTTAGTAGATTCTGTTATAGATTTAGATAAGGGCAGTCGAAAAACAATAAAAATTGTATTCTCGAAACACCAAAAAAGCCAATTTCTTGAAAAGGAAACCACCTTTTTTATAATTTCATCGGCCATATATTCCGAAATACCCACTACAAGCCCCAGAAACCATACAATGCCAGAATGGTCAAGCAAAGACGCTTCTGACAATCAACAGAAATACAGGGTGCACCATGTAAAACAATACAAGTTCATATTGCCACTATCTTATGAGACACCCTGTATAGCTAAAAATAATTTTAGGTTGTAGTCCTCAACTTTTTTCTGCAACTCTAATAGTAACGAAGATATTGAGCCTTGACACTACTTAGACAGCCTGTACAGTAAAGGCAAGATATTGATACTACTTGGACACCCTGTATAGTAAAGGCAGACTAAAGGAGACAGTTCTAGCTGCGCGAAGATATTGAGCCTTGACACTACTTAGACAGTACAGTACAGGCAGTAAAGGCAGGATATTGAGCCTTGATACTACTTGGACACCCTGTATAGTAAAAGCAGGCTAAAGGAGACAGTTCAAGCTGCGAGAAATATTTGGAAATTGCTTTAAACATGTAAATAGTAAAGTCGACAGTGCAGGACCGGATCAAAGAAAAAAAAATGGTTTCTTGTTAGTTTTTAGCGAGTTTGTATGTATTTTCGATAAAAATATCGATATTAAACGGACTCAATTTGAATGTGTTTAATTTCTTTCCCTCAAAGTCTCAATGACAGCTGATTTGAAATTTCTATTCTATCACACATTTTTAAATACGGTTCTGCCTACACCTGGCCAATCAAGTGGTGTTTGACAATTGGAAACTAGCCAGCCGGGTAGTAGCACCTTTTGGAGTACTGGCAAAATAGCACCTTTTTGTTTGATATTTTTAAAACAAAATATGGGAATATGTCTAAGCAATGTTGCGTTATCTCGAACACAAAATTCGTAATTACACTTTGTATTCCACTTTTGTCTAAAAAGTCCGACCACTGGCACATTCACCCTACCTACATGAAACAAATGACTATCTGATAATTTCAAGGCCTACGTATGAGATTCTATTTTATTTATAATTCAGGTTTGGCGATGTCATGTTATGCATTTTTAGAATCAAAATTAAAAACTCTATTCATCTGTGCAAAAATCCAATATGGCGTCAATAAAAAAATAAAGTTGATGCTGGAGGACATGAGCCGAAAATCTGATATACCATCTTGAATAGGAAAAAATGAGGCAATGTTAATGTGCAATTTATTTTAAAATCCCACTACAAATATGGTCAGGCATAAATTTTGGGAACATTCTGTTTTTCTCCGTCTCTCTCCGGAAGTACTTTGAATTTCGAAACTTTGGAAGCGAGTTCGTATCTTTTGCGGTTTCCAAGACACCAACGGTGAAGGACGAATTTGAAACATCCGGTATATGCTAGGAGTGACAGTCCAAAAAATAGACTGGAGGCCTGATAAGTATCAAAGGGTCATTTTCAACCCTATAGTTTGCTGATAAGCGCCCATCCCAATGTACCTATATACCCTTTATAACGACTTTCTGATATATTATTTTACTATTTTGAGATAAACTGATGCTGTGCACATTACACGCTATAAGCAAATTTCATAAAAAAAGTGCATACCCTGTAAAACTGAGTATAAATAAAATAAATTAGCACTTGCCATTTTCCCGCCATTTCTGTATCGCGGTATCTGCGAAGTTTTCCTCCGTTCTTCTCGTAATCCAATGATGCAAATCACTACAAACACTCACAAACACTTATTCCACATGCCACTAGCACATTTTTCCAGGTGCGACAGAGTTTTCCCTCTTAAAACACTGAAAATAAGACTCCCGAAAAGCCCGTGTAAGAGGCTCGCGAAGACTAAAACAATTGCAACATTGCATACCAGACGACAGACGTTTTTCTAGGATTTGAGGCTGGCCGACCCCAAACTCAGTTCTGAGAATTCTTCCACACCTGTTTTTATTAGCAAGGGCAATTTCGTTTATCTTATTTATTAATGTCACTATCGGAGGTACCTACATATGATGGCAGAAATATACAGGGTGTTTCAGTTTATTGTTGCATAACTTTAAGATTCGATAGAACTTTTAAAATTAATGCATAAAGTCTATATAAACATGGGTCGAAAAATGCGCGGCTTCTGAAATACAGGGTGTTTAAATTTACTTTTTAAAATAGTTGTTTTTAAATATTTCGAACAATATTTGATGTATAACAGTGAAAATTGGTATACAAGGGTTTTTTAGTACGACAAAACGAACCATGGGCATTGTTTTACTGTACCCGCTAGAGGGCGCTCTCTACTGTACCTGTAGTGTATTCAAATGACCGAAATTTTTTTCTTAGTGCAATTTTTTGCCTTTTGGATAAAAAACTGATTCTTCGCACTTTTCTACATAAAAAAGCTCTTCTGAGAGTTTTCGTTAAAGTTAGCCGTTTTTGAGATATTTCGATTTTTAAGGTTCGATGCATTTTTAATTATTTATGGGAAAAAAATATTTTTTTTACATTTTCGATTTGGGCATTACAAGTAATTAAGATGATCGTTTAGATTGTGTTTTTGAACACAGCAATAATTCCTAACTCCAAATAAACATAAAAAACAGAATATTAATTTGTATAATTTTCCAATATTATTTTTAACAAATTAAATTAATTATTTACAACTAAAATCCTATTGGATAGTTAGGACAAACATACAAAATCTAAAGTAGTTGCTCGAAATGTAAACCCAATTGTTCAATACACAATTCACATCTACGAAGGATCGAACGTGGTATATCATTATTCAAATAAGGCCTTATTTCATCACATGCATTCCTGATTCTGTCTCTTAGCATATATCTTATGGTTACGGGAGTCTGGTACACTTTTTCTTTTAGAAATCCCCACACAAAGAAATCTAATGGATGTAGGTCATAGGATCGTGGAGGCCAGGCGACTGGTCCTCCACGGCCGTTCCATCTTTCTGGATAATTTTCGTCCAGCCAGTTTCTAACTATTCTCGAATAATGAGCTGGACAACCATCAAGCTGGAACCAGGCCAATCTTCTTAAATCTAACATAACATCATCCTACATATTTGCATGTTCAGCCTTTAAAGATTCCAAGAAGGTCGCAGCATTTAACTTTGCAGGCAAAAGGTAGGGTCCAAATAGTCGATTATGGTAGATACCAATCCACACGTTCACACTAAATTTATGCTGAAAACTTCTTTCCCGAACTGCATGCTAATTTTCATGCGACTAAATATGTTGATTATGAAAATTTACCACTCCACGTCTAGTGAAGCATGACTCATCGGTCCATAAAACATTACTTAAAAACTCCCTATTATTATCAGTTCTATCAAGAATCCACTGACAAAATGTGATCCTTCGTTCTCCGTCCCCTGGCTGTAGTCCTTGCACAGGTTGCAAATAGTAAGGACGCCTAAAGTCATTACTAAGAACACGGTGAACATGGCTTGCTGAAATTCCCAAGGCAGCAGAAACTCTCCTAACACTTGTGGTCGGATCTCTATCATACTCACGCAGAATCATACGGGTAAATCTGGGCAGACGAACATTTATGTTTTGATCCCTTCGGAGATTTCCAAAACCATTTTCAATTATTTGACGATGCACTCTTAGAAATACCGAGCGAGTTGGATGTCGTCTGTTTGGAAATCTTCGTGCGTATTCTCTGGCTGCTTCTGCTGCGTTTCCATTTACAAAGCCATACACAAAATGAATATCCGCTAACTCTTGATTAGAGAATAAAAATGGAATTTTTATGAAACTTAAAAAAAAACAGGTAAAAGAAGCTAAATTTCGTGCATTCACAATTGCAAAAAAACGTTTCAGGTTTCAACAGACACCAAAACTAACTGTCAACTAATTGACGTTTAACCTTATTCTGCTTTCAATTTAAAAAATATTTGCAGGCACAGCCTACAAATTATCGAGATACTGACTTTTTAACGTTATTTTATCATAAATAATTAAAAATGCGTCGAACCTTAAAAATCGAAATATCTCAAAAACGGCTAACTATAACGAAAACTCACAGGAGAGCTTTTTTATGTTGAAAAGTGCGAAGAATCAGTTTTTTTATTCAGAAAGCAAAAACTCGCACTAAGAAAATTTTTTCGGTCATTTTAATACACTACAGGTACAGTAGAGAGCGCCCTCTAGCGGCTACAGTAAAACTATGCCCATGGTTCGTTTTGTCGTACCAAAAAACCCTTGTATAAGAATTTTCACTGTTATATATCAAATACTATTCGAAATATTTAAAAAAAACTATTTTAGAAAGTAAATTTAAATACCCTGTATTTCGGAAGCCACGCATTTTTCGACCCATGTTTATATAGACTTTATGCATTAATTTTAAAAGTTCTATCAAATCTTAAAGTTATGCAACAATAAACTGAAACACCCTGTATATAAATCATATTGTCATATTCTTCCTTTGTAAAATATTCTGTTTCAATTTCTAAATAACAGATTAACTATATATAAATTACATAAGGGTCATTATAAAACGAAATACTGAATTTCTGTCTTACAAACATACGTTTTTTTCAGATGGACCTTTTAATAATAAGAGTTTGACTGAAATAATGAAAATGAGAGCCAGTTAGGAGAAATGGAGCAGTTTAAAGTGAGACTCTCTGTACATCACTAAAACCCGGTACAGTCTGGCTGTCTGCACGTCTGTCTCTCTTTGAACATACCGTGCAAATTTAGATAAACACATACACCCTCTATGGGCTTTGAAAACGTGAAGTGACGATGGAGTCTCACGAGTTTGTGCTGGATTTTGGTGAAGCTAGTTACTATTATAAAGTACTAAATTCCGGTTTTATGAAGATTTCCGGTTCTCAATCACTGAAGTAAAAAGACTAAAGCGTAAATGTTTTCGAAATCATGACAATTTTGTCACTAATGCCTCTTAGAGCTTTTGTCTCTAAAGCTCTAAATAGACTTATAACATTGCTTTGTTAAGTACTAAGTCAATCTAGTTGATTTTCGTTGAAAACAAGACCTGTTTTGCCATAGAGACCTTCAAGCTTTTTGTTTTGACTGTCCAAACAGTTTAGAAATGAGTTATGTTTTTTAGAATGATTCATGACATATACATCACGAAGAACCATGCCACTCATTTCTGATCCTCTGATCCCGGTAGTATTACGCGTTTGTTGGATATAATAGTCATACTTGTGTTAAATCAAAATGCTGATTAGTTTAAATCATGCTACAGGTTAATACGTCTCGAGTCTCATCGTCTATACCTCCACGGTCCGGGGCGGCCTTACTTCTTACCGCTAGTCTCATATAAATCGAATAATCGAATGGCGTGGGAAACTGGGAAATACAGAGTCAACCTACTGGACGCCATTTTTACGTAATTTATCTAAGGAGTCACCCCTTGAAAATTTTGAGCACCGTAGGTCAGTGATCAGTAAGGAGGTAACAATGCACCAGAAACTCGCAAGCGGCAAGTTTAGTTTGCATTTTTCAAATTCAAATTCTAATTCAAATTCTTTATTTTTCTCTTGACGCAGAACTGGGTATAGGAATCGTTAAAAAGTGCAAGTACAATAAACAGTATAAAAACCAATAAACAAATAGGCAAACAACTATTGGCAAAAAAACTGTATTAAACATTATTTGTTTACACCAAAGCGGCCGCTCAGGCAGAAGCCTAAATATCAGGGCACATTGACTGCAATGGAAAACCTGAAGAAACTTTGTAAATCCGACTTTTGAACTGCCTAACTCGGGTAGACTGTTACACAATATCGAGACCCTAGAGCCAAAGGAGAGGTCGTATCGGTCAGTTCTGGATATACGAAGCTTGACACGGTTAGGATGGGAGGCCGGAGTCAGGCGGGTCTGTCTGGCAGATACATCGCGCGGCGGTATCATGGAGGAGAGCCTTGAGGAGCAAAACCCTTTGGCAGAGCGGTAGAAGAGAAGTAGGTCGTCGATGGCCCGACGATGCGAAAGGGTCCCGAGACTAACGGCTGGTGAAGAGTCATCGATCAGTCAGACAGCCGTCCTCTGAACAGCATCGGGCATGGATGTTAGGTGGAGAAACATCCAGGTTTTTTTCCCAGCAACTGCTGCTGTTGACGAGATGTTTGTTACAGATCAAGCTCTTGGCGATCTAGACTCCGATCAGCCGAAATGAGCGGCTCTTTGGTAGAGCTCCGCCATCCGTCGAAACCGGATGGGCGCTGGGTTGCTTCTTCTTAGCCAAGTCAAAAAGAACTGTCTCAACATTTTTTTAAATACTCTATCAATAAGGAGGGTGGCTTCCATCAAAATTGGTTATAAGGCAGCTACAAAACAAACCGGGAGGAGTGTGAATGGTGGTGCTCCCCACTGCCCTCCCGCGCTGAGGGTTAAAATCCATTAGAAAATGGACGGGGTAGCACCCAAACCAAAACAAATGAACGTGAGGTACAAAATAAAGGATGCTACTCCCTAATCTGGTATCTGTGGCATGATATAGACCCACACAACACACCTCAGCAGGAAAAAAGATCCATCTATACATGTAAATTTTTAAAAGAAGGTATCTTGATAGGAAGCCAAATATTCTTATACAGGCTAGTACCTACAGAAACCACAGAGCGGCGCTGAACACGTAACTCTTTAAAAGAAGATATCTTGATAGGAAAACAAAGATTGTCATACAGGTTAGTACGTAGAGAAATCACATAGTGGCACTGATTGCCAAAGGGCGGACGCTAGAAAACCAACTACGAGGGAGCAACGATATTTTATGAAGAAATTTCTGAGAGTAGTTAGTGTCTTAAGGAAAATCATTAAAAAGGGTTTGGCCTCGTAATTGGCACTCTACCATTAAGAGAAGATTTACTGGTGAGTGATCGAAATAGTAAAAAAACGTTACGTTAGCTTGGCACGTAACAACTTTAATATAGCACAGCACTTGGTAACATGTTAAAACTGTTTGGTCCTAGAACATTCGGCGATCTACTACTAATATTAGATTTAAACAAATTATCAAAATATTCAAGCAAATACAAGTAAACTGTATACGACTTTCTCGAAAGTGCAGACCCCTAACTAACCTGCATCACTGAGTGAACGCAGTAAAGACGTCCCGAAACTCGCCCGCGACGAAAAGGAAATTAGAGGTCGGCCAGACAGACAGACATTACTGTCGCGGTTGTATACACTTGTACAGCTCAAATCACACGGCTATAACAGCACCGCACAGCATAGCCTCGGCATGATTGTGATACTCCCACCCCCTATGGGGAAATGAGAGGGTGAGGGTAGAGGGGGGGCTTGCGAGTGGAATTTAACGCCGTTGAAACGTTAGCCGTTACGACGGGGTGCAATTGCCTTGTTTGGTGGCGGCTGATGGTTGCAATGCTCCCACCCACGACCCTGCTATGGAGAGATCATTAAAAATAAGCGGAGTTCTCGGTTTTACTTTTCACCCAGGTTGTATATATTGGCTCGATTTACCATATTTAGATGCCATTATTGTTTCATATCATTGTCGTCCCTCTGCTCGATCATCTGTCCTATACATTATATATGTCCAAATCCTCGGTAATGTATGCTGATGATACCTCCTTACTTGTTAATGGCAAAAACCTTGAGTCAGTGGTAAGAAGTGCCAACACAAGCTTAAGTGGTGCAGAACAATGGTTCATTAATAACGGCTTGGTTTTAAACCACAAAACAAGCAGAGCCTATACAATTTTTACACATATCGCAAAGTGACTATTATATATGGTCCGATTCTTTTTAGTTTAGGAGTTATGATTTTTTTTTCGGATTTTTTAAGAATTTTCGACTTTCGTGCTTATTTTGGCCATGATTTTGGTAAATGCCTGGCTTTTTCGTTATTAGTTAGGTAAAACTTAGAGCTTAGCCATCATGGCGGGCCAATATTGATATGTCATTTTGCCCCTAAAAAATGGCATCTATCTGTTTTGCTCAATGTTTGTATATATTTTTAGACTTCTTGAAATAATGATTAATCATAGAAAATGGTATAGAAAACGTTGTTTACCCGAAAGTTTGAAAATTGCATAACCGTGATTTTCTGAGGAAACGTTTTATTTTACATTTGCATCGGGGACATACTTTCTTACACTTTTAAAAATTTTTGGGGTGCTCGTTGATTCAATAAATATTGGGGTAATTTGATCAATAAGCGTCAAACTCACTAGAAAAAACGCGTAAATTCTATTATCCTATTTTGTTGTGAATCATGTTTTCTCCATATTTTTTACGACCCATCAAAAAATAAACATGTTTAGTTATTTTCAGCCAACCTATTTTTTGAACGAGGCAAGTTGGCAAACCACCATACAGAGTGGTCAAACGCATGAATACTATATTTTAATATAAAAATACCAAAACTAGTATTTCAGCCAAAGGAGAGGTAAGATAGTAGCGTACCTTCTAGAAAGAACAAAGTTCGTCTTTATCAATTTTTATTAGTAATAATAAAAGCTGTTTATTACTAAAGAAAGAAAATCCCTTTATAATACGTAATAATCAATATTTATGAAAAATTATTAAGATTTAGGTAAATAAAACTAAAACAGTTGCTTCAACCTCAAAATAAATGTCTTCTTGTTTCCAACATTTTGTTAAAAACAGACAATAAAGTAAAATAACAACTTATGATACAACACTAGAAGGAAACCTGGATTAATTTGCATATTTCTGTTGCACAAGTACTTAAAATTTTGTAAACTTTGTTTAACTTAAACGATCAATGTTCGGAGTTTGAAGATCTTTTAGTTCATGTTTAGTCTTCAGCTGATTTTTTTTGTCATGATGATATTTTGAACGATGATTTGGGTATCCTTAACCTAATAAAAAGCGGTTTTATAAGAATTATTCAAATAACAAGAACAAAAAAATATTTTTAAAAGATTGGTTGGTAATTTGAAGATTGTCTAGTTCATTTTTAGTCTTCAACTGAATTTTGTTGGTCATGATGATATTTTGAGCGATGATTTGGGTATCCTTAAACTAATAAATAGTGGTTTTATAAGAATTATCCAAATAACAAATACAAAAAAATATTTTCAAAAGATTGGTAGGTAACCATAGCATTTTTTATGAAATTTAGTTTGTACAGTTTTCAGTATTCTGCCCAAACTTGAGCCTCAACTGCAATTACCAGAAAATTTGTGAGTTCTTTATCATCTTGTATTGCATTAAAAAAGTCCATAAATTTCTGCAGTCAAATGCAATGTTGGCGCAAAAGGCCATTAGAACCCAATCTAATAATCATAATTGCACAGTCCGATATTATATGACCCGAATAACAATTTTTCAGCATTTCGCCGTGACAAATTTGACTTTTGGTATGAATAAATTTGCTTGAAGGTGCCCGAAAATATACGAACTTAGTCCGTAGACCGAAACCAAAACCGCAAGTTCGGTAAAAATAACATTAGAAAATTACAAGATGGCGACTGCGCACAGTCTGGCTCAGGAGGTTTATCCAAGTTCTGATAACCATAGGTAGTCCAAAAATTGGATTCAGTTCCTCATAGAACTCCAGGAACTCCATTCTCTACCCAGCAAGTCTGAAATGACAGCCCTCTCGTTGAATGAACAAGCATCGCCCACCATCATAGGTTCCTCGGTGAGAAGCACATTTTAGCTCTGAACAGTAAAAGTGAGTAAATCAAATAAAGAAAAGCTTGAGCCGGTAATATGTCTATCCAAGGACGAGCGAGGGCGGTAAAGTATCAAATTGCCGGCTGAATGTAGCGCGAAGCTATTCGTTCCGTCTGTCGCTGCGAGTGTCAATGCGCGGAGGCGGCAAAATTAAGGGAGGCGGCAGCCGGAGGCAGATAATCCCTCAGACAAACACTCTCCTGAATCACGATGTGTCAGCAGACGAAATACATGGGCCGAAATCGCCGCCTCGTGTCAAGAGCCAACAACGGGACGCGCTTATTATAGGCAAGGCGAAAAACGGCAGCACCGATGGACTTTTCCCATAGTAACTTTCGTTAAGTAGCCTGAATTAACTATACAGGGTGTTTCAGTTTATTGTTGCATAACTTTAAGATTCGATATAACTTAAAAAATAAAATTAATGCATAAAGTCTATATAAACATGGGTCAAAAAATGCGTGGCTTCCGAAATACAGGGTGTTTAAATTTACTTTTTAAAATAGTTTTTTTTAAATATTTCGAACAATATTTGATGTATATCAATGAAAATTGGTATACAAGAGTTGTTTGATACGACAAAACGAACCATGGGCATAGCTTTACTGTAGCCGCTAGAGGGCGCTCTCTACTGTACCTGTAATGTATTAAAATGACCGAAAATTTTTTCTTAGTGCAATTTTTTGCTCTTTGAATGAAAAAACTGATTCTTCGCACTTTTCTGCATAAAAAAGTTCGCCTGTGCGTTTTCGTTATAGTTATCCGTTTTTGAGATATTTCGATTTTTAAGGTTCGATGCATTTTTAATTATTTATGGGAAAATAATATTTTTTATTACATTTTCGATTTGGGCATTACAAGTAATTAAGATGATAGTTTAGATTGTGTTTTTAAACACAGCAATAATTCCTAACTCCAAATAAACACAAAAAAACAGAATATTAATTTGTTTGATATTCCAATATTATTTTTAACAAATTAAATTAATTATTTACAACTGAAATGCTATTGGATAGTTAGGACAAACATACAAAATCTAAAGTAGTTGCTCGAAATGTAAACCTAATTGTTCAATACACAATTCACATCTACGAATGATCGAACGTGGTAGCATTATTCAAATAAGGCCTTATTTCATCACATGCATTCCTGATTCTGTCTATTAGCATATCTCTTGTGGTTACGCGAGTCTGGTAAACTTTTTCTTTTAGAAATCCCCACACAAAGAAATCTAATGGATTTAGGTCAGGGGATCGTGGAGGCCAGGCGACTGGTCCTCCACGGCCGATCCATCTTTCTGGCTAATTTTCGTCCAGCCAGTTTCTAACTATTCTCGAATAATGAGCTGGACAACCATCAAGCTGGAACCAGGCCAATCTTCTTAAATCTAACATAACATCATCCCACATATTTGCATGTTCAGCCTTTAAAAATTCCAAGAAGGTCGCAGCATTTAACCTTGCAGGCAAAAGGTAGGGTCCAAATAGTCGATTACGGTAGATACCAATCCACACGTTCACACTAAATTCATGCTGAAAATTTCTTTCCCGAACTGCATGCGGATTTTGATGCGACCAAATATGTTGATTATGAAAATTTACCACTCCACGTCTAGTGAAGCATGACTCATCGGTCCATAAAACGTTAGTGTAAAACTCCATATTATTATCAGTTCTATCAAGAATCCACTGACAAAATGTGATTCTTCGTTCTCCGTCCCCTGGCTGTAGTCCTTGCACAGGTTGCAAATGGTAAGGACGTCTATGGTCATTTCTAAGAACACGGTGAACCTTGGTTGCTGAAATTCCCAAGGCACCAGAAACTCTCCTAACACTTGTGGTCGAATCTCTATCAAACTCACGCAGAATCATACGAGTAAATCTGCGCTGACGAACATTTATGTTTTGATCCCTTTGGAGATTGCCAAAACCATTTTCAATTATTTGGCGATGCACTCTTACAAATACTGAGCGAGTTGGATGTCGTCTATTTGGAAATCTTTGTGCGTATTCACTGGCTGCTTCTGCTGTGTTTCCATTTACAAAGCCATACACAAAATGAATATCCGCTAACTCTTGATTGGAGAATAAAAATGGCATCTTTATAAAACAAAAAAATAAACAGGCAAAAGAAACTAAATTTCGTGCAATCACAATTGCAAAAAAACGTTTCAGGTTTCAACAGACAACAAAACTAACTGACAACTAATTGACGTTTAACCTAATTCTGCTTTCAATTTCAAAAATATTTGCAAGCACAGCCTACTTCTAAAAATTATCAAGATACTGACTTTTTAACGTTATTTTATCATGAATAATTAAAAATGCATCGAACCTTAAAAATCGAAATATCTCAAAAACGGCTAACTATAACGAAAATTCACAAGAGAGCTTTTTTATGTTGAAAACTGCGAAGAATCAGCTTTTTTATTCAAAAGCAAAAAATTGCACTAAGAAAAAATTTTCGGTCATTTTAATACACCACAGGTACAGTAGAGATGCGCCCTCTAGCGGCTACAGTAATACTATGCCCATGGTTCGTTTTGTCGTACCAAAAAACCCTAAACACTAATTTTCACTCTTATACATCAAATATTTAAAAAAACTATTTTAGAAAGTAAATTTAAACACCCTGTATTTCGGAAGCCAGTCATTTTTCGACCCATGTTTATATAGACTCTATGCATTAATTTTAAAAGTTCTATCGAATCTCAAAGTTATGCAACAATAAACTGAAACACCCTGTATAACTCACAGCCAACCTTATCGCCCCATCATTAACTTACGTATGTGGTGGTTTTGCTACTGCTTCACAGATGGCGCTACGATCAATAATCCGTTTTTGCTTCTCTCTAATGCCTAATGGGTGGAACAGTTACTTATCTAAGCATGACCACTGTGTACCGGAATGGACTATTTGAATTGCTTGCATTCAATGCAATGTGTATTAGAGACGCCAAAAAGGGATTGCAGATTTTAGCGCCATCCATCAGACGGTAGCAGAACCAAAAAGTCCAAAGTGGATTACTAAATTTCCTTTTGTGTTTTGCGCAACAGAATATATTAATCAAAATCGACCAATCCAAACAGTTTCAGATTGTCTCTAAACTTTCCTTTAGTACGATTTAAGACTCCCTGAGATTTTTTGAGCGTAATAAGAAACTTTGGAAAGGATCACTTGGAGAGATGTGGGCATAGGGAATTTCTTGGTTACATAACAGACTACTTGCATCATATCTAATTTCATAGAATAAAGGAGTATTTTTTATAGTACGAAACGGCGCATATGTTTCCACTTCATCATTTAGCGCTACAGGATCCCACAACGCGTCCGTATTGTTAAAATGTATAACGTAAATAAAGAGTCGATTTTTGCAAAGACTAGGAAGCTACGACAAGATTTCGGTCGAAATAACGTGCCCAGTGTCAACACTATTGGTCAGTCGGTGCGGAAATTTGAACAAACAGGTGAAGTTAAAGACTTGCTAAGGTCGGACCGTGTTCGAACTGTTCGTACTACGGAAAATGTAGTTCGTGAAAGTGTAGTGGAGCGCCCCTAGACGTCTACCAGACATCGTTCTCAAGAACTGGGTATTTGTCGCACGTCATTATGCACTATTTTAAAAAAAGATGTGCATCTGATGCCATACAAAATTCAGTTAACCAAAGAACCAAAGCCTAGTGACCATCAAAGTCGCCGATAATACAGTCATGCAATATTGCAACTCAATACCCAAAATAACGATTTTTACCGACAACTGATAATGAGCGATGAAACCCACTTCGACATGAACGGATTTATTAATAAGCAGAGTCGTCGTATCTGGGCATTAGAGACTCCTCGTGTCATCCATCAACGACCACTGCATCCTTGTCGAGTCACAGTTTGGTGCGGTGTTTGGTATGGAGCTGCCATTGGATCTTACTTCTTTGAAGACGTTGCAGGTAGTTTTCTTGCTGTCCCTGGCGAGCGCTACCGTGATATAGTGCAAAACTTTCTGGCTCATCAAATCCAACAATTTAACCTGCAAAACATGTGGTTCCAGCAGGACAGAGCAACTTTTCACACAGCTAGGCACACAATGAATCTTTTACGAACAATCTTTACGGGACGTTTTATTTCTCGATTTGGTGATATCTTACCAGCTCCTGACTTTTTTACGGCGATTTCTAAAAAATATGGTATATGCCAACAAACCACATACTGTACAGCAGCTGAAGAACAACGTTACGGAAGTGATTGGAAATATACTAAGTGACATATAAATCCGAACACCCAGTTTAAATGGTTTTATTTCAATAAAAGTTGGTGAATGTATTTATCTTACTGTAAATAACAAGTGAAAAAATTTTCAGCCTTATCAGTTGGACATTCCGGTTTTTATACTGCTTTTTTTTAATTCACTAACGCTCTAAAAATGAATATTTCAGCCGCAGTAAAGAATCAACGTTGGCGGATTTTGGTTCTTGACATCCTTTACGATCGGTTACGATGCCTAGAGTACGGAGACCTGTACGATTTCGTCAACTTAGTGAGTTTGATAGGGGCCGTATAGTGGGACTTCGGGAAGCTGGACTTTCTTTTCGGGCAATTGCAGTTAGAGTGCAAAGAAGTGTAGACACTGTGGTTAGGTGTTGTCAGGCATGGCTTCGAGAAGACCGTACGCAAAGAGCAAGGGGCACTGGACGCCGCCGTAGAACAACAGACCGTGAAGGTCGCCGCCTAAGATTATTGGCCTTAAGGGACCGTTTCTCCACTACCAGGTCCATTGCAAATGAATGGTTTGCAGAACACGGAAGACCTATTGACATGCGAAGTGTTTACCGACGAATGAGAAGTTTTGGCTTGTTTTCATACCAGCCACACTGGGTCCTCCCTTTAACTCGAGAACACCGACGTAATCGCCTTGAGTGGTGCAGACAACGGTCACTCTGGGATCAGGAATGGAACAGTATTGTCTTTAGTGACGAGTCTCGATTTTGTTTAGGCATGCACGATGGTCGTGCCAGGGTTAGAAGGCGACGTGGTGAAAGGAGGAATCCACATTTTTTTGTTGAAAGACATGTTCATCACACTGTTGGAGTTATGGTTTGCGGTGCTATAGCTTATGGTTCCAGGTCACCTTTAATCTTCATCAGAGGTAACATGAACGCACAGCGTTATATCCACGAAGTTCTAGAACCCCATCTTTTACCCTATCTTGACACCCTGGCAGATCCAACTTTCCAACAAGATAATGGCCGACCACATGTTGCAAGAGTCACAATAGACTTCTTTCAACATAATGATGTCACATTGTTACCATGGCCACCAAGATCTCCCGACTTATCCCCAATTGAGCACGTGTGGGATATGATGGGTAGGAGATTGCTCAATTTGCAACGTCCTCCTCAGACTCTAGAAGCACTTCGAGAGAAGTTGGTGGTTGCCTGGAATGAGATACCACAGCAGGACATTGACCAGCTCATCAGAAGCATGCCTAGGCGCGTTGGAGAATGCGTAGCACATCAGGGTGCATCCACACATTATTAAAGGTCAAAGGGCTTTAAAGCAGTGCAATCATTTTGAAATTTTTATCATTTACTTATTATGCTTCATTAAGTACTTATACAAAATTTTATTAAAATAAAACCATTTAAACTGGGTGTTCGGATTTATATTCCTCCCGAAACCTACCAAAAAGTAATGGAAAATATAACCAAGAGAGCTCAGATTTGCGCGTCTTCTAGAGGTGGACATTTGTCTGATATAATTTTTCATACATAATTTCTAGGTTTCAATAAAAGATTAGATAAAAGATGGACGTATTTTATTTCATGTCACAAATATTCAAGATACAAACTAGTCATCTACATACAGGCCAATCTGTATGCTTAAAAATTTGAGAGGTTATACTATCAGCTATTGTATACAAATGGTAAATGTCTAAAGAAAATATATTTTTAAATTAACGTTTTACGGTCTCTTAGGTCTGTAAAAATATAGTATTAATTTTTCTGGACTAATAGAACGAACTATTTTAGATATACATAAAAAGTGTCAACTAGGCACTATATGAATATCCAGGAATTTCAATTTGCATGTAGAAAAAACTACAGAATCGTTCCGCTTTTTCCTTGTCTATTGTGTCGAGAGTCAACAACTTCCACCATGTATGTATTACCGCGAAAAATATTTTAGTTGTGAACTAAAGTAAACAAAGAGTAATGGACCGTCGACCACTCACTTCACTTTTCTCAGACGGGGATACGAATATCTTGTTTTTCTGAAAAACCACGCTGCGCTCGACGTAACTGAGATGTTTGTCTTCACGAACAACGATATGATAGTTCTTAAAGGAAATGGAAAGTGCTCCAGATATATTGTGTCTCAGAACATAATGTTGTTTCCAAGTCTTACATTACTTTTAAAATTGTTTGAGTCGCCTGTGGGCAACATCACTTGTGAGGACAGCTATAATGATGCCCTATAGAAACATGATTGTTTCAAAATTTAAGCAAAATAAAATCGCTCAGCCGAATTAACTGATTATTTCCTGTAGCATTACGACTTGTCCAATTTCATTGCGGTTTTTAGTCTCAACCCTTCCCTACACGAAAGTTTGAAGAGTATCGCTAGCAAAAAGAAAATGCCTTCGCTAACGCGGAGTGCGTGACGTCCCAGAACAGAAGCTGCAGAGGTTTTAACGTATTTTATTGCTGCAATTCACTCGAGAAGAATAACAAAATTTGCTAATAACTTTTAAGGTGCTTTATATTCAGGATTTGTCGGCCAATCTACTTAACCTCAATTTTGGCAGTAAATCCTAGTACATTTCCGTACCGCTTGAATAATCCGACACCATAACGCAGCGAAGATGTGCTGGCGTGAAGTTGATGCAAGGAAAATTAGATTTTAAAATTTATCGTCCGCTTTATCATCGGGTGGAAAATTTTACGTCCAAAGACAAGTAGAAGGAAACACGCCAGCAGAGTAACTTTATAGTTAATAAAAAATTACCATTCTAGTGGATGCGAGTTGCCGGTAAAAAGTCGTTTCGCCCCGAGGCACCGTTTTAGTTTGAGTTCAAACTATTACCGCTTTATGGTTTTCGCAGCGCCGTACCGACTTAATTCTCACGTAAAAGGTATTGAATGTCCATCATCCACATAAGGTCCATGATTCACTTTTCATTCTATTCTACTCCTTATTTCCAAGTCCACATTTCCTAATCCCGTATGATCGGCACGGGTATCACGTATCTTGAAAAGTGACATTATGCCGATTCTTTTTTGTCATTACGCTGGTTTTTTGACATTACGTAGGTTATTCTGCAATATGTTAACTTAGCACTTAGTTTTACGAGTTGCCTAAACGTCACGGGGCTTGTTATCAACCTTTGGCTCTGATGTAACGTAAAATCTGCTTCTGAGATGGCATTACTGGTGGTCTAAGCTGTAAGTTGTATGTGTTGATGATAATTACTCTGGGTTCTTGTCTCAAATACACTTAATCGAGATTCAAAGCTAGAAATTAGTTGCCCAGCCACTTTTTCATATCCATTCTGGAAATTACATATACTTACAAATTTGCTGAATTTCAAAAATGAGAGAGATAAAAAAAATTCATACACATGCAGACCAATACATATTATCATCTTGATGCGATCTTGGATCACTCAGCCTCAAAAAACTATGCAACCAATAATGCGTAGTTTAGTTGAGTGATTCCTCCATAGATGGTCGTTCACAACGATCCTAGTGAGCAAACGTGGAATGACTGTTTGCGCCCTAAAAATTACCTAGTCGACAAGTTGATATCTTATAGGCTTTTTTTTTGACGTTTTTTACATGATACCCGAGTCTGTTGGTCAGCGCATCTCACATAAAAATGGCAATTTCTACCAGCTATTCAAAACAAATTACAG
This sequence comes from Acanthoscelides obtectus, assembly GCA_963669975.1. Lineage (NCBI taxonomy): Eukaryota > Metazoa > Arthropoda > Insecta > Coleoptera > Chrysomelidae > Acanthoscelides > Acanthoscelides obtectus. Next base: position 25,933,406 of record CAVLJG010000007.1, read on the forward strand.
TACTTGTTATTGTCCAGGTGCGACAGGAATTGCAGATTCTCTTAGTTAGGAGAAGAGCCACGTCTTGTCTATGGCGCAGTGGCTAGGAGGAAGATGGGAGACCTATTGTAGTACTCTGCGTCATCCTATTTCCTCACTATGTGCAAAAGTTATATAAAAGCTAGCCTCAGTTCTGTTATTGATTAGATTATGTTTGCTTTTTTTAAAAAATCATATGAGCTATGATTCTAGAGAGAGCCACCAGAACAAATGTATGTGAGATATAGAGTCATCCTACTCGAGACAAATTTCTTCAGAAGCCTGCTACGTTGAATTTACTTATACTAACAAAAAAAATTTTCATGAACCTGTGATAACCTACATATATGCCACACGCCTATTGGCCTGCCTGTGCATTTACCACCAAGCTCAGTCAATCTACGCGGGAAGTGGGGAGAGCTCGAGATGCGTATTACAGAAATCTTCATAGAACGTCTTTTATTTACATTACATATTATATATTACAACTGCAGACTCTCTACAACCCCCAATTATCAACCCATACAAAAATGTTTCTGAAAATGGTCAGCCTCTCAAACGTTATAAAAGTTTTCTTTTGTATATACTACCGCCACTTGGTCGACTTTTCTGTCCTAGACTTAGTAGCAGTAACCTTGTGTTAAAATTACATCAAAATTCAGCCCGTACGCTCCTAGTTATGCTAGGGTTAAGGATAAGGGTTTTTCGTAATCTTTATCGAAAATGATACCAAAACATGTACAATCTACCAAATAGATTACGGAAAACATTTTACTATAGAGAATAAACGCGATAACAACAAATCGTTATCGAGAAATATAACTTCATGCTACTGATTTGATGTCAGCTCCAGATTTCAGATTTTTAAGGTATTCGTTGTCTCATGGCTGTTTTTAGAGCTATTTTGATTACTGTACATGTTACATTTTTTCATCCGTTTGTTCTTATAGCAACATTGCTCAATTCTCCTAGAATTTTTTTATACCGAAGCAGCCGTGTAGGAAGAAGCCTAAATACCAGGGCACCGCGGCTGATATGAGGAACTTAAAGAAACTTTACTATTCCGACTTTTGAACTGCTTAAGCTAAGTAGAACTGGGAAAGGCTTCCTCAGCTGAATTGTTCCATAATCTCAATACCTTAGGGACAAAGGAGTGGTCGTAACGACCAGCTATGGATGTACAAAGTTTGAGATGGTTAGGATAGGGGGTGGAAGCCAGGCAGCTCTGTCTGGTGGACACAGCTAGATCATCGACGGCCCATCGGCGCAAAGGAGTCCCGTACTGTACATAAGTGAAGAGTTATCGATCAGTCGGACAGCCCTCCTATAAGCAGCTTCGAGCATGGATAATACAAACAGGGCGGCAACACCCCAAACATGTGAGCGGTACTCGTGACTAGCTTTTATATGGGCCTCGTACAGAGTGAGGAGATTATCACTGATCAACATCCAAAAAATATCCTAAATAAAATCAACAAAATATTTTTATTTTTAATGTGCTAAAACCGGAATAAAACTTATTTTTTCAATATTAGTTCAAGTTTTAGAGATACGGTAATTATATGTGTTCCTGCTGTAACAGTGTTATTATATTGTAATTCACAAGAATGAACGTGCTACATTTTTATATTCGGCAAGGAAAGATGATGTAATCGGTATGATTGTGTTACGTTATACATACGTGTACATTATATTGTTTTATATTAGCCATTTTTTCCTCAGTTGGCTGAGAGCGTTCATGCAAGATGTCTCGAAAGTGTGTAAACAATCCAGATCAGTTTTGTTACGTGTGTGGTGATGTGACTTTTGCGTCTCAGAGACGGTCTATTACTCCACTAATAACAAAGGCATATCAGCTTTATTTCGGTTGTAAACTAGGTGATCAAGACAAACAGTGGGCACCTCACATCTGCTGTAATACATGTGCTTCAAGTCTGAGGAGCTGGTTAAATGGCAAAAAACGGTCTATGCGCTTTGCTGTCCCAATGGTTTGGAGAGAGCCTACAAATCATATTAATGATTGTTACTTTTGCATGGTACCTTGTGTTGGACAAGCCACAGGTATGTCCAAGAAAAAAAAAATCGGTTATTAACTACCCAAATATACCATCTGCGATGAGACGTATGTCTCACAGTGACGAAAATCCTATTCCAAAACCCCCAAAATCCTACACTTACGAATCAGAAAACGAATCAGATCATGGCGATCGAGTGATTCGTCAGGAAGAAGATATGCCATCAACGACAAGAGATCCTGATTTTATACCGAGCACGTCATGACACCAACCGCACAAAATAACACAGTCAGAATTAAATGATCTTGTAAGAGATTTAGAACTTCCAAAATGTAAGGCAGAATTATTTGGATCAAGACTGCAGCAGTGGAAGTTGTTAGAAGACCCAAATATACCATCTGCGATGAGACGTATGTCTCACAGTGACGAAAATCCTATTCCAAAACCCCCAAAATCCTACACTTACGAATCAGAAAACGAATCAGATCATGGCGATCGAGTGATTCGTCAGGAAGAAGATATGCCATCAACGACAAGAGATCCTGATTTTATACCGAGCACGTCATGACACCAACCGCACAAAATAACACAGTCAGAATTAAATGATCTTGTAAGAGATTTAGAACTTCCAAAATGTAAGGCAGAATTATTTGGATCAAGACTGCAGCAGTGGAAGTTGTTAGAAGACGATGTTTCGGTATGTGTTTTTCGTAAACGCCACAAAGACTTAGAACCATTTTTCAATATGGAGAATAACTTGGTTTTCTGCAGTAACATTAACGGCTTACTGACGGATTTAAATTTAATATAAACTATAACCCAGAAGAATGGAGATTGTTTATAGACAGTTCAACATTGAGCTTAAAGGCAGTGTTATTGCATATTGGAAATATTTTACCATCTCTTCCTGTAGGGTATGCAGTTCACATGAAATAATCATATGGCAATATGGAGTACCTATTGACATGCATAAGATACGATGAGCACCAATGGCATATTTGTGGCGATTTGAAAGTTGTTGCACTTTAACTTGGGCTGCAGCTAGGCTACACAAAGTTTTGCTGTTTTTTGTGTGACTGGGACAGTCGGGCAAAGGCACTTCATTACACCAGACAAAACTGGCCCGTTCGTCAATTCTTAGAGCCAGGTCAAAAAAATGTACAGCATATGCCATTAGTAGATTCGAAAAAAAATTTATTACCACCACTGCATATCATGTTGAGCCTAATGAAAAACTTTGTCAGGGCATTAGATAGAGATGGGTCAGCTTTTCAATACCTGCGTCAAAAATTTCCAAAACTAAGTGAGGCAAAGGTTAAAGAAGGTATTTTTGTTGGGCCACAGCTTCGAAATATTTTGAAAGATACACAGTTTGAAAACACTTTAACAGGTATTAAAAAACCTGCTTGGAATGATTTCCGTCTGGTGGTCACTAATTTCTTGGGAAATAGAAAAGCTGACAACTATAAAACCCTTGTCAAAAATATGCTGTCATCGTATCAAAAGATGGGCTGTAATACGTCTCTTAAGATACATTTTCTACACTCACACCTGGACTTTTTTCCTGACAATTGCGGAGCCGTAAGTGATGAGCTAGCGAACGTTTTCATCAGGATATTTCAACAATGGAAAAAGGTACCAGGGAAAGTGGAATCCTTCCATGCTTGCAGACTACTGTTGGACTCTTGGTAGAGATGCTCCAGAAACGATCCATAAAAGAACAGCAAAAAGACAGCGCATATAGTGATTCTTATAAGTATATGAATCTTGTTACTCTTTTTAATATATCCTTAAAAATAAAAAGTTTTTTTTCTAAACCGCAACTAATTTTTTATTTCATTGTCATTTTTGGATTCAGCGCCCCAAAATTAACAAAGAAGTGCAATTTTCCCACAAGATACAATTAAAAAACTAAAATTTGTTGTCCAGTGTTCGAGCCAGATCAGGTACTCGATAATCTGAACGGCGACAAGCTGAAATGAACAGCTTTTTGGTAGAATTCGGCTATCTATCGAAGCCGGATCAGACTGAATCAGATTGTTGTGTCTCCGAGCAGTGATTTCTAGAAGAATGACGTCACGATCTGCAAAGCTTCTCTAGGAGAACATTGGATGGAAGGCTGGATAAGGGGGCAGCATGCCACAGCAGATCGACCGCTTTCATGATATCAGGAGCAACGACATGAGCCTCACCATATGACGGGATGAGTTTACTCCACAGATCGCTGGTGCTGAAAACTATACTCTGTCTGTCATCAATCAAGCCGGGTGTTCTAGGTACTCCAGAAGCTCCTGATTTCTGCACCCCTCCATCAGCTCACTTATAACAGAAAGCTGACCTGTATGCATGTAGTTATAAGGATCGGTCTTAGATCCTTTTAATAGGATGGGCTAGACATGAGGATGTTTCCAGTTTCCAGTTTTCTCGGATTCGTAAGAAGGAATCTATCGCCAATGACCACGCAAAGACATCAACACCACTGCCTGCCTGCAATGAACTATCAGGTCGATGGTCGGACATTGCCAATACTGTCCAAGAAAAATAAGCATTCACCTCATTAACAAGCTAATTTTAGTGCTTGCCTGCAATATGTACATATAGACAAACCTAGTGGAACACTATCTATAAGAAAGTGTCAATGAAATATGGTAAGTCTCACATGAAGGCACGCTTAAATCTATTACAGCGAGCCCAATATAAATACATGAATATTTTGAAAACGTTTTGCATAATCTGCATGCTAGTTCCCTTTAGGTACGTTACTGAAACCTATGCCCTTCGTTCCGCTTTTATGAACTCAACGGCAAAAACTTCCTTACATAAATTCCTAAGAAAATGGAGGACGGAGACGTTTATGTATGGAAAAGTTTATTCCGTACTTTTACGATCCGATGCGTATCTGGACCTTGGACACCTCTTGTTCTTTCCTTAAGTCTTCCCGAGATACCTATTCAGGTCTTTTTGCTTTTTGTATACCGTGTACCACATAGAAAGTATCGTATCCGTATGGTGCTTTGACCTTCATACATATGTTTGCTTTTTTTTGACTTTAGTATACAAAAAAAATAAACGCACGTAAACGCGATTTCATTTATTGACTTATTGACCAGATGCAATCATAATAAGTTTACAGAGGTTTCAGAAGCTCGATTGCAGATTTCTTTTGCCATGTTCTCAGGGAGTTCAAGTAGTTCAACCGCAATCTTTTAACTTTTCATTTATCGCTTCAAGTATCAAGCACTCTCAAAGTTTTATGTTGAAACTACACTTCGTTCTTCAGATATAGCTGACTGAAGTTTGAATATTTAGAATAAGGGCTGGTCAATGTTGAAATGAACCAAGTTGTGGATGAGAGAGAATAATGATTTTTTCCCTACCTTATGCGATGGCTTGGATTATGTTAACTTTTAGGACATGGATGGATTATATCTATTGGTAAAGACTTGTTGCTTCATCATATCTCACAAGAAAAGGTCCAATGAGGTTAAACAATGCTGGCCAATTTGCATCAAACCTACAAGAGGTACCCCTACCCTCAACTGGTTCATTCAGATTATCTATTTTGGCGTTTTTTGCACATGACATTTACGGTGATAGCTTCATTAAAATTCCTCTTAAAAAAGTAAGAGCCAGTGACGCTGTCGGATTAAGATCTAGATCTAGATCAGACAACTTTGCTTCCAAAGTTAACATCCTAAACATCGCTAAGAAATTAGCCGGATCTAATGAGTGGAGTTATTGAAAGTTAGACGTTTTAAATTCGTACCACTGGGCAAAAGCGCAGTGGGCAGTTGGACTTTGCCTTGTTTCTTACAAAAAAAGGTTTTATTATTACTTCAAATACAGCTTGCATCTTAACACTGAACCGTCCTTACTGGAAGACTCTTTACAAATTAAGAATCATCGGTATTACCTTTGCACTCCTATTGATGAGGAAGTAGTGTAACCACGAAAAATTTTGGAAATGTGATTATATTTTTCGGAAGTTACATGATATATGTACTAACTAGTATATGGCGTCTTGGAAGTTCACACCTCTCTTTTCAGAAACAATTACGTTCGAATCAACAAAGAAATTGAACAAAAATTGTCAGTATTTCTTTGGTACGACATTTCAAATGCTGCCCGGTCACATGTTTTGTTGGTAATTACTGCCCGAAGTTGTCGCTGTTCGATTCAAAAACTAGTTGGCTTACTTTTTCCGAATTTCCAAAATTTGGGCTTATCTACGTATTGTACTGTGTCCACCCAAACAAACCTAAATTTTGTATTATATTAAGTCTAGAAATAGGGTGGGCCAAAAGACGCTGACCTATTTTAATCTTTAGTAACTCTTTATTTATTAATATTTTTTAATGTAGTTTTTACAAAAATAACACGTATTTATTGGAGTTTTTTTTCCTATTAAGTATGAAGGATAATGTCGCGTAAGTGACGGCCATTTTCTCTTTCACACACAACATTCCTTTCCAAGACATTGTCCATAACTGCCTCCAATGTTTCCCGATGTATGGCTCGAATTTTCATTATGATATTGTACATAAGTTGTCTTAAGGTTCGAGGTTTATTGCGGTAAACTCTTTCTTTCAAATATCCCCATAGATAAGAATCTGGCGCGGTTAAATCAGGGGAACGTGGGGGATATTCAATTGTCGATCTTTTTGAAATCAGACGTTCTACAAAGAAGCCTCTTAGCAATGCCATTGTGACTCCAGCTGTATGAGCTATGGCTCCATCCTGTTGGAACCACATATCAGGTATATTTTCAAGCGCTGGAATCAAAAAATTTTCCAGCATAGCTCTATACCTCTCGCCAGTAACAGTCACCGAAGTTCCATCGTCATTTTGAAAGAAATTAGGCCCAATAATACCCTGGGTGGTAACACCACGCCAAACCGTACATTTAATGGGGTGTAATTCTCTCTCGTGTACAAAATCAACAAAATATTACTATTTTTAATGTGCTAAAACCGGAATGAAACTTATTTTTTCAATATTAGTTCAAGTTTTAGAGATACGGTAATTATATGTGTTTCTGCTGTGACAGTGTTAATATACTGTAATTCACAAGAATGCACGTGCTACATTTTTATATTCGGCAAGGAAAGATGATGTAGTCGGCATGATTGTGTTACGTTATACATACGTGTACATTATATTGTTTTATATTAGCCATTTTTTCCTCAGTTGGCTGACAGCGTTCATGCAAGATGTCTCGAAAGTGTGTAAACAATCCAGATCAGTTTTGTTACGTGTGTGGTGATGTGACTTTTGCGTCTCAGAGACGGTCTGTTACTCCACTAATAACAAAGGCATATCAGCTTTGTTTCGGTTGTAAACTAGGTGATCAAAACAAACAGTGGGCACCCCACATCTGCTGTAATACAAGTCTGAGGAGCTGGTTAAATGGCTGGAGAGAGCCTACAAATCATATTAATGATTGTTACTTTTGCATGGTACCTTATTAACTACCCAAACATACCATCTGCGATGAGACCTGTGCCTCACAGTGACGAAAATCCTATTCCAAAACCCCCAGAATCCTACACTTGCGAATCAGAAAACGAATCAGATCATGGCGATCGAGTGATTCGTCAGGAAGAAGATATGCCATCAACGTCAAGAGATCCTGATTTTATACCGAGCACGTCATGCCACCAACCGCACAAAATAACACAGCCAGAATTAAATGATCTTGTAACAGATGTAGAGCTTCCAAAATGTAAGGCAGAGTTACTTGGATCAAGACTGCAGCAGTGGAACTTGTTAGAAGACGATGTTTCGGTATGTGTTCTTCGTAAACGCCACAAAGACTTAGAACCATTTTTCAATATGGAGAATAACTTGGTTTTTTGCAGTAACATTAACGGCTTACTGGCGGCTTTAAATATAAACTATAACCCAGAAGGATGGAGATTGTTTATAGACAGTTCAACATTGAGTTTAAAGGCAGTGTTATTGCATATTGGAAATATTTTACCATCTCTTCCTGTAGGGTATGCAGTTCACATGAAAGAATCATATGACAATATGAAGTCCCTATTGACATGCATAAAATACGATGATCACCAATGGCATATTTGTGGCGATTTGAAAGTTGTTGCACTTTTACTTGGGCTGCAGTTAGGCTACACAAAGTTTTGCTGTTTTTTGTGTGAATGGGATAGTCGGGCAAAGGCATTTCATTACACCAGACAAAACTGGCCTGTTCGTCAATTCCTAGAGCCAGGTCAAACAAATGTATAGCATATGCCATTAGTAGATTCGAAAAAAAATTTATTACCACCACTGCATATCAAGTTGGGCCTAATGAAAACTTTGTCAAGGCATTGGATAGAGAAGGGTCAGCTTTTCAATACCTGCGTCAGAAATTTCGAAGACTAAGTGAGGCAAAGGTTAAAGAAGGTATTTTTGTTGGGCCACAGATTCGAAATATTTTGAAAGATACACAGTTTGAAAACACTTTAACAGGTATTGAAAAAACTGCTTGGAATTATTTCCGTCTGGTGGTGACTAATTTCTTGGGAAATAGAAAAGCTGACAACTATAAAAGCCTTGTCAAAAATATGCTGTCATCGTATCAAAAGATGGGCTGCAATATGTCTCTTAAGATACATTTCCTACACTCACACCTGGACTTTTTTCCTGACAATTGCGGAGCCGTAAGTGATGAGCACGGCGAACGTTTTCATCAGGATATTTCAACAATGGAAAAAGGTACCAGGGAAAGTGGAATCCTTCCATGCTTGCAGACTACTGTTGGACTCTTGGTAGAGATGCTCCAGAAACGATCCATAAAAGAACAGCAAAAAGACAGCGCATATAGTGATTCTTATAAGTATATGAATCTTGTTACTTTTTTTAATACATCCTTAAAAATAAAAAGTTTTTTTTCTAAACCGCAACTAATTTTTTTATTTCATTGTCATTTTTGGATTCAGCGCCCCAAAATTAACAAAGAAGTGCATTTTTCCCTCAAGATACAATTAAAAAACTAAAGTTTGTTGTCCAGTGTATTAGACGATTTAAAAAAATGCCTTCCTCTCTAACCAATTGCTGAAAACGAATGGCATAATTTAGTCGTCGTGCATAATCTTGTGGTCATAAGTGCTGAACCATTTGAATTTTGTAAGGAAACATCTGCAAATGTTTCAAAATTCTTGTGCGGGATGTCCTGGACAGGCCTAATTCAGTTGACCTTCGTCTGGTCGATGTTTCGGGGTCCTCCTGACCACTTTCCTCTACTCTCGCTATGTTTTCTCCAGTGAAACCTAAACGTGGTCCTCCAGTTCGGTGAAGGTCCGATACAGAACCCTGGGTTTGAAAACGCCGAATAATGCTGCGGATAGCCCCAGTGGATGGGGCGTTTCGAACATTAAGAAATCTTCGATAAGCTGTCTTGGTGTTTACAATCAAATGATTATGTTCATAGTAAAATTGTACGATTTTGGTTCTCTGGATTAGATTAAGTCTCTCCATTATGAAATATAAAGAGCTCTACTATGAAAAAAAGTCAAATATGTTAACTTGGACAAAATTATGAACTTTTAAAATCAGTCAGGAACTTTTGGCCCACCCTATTCTAATTAATAAGAGTACTGATGTACAAGGTCAACATACTTGACTGATTTTTTTCTTTTCTCATCACACTATGATGATTTTAAGGTTGCTAACTCTTGGAGTATCACATATGGTTGGAGTAGTTTATAAACCCCCCAGTGTCAGCTATAGAACTCTGTCGGAGCTGGAGGAAATGTTGACATCTATATTTCCAACATCAGAGGGTTTAGTATGCATGGGCGACTTGAATATTAACTTCTTTGATTGTAGTAGTCCTGAATGTGTCTTTGTCTCTAACATTTTTGAAGATTTGAATCTGCATCAAATAGTTGACCATGAAACCAGGGTCACGAATAACAGTAGTACCTTAGTAGATGTCGTTTTCGTTAATGATGAAGTTAAGATTGCTAATAAAGGAGTTGTGAATCTTCCTGCGGTGTCCGATCACTATCTAGTTTATTTTTGTGTGGAATGTGAACCAGCCGTTAGAGATACAAAATATGTACAGACCCGTGATTTAAGGAATATTGATGAGTCTCTTTTGAATGAGGTAGCGTCTAATATGCACTGGCTAGGTGTTATCGACTTTGATGACATTGAATCAAAACTGCAACATTTTTACAGCCTTATTGATGATCTGCTAAATATATGCGCACCAATTAAAACCAGGAAGATATCAAAAGCACGTTGTCCCTGGATTACACACAATATTAAATTCATGATGCGGTTACGCAATAACGCCTATTCTAAGTATAAGCAAACTGTTAAGAACAATTTTTCTGACGAGATAAAAACTGCCAAATGGAACTACTATAAGCAATTAAGGAATCTAGTCACAGCATCTATTAGGCGCGAAAAAAAGCATATATTGAATACCAGCTAAGAATAAGCAACAGTTCCCGGAGCTGGTGGAAAGCTATAAAGGAGCTAGGGATTCATGGTTCTAAGGGTAAAAATAATCAGTGTACTTTGGAACCCAACATATTAAATAACTGTTTTGTGGATTCAGTTCCCGATAACTCAATAAATGAAACACTCTTAGAGTACTACAACACCAACATGCTACCAAATATCAATGACCTATTTCAGTTTAAGTTTGTTACCGAGGAAAAAGTCTTGAAGACCTTTCAAAAAATAAACTCGCGTGCTACCGGACTAGATGGATTAAATATAGATACATTTTCCTATATTCTTCCTTTTTGCCTCAAGGCTCTTACTCATATTATAAACTTTTCTTTGGAACATGGTATCGTACCACTCATATGGAAAGCCGCAACTGTTATTCCCGTTGGTAAAACCGATAATTCCCAATTGCCTTGCGATTTCAGGCCTATAAGCATACTTTCACTCTTGTCAAAAATTCTAGAAAAGATCGTTTACGAGCAAATGCTAACACACATTAATAAATACAGCTTAATTCCAAATACACAGTCGGGATTTAGAAAAAATCATAGTACTGTGACTGCATTAGTTGACATTTGTGATGACTACTTGAGAGCTATAGATAATTCCTGCGTAACTACAACTGTTCTGCTAGATTTAAGAAAGGCATTTGACTGTTTAAACCACAAAATGTTATTGGCTAAGCTGCACTTTCTTGGTTTTTCTGAGAATTCGATTACATGGTTTGACAATTACCTATCAGATCGACTTCAACAAGTTAAAATAGGCAGTGACTATTCTGACAATCGGGTCATTGTAAAGTGGGTGCCGCAAGGTTCCATTTTAGGACCAATCTTATTTACTTTATACGTGTCGGACTTGGATCGATCGGTCAAACATTGCGCTTTACATTCTTATGCTGATGATACCCAGCTTTATCTATCCTATGATCCCTCCTCATGTGTTGATGCTAATGAAAAACTAGCAGTAGATTTAAGCGGCGTTTGTGATTGGTTTAGATACCACGGGTTACACATAAACTGTAGCAAATCGGCCATAATTACCTTCCGCTCTAAGAAGAACGAGTTCAGTGGAGATGCTATAAAGCTATGCCTCAATAGTGAAGAGTTCACACACAAAATATCGGTATTAAACTTAGGAATAATCTTTGATGAGCACTTAACTTTTCATGATCATATTTCTAAGGTTGTACAGAGCTCTTTTGCTAAACTAAAAAGCATCTACAGCTTTAAGCACGTGTTGTCTCAAGATACTAAAATTAAGCTTTGCGATTCACTCATTTTAAGTATGTTAGAATATGGAAGTTCCGTGTTTGGTCCTTGTTTGACTGAAGCCGAAGCTTACAGACTTCAGAAAGTGCAGAACAGCTGTATTAGATATTCTGTTGGAATCCGAAGAAGGGAGTGAGTGTCTCCATTTATTCAAGAAGTGAATTGGTTGACGATGAGGCAGAGGTGGTTGGTTCACATTTTATGTTTGGTTCATAGCATTTTATTGACCAAATACCCTATATACTTAAATAATAAGTTATCCTTGAGAAGTCAGCATCATGCAGCCAACCTCCGTTTCGTTGGTTACACCCTTAACACGCCCCATCATAGAACCACCCTATTTACTAAGAGTTTCTCTTTTGTTGCACCCAATCGCTATAATATGCTCCCTGTCAGCTTTAAAGTTTTATCTGTTCCACTTTTTAGGTCAAAAGTAAAAAAATTTGTTTTTGAAAATATGTCATAATACCTTATATTATTTAGTTTTTAACTTATGTAATGGTGTAACTGTTAACTGTGAATATATATGATTTTTTCTTTAAATTAAAAAAATGCCTATTTTTGGCATAATAGATTTTTCATTATTGTTACTCAACAATGTTTATGTATCCCAGATTTTGTATTATAATTTTGTTTGGCCCTGGTTGGTATGAAAAACAGCTTTTAGCTGACACCCGCTAGGTTAAATAAAGGCTATTATTATTATTATTATTATATAAGATTTATTCTAAAATTCCTCAATGGTCGTTAAGCATTAACCTGTTTTGTTCTCAACATACAAGAACCAGTTCTCAATTTTACATACTCTGATTCCAGAGCAATTCGCGGAAAATAAATAACCCCAGCCATTCCATGCTTTAAAACGTTTATACCCAAAACAAACCTTTCATCAGAAAACAAAGATGTAAAATAATTTTATCGCCGTGGAATCTGCCGCATATAAAATAAGGATTGTATTAAAAAGCAGAAATGTAGGTTAAACTAATATGACGGAGATATATCAGAGACAAAGATACGTCTCTTTATTCCCGTCGGTGCATGGAACATGGCCAAAAATAGCTTACGCTGCGTTTGGGGTGATGCAGCGATATCTTCTTGAGTTGCAGATTTTTATCCGAAAATAGAATGATGTCAACAAGAAATCGCTGATACGGCATTAGGATTGGCATTTGTTGATTGGAAATACGTTCAAATTTGGAGTCAAATCTATGACACTTCGGATTCATATGGTAGTTTAAGAATGAGAATATCATTATGATTCAATCTGGAAAAATAATCGAAAATCTATTATTTTTTTAGGTTCCTAATTTATATCTATATATGGATCAGTCTGAAGAGCTTAAAGATGGAAACGCTTCTAAATCAGAATAAACCTACGTCTCGAAGCTCTGATATTCCTTAGCTGAAAACATAAATATAAAAAATTCAATTTACCCAAAGAGAAAAGCTACCAACTAACAAGCTTATTAGCAAAACCCATTTGAAAATTCGCGGCGCGGCTGGCTAGCCTTACTGGCTCACGTCGAGGCAGCCTACTGTTGGTAAATTGTTACTTATTAAGGCAATAATTTACATTTAATGGGCAATGGTTGTTTGCAAAACACATTCATTACACGTACTAGCTGATTATATTAAAACGTAGCAGCAACGGTAATGCACACATTGACATACGACGGGGTACCATACATACTCGCAGTGTGTGTAGATGTTTGGAAACATGTTTCATTATCAGCAATCCTTTGACAGCTATATTTCCATTGATACTGTGGCATTTAAGCAAACTCAGAAACTGGAGTACCGCGATTACTGTGTATCAATTTGATGAAAAAAAAACCCTCCCACCGAACGGTAAAATTTTTTTGATTAAGTCCTGAGCAGAAGTGCCAATTTTTACGCGAACTATACTAAGTGACATATAAATCCGAACACCCAGTTTAAATGGTTTTATTTTAATAAAATTTTGTATAAGTACTTAATGAAGCATAATAAGTAAATGACAAAAATTTCAAAATGATTGCCCCGCTTTAAAGCCCTTTGACCTTTAATAATGTGTGGATGCACCCTGATGTGCTACGCATTCTCCAACGCGCCTAGGCATGCTTCTGATCAGGTGGTCAATGCCCTCCTGTGGTATCTCATTCCAGGCAACCACCAACTCCTCTCGAAGTGCTTCTAGAGCCTGAGGAGGACGTTGCAAATTGAGCAATCTCCTACCCATCATATCCCACACGTGCTCAATTGGGGATAAGTCGGGAGATCTTGGTGGCCATGGTAACAATGTGACATCATTATGTTGAAAGAAGTCTATTGTGACTCTTGCAACATGTGGTCGGGCATTATCTTGTTGGCAAGTTGAATCTGCCAGGGTGTCAAGATAGAGTAAAAGATGGGGTTCTAGAACTTCGTGGATATAACGCTGTGCGTTCATGTTACCTCTGATGAAGATTAAAGGTGACCTGGAACCATAAGCTATAGCACCCCAAACCATAACTCCAACAGTGTGATGAACATGTCTTTAAACAAAAAACTGTGGATTCCTCCTTTCACCACGTCGCCTTCTAACCCTGGCACGACCATCGTGCATGCCTAAACAAAATCGAGACTCGTCACTAAAGACAATACTGTTCCATTCTTGATCCCAGAGTGACCGTTGTCTGCACCACTCAAGGCGATTACGTCGGTGTTCTCGAGTTAAAGGGAGGACCCAGTGTGGCCGGTATGAAAACAAGCCAAAACTTCTCATTTGTCGGTAAACACTTCGCATGCCAATAGGTCTTCCGTGTTCTGCAAAGCATTCATTTGCAATGGACCTGGTAGTGGAGAAACGGTCCCTTAAAGCCAATAATCTTAGGCGGCGATCTTCACGGTCTGTTGTTCTACGGCGGCGTCCAGTGCCCCTTGCTCTTTGCGTACGGCCTTCTCGAAGCCATGCCTGACAACACCTAACCACAGTGTCTACACTTCTTTGCACTCTAACTGCAATTGCCCGTAAATAAAGTCCAGCTTCCCGAAGTCCCACTATACGGCCCCTATCAAACTCACTAAGGCATCGTAACCGATCGTAAAGGATGTCAAGAACCAAAATCCGCCAACGTTGATTCTTTACTGCGGCTGACATATTCATTTTTAGAGCGTTAGTGAATTAAAAAAAAAACAGTATAAAAACCGGAATGTCCAACTGATAAGGCTGAAAATTTTTTCACTAGTTATTTACAGCAAGATAAATACATTCACCAACTTTTATTAGAATAAAACCATTTAAACTGGGTGTTCGGATTTATATGTCACTTAGTATATGACGTTGTCATGATGGACTAGAGGCTTGTTAACGAGAGAGTCCGAAAAAGTACGGTAGTAGCTCCAAAAGATTAATTGTAGCTACGGGGCCCAGAAACACTGTATTGTTTCTATATTTTTCCCTGATTTGCTTTCACATTTTAAACCTATTTCTAACGCTTTGATAGTAATTTAGTATCGAACAGAAGGGATGTACAGTGCTTTTCAAAAAGCTTTCGCTACTCATTTTCCCGAACGGCGGACGCAGTTGAAGATTTTAAGAATGCCATCTTGGAACACCTTTTCAAATGGAACAGTGGGTCTTGTGAAAACATACTTTTAATCCCTTTGTGAGCACTCTATAACTTAGGATTATATAATCACCATTTTTAAAATGACTGTCAAATTTGAGCGTTTTTACACATTCATTTGCTTGCAACTCATAAAACAACCAATCAACAGGACGCTATAGCATATCAATGTATACTAAGTGACATATAAATCCGAACACCCAGTTTAAATGGTTTTATTTTAATACAAGTTGGTGAATGTATTTATCTTACTGTAAGTAACAAGTGAAAAAATTTTCAGCCTTATCAGTTGGACATTCCGGTTTTTATACTGCTTTTTTTTAATTCACTAACTCTTTAAAAATGAATATTTCAGCCGCAGTAAAGAATCAACGTTGGCGGATTTTGGTTCTTGACATCCTTTACGATCAGTTACGATGCCTAGAGTACGGAGACCTGTACGATTTCGTCAACTTAGTGAGTTTGATAGGGGCCGTATAGTGAGACTTCGGGAAGCTGGACATCCTTTTCGGGCAATTGCAGTTAGAGTGCAAAGAAGTGTAGACACTGTGGTTAGGTCTTATCAGGCATGGCTTCGAGAAGGCCGTACGCAAAGAGCAAGGGGCACTGGACGCCGCCGTAGAACAACAGACCGTGAAGATCGCCGCCTAAGATTATTGGCCTGAAGGGACCGTTTCTCCACTACCAGGTCCATTGCAAATGAATGGTTTGCAGAACACGGAAGAGCTATTGGCATGCGAAGTGTTTACCCTTCGAATGAGAAGTTTTGGCTTGTTTTCATACCGGCCACACTGGGTCCTCCCTTTAACTCGAGAACACCGACGTAATCGCCTTGAGTGGTGCAGACAACGGTCACTCTGGGATCAGGAATGGAACTGTATTGTCTTTAGTGACGAGTCTCTATTTTGTTTAGGCATGCACGATGGTCATGCCAGGGTTAGAAGGCGACGTGGTGAAAGGAGGAATCCACAGTTTTTTGTTGAAAGACATGTTCATCACACTGTTGGAGTTATGGTTTGGGGTACTATAGCTTATGGTTCCAGGTCACCTTTAATCTTCATCAGAGGTAACATGAACGCGCAGCGTTATATCCACGAAGTTCTAGAACCCCATCTTTTACCCTATCTTGACACCCTGGCAAATCCAACTTTCCAAAAAGATAATGCCCGACCACATGTTGCAAGAGTCACAATAGACTTCTTTCAACATAATGATGTCACATTATCCCCACTTATCCCCAATTGAGCACGTGTGGGATATGATGGGTAGGAGATTGCTCAATTTGCAACGTCCTCCTCAGACTCTAGAAGCACTTCGCGAGTAGTTGGTGGTTGCCTGGAATGAGATACCACAGGAGGACATTGACCACCTGATCAGAAGCATGCCTAGGCGCGTTGGAGAATGCGTAGCACATCAGGGTGCATCCACACATTATTAAAGGTCAAAGGGCTTTAAAGCAGTGCAATCATTTTGAAATTTTTATCATTTACTTATTATGCTTCATTAAGTACTTATACAAAATTTTATTAAAATAAAACCATTTAAACTGGGTTTTCGGATTTATATGTCACTTATATTATATTTCTCTTGGGAGGGCATATCCGAATATGTAGTAAAATATGAAACATTCCATTTGAAAGCTGTCAACATCTGTCAATTTTTTCAATCTGAATGGCTTATATTTCATTGAGCATTTAGATGGATCATTGCGAAAGATGAAGGACATACTATAATGTTTTATAAAGAGCTTCAAAATAACGTTTTACATGGCGCTGTTACCATCTTGAAATATTCAAGTGTGATTAAAATAAGTAGGGGGGGGGACCTATTGTTTATTTGTGATGGGTCATAAAGTATATGGTAAGAAACGTACTTTACTTTAAAGCAGGAAAGTGAGTGTTCAGTGCTTTTCCCAGCGAGAACCATGTTCATTTTTTATATCCAACATGTTTTGAATCAGCGTGCATCTCAAAAGTATTTGAAAGTACACGCTGCAAAAGTGAGATAATAGGTACTTTCTTCAGAAGCTCCAAGCGCCAAGCTTTTTAACCGGTAAACGAAGTTTCAATCTCTACTTTTCAAATTCATCATTCCAAGTCTGAAAATATGCATAAAAATTGTATTGTCTTTATTTTACAGGTTAAACATATAAAACTACGAATATTTTTTCAAATAATGTTGCCAATATTTAGAGGGCAAATTCACACTCCTTTCTATATATTGGTCCACAACTCAAAAATTTAGAAAAAAAAATTTCACGAATTAAAGTATAATGTCATGTTCATCCCAAGAAATGAATCTTAATTTTTTTATGTTACAACCATTCACGATTTTGAAAACATCATAATGGTGAAAGCCGGACATACCATCCCACTCCGAATGAAACGAATGAACAGGTTTAAATTGTTAGGCTAAACAAGAATATGAAAGCTTACTCCTTCTTGGTCGTATCTTGTTTTCAACAACCTGAGGGATTGTCGTAATTCATGAATGTAACTATGATGCAGAAGCTTGAAGAGGGGACATGAGAAAATTCCGTTGTATATCGCTAATAATCTCCCATCACGTAAAGCCAAGGAAGTGTCCTGCTCTCCAGAAAAATGCTCTAACCAGCTCTTATCTTGGTAGTCATTTATTTGACAAGCTTTAAGCTAGACATACTTTAATGTGTTCAGGTAGTTTAAGTTTAAAATCGTTTGCCCTCATTATTAATGTATCATGTGGATTTCTAATTTCAGTCTAGCGGGAAAGCTAAAGCGCTGCTCCCAGATATGTGAAGCAAATAAGGTAAAATGAGTCCCGTATTCCCTTATCCTCTCAACCCTACCATTAATCATAATAGTTGTTGGTCGGTTACGGAATTGCGAGACTAAACTTCTCTTGTCGTCGATTAAACTGGAAGTTTACTTTCGCTCTTGCCTTGTCTGTCCGTCTCTCTCCAAATAGTTTGTGTACGCTGTTAAGCAGGGAAAATTAGGCACTAGAGAAATACGTTTTACAGTGGATAAGACTTCCTAGCGGTCATCTTTGCATCCAGATTTTTAAAGGAAATAGAATAGAAGTTTCAATTTTGAAATTGAAAAAAATATAAAGGGTGTTTTTTTTAGAGGTATAGAACTTTAAGTTGCAATAAAACAACGATGGATTATTCGATTGACATCGATTTTTTTTTATTCGAAAGATAATCTTGTGGCGTTACATTTTAAATAAGATTTCTGGCATATGACTGCCACGGCTGGCTCGGATGTAGTCCAATCTGGACGTCCAATTTTCGATGACTTTTTTCAACATTTGTGGCCGTATATCGACAATAACATGGCGAATGTTGTCTTCCAAATGGTCAAGCGTTTGTGGCTTATCCGCATAGACCAATGACTTTACATAGCGCCACAGAAAATAGTCTAGCGGTGTTAAATCACAAGATCTTGGAGGCCAATTCTCAGGTCCAAAACGTGAAATTTGGCGGTCACCAAACATGTCTTTCAATAAATCGATTGTAGCACGAGCTGTGTGACACGTTGCGCCGTCTTGTTGGAACCACAGCTCCTGGACATCATGATTGTTTAATTCAGGAATAGAAAAGTTAGTAATCATGTCGTTATCTTCATGAGTGAGTCAAGATATTGACTTGAAATTTTGTAGACGTAGAACTGCCGGCATAGCAAGTTCATACAAACATTTTCGTACCTGAGACTATGCCAGTGGCGTAGAATTGAGGAATCTTTAATCCGTACAAAAGGAAAAAGAGCTTTATTATCTATGCCACTGAATTATTCGATACGGGTATTGTATTTTTGAATAATCACTTCTCTCGAGAAATTATTTTCAGACTGCTCCTTCGGGAGAACGATCTAAATGCTTCACGTAAAATTCGTATAAAAAGCTTCAACTTGGTCCATTTTGTAAATACGCTAAAGTTGGTTTGACATTAGTAGAGCAATTCTACACTATCCATATTTTGTCCTTATTCCGGCTCATCAGTAGAGTAGAAATTTACCTTGGTAATGTGACATTTTAGATCATGCGCTTTTTTAAACTTCAATTGTTATTTGTGACTTTTTACATTACACTTTTTAAGAACGCTTGAGTGAAAATGAAATTGGTAAGTCAAGATATTCCCGTTGGTCTCATAAACCTTTAATTTTCTAATTTGTCCATGCTATGCCTCTCATCCGTATAGACAGTTTAACTAGTTTTACTTTTGGCCGTCTGCGAACTCGAACTCTGGTTGATAGAAGAAAAAATGTGTAGATTTATGTCCTATACGCAGTGATCGCAACGCTACGCGGTGAGCGGCAAAGCGGTGATAAACAAGAAACGTTCCCCTTTGTTCGGAATAGAACGGATTTATTGGTTGTTGTCTGCCGGTTATCAGGATTTTCATAGCGCACTAGATATATGGGATATTCTACTGAAGGAGTTATTAGTATTGGTATATTGAATAACGCAATTGGCTATCAGCTATCAAAGGAGATAAAATTGTAACTGTAGGTATGCCAGTAATTAGTGAAGTAATGAAAAGTGTGCGAACAGGAAACTGCTGGAAACATTTAGCTAACACCATGCAATTCTACAGTATATTCAGATATGAGATAGACCGGACATAAACAAGACCACTTGATCATCGAACGCTGTAACATTCGGCAGGGACGTATTAAGAGTCACGCAGTACATATTTTAGATAGTAGATGCTGCTTTGCGTAACTTTGTAGTAAATTAGCACAATTCGATGTGTATACGATTGGTGATGGATATAGGATCATGTGGGGTGGGGTAAGAAATATATAATGATGTAAATATACATAAGGGTTTCAAAATTTTCGCTTCGATTTCCAGCTTCGGATGCCGCCTGATGTTTGGTGAAATACAGTCGAATATAATCTCAAAATGGCGTTTAAATTAGCCTAAATTAAAAATAATCGTATATCTCTTAAAATTGCTTTTAGAATATTGATTAGTATATTTTTTGATTTCTAGGTAAATATGTAACCAAATTAAAACGTTCAAAACGTAAAAAAATGTGCATGGTTGAACATTGTCAGAAAGTAGATTCTTGAATATGTTTTGCCAAAATGGGTTCAAACATGTCAATAATTAATTAAAAAATACAGTAGCTTTATAATTACTTATAACTTACCGAATTTGATGAACGACATCTTTTATTGGAAAGATGAGCTTGATGAGCTTTCATCATCGCTACTGCCTGAAGCACCAACGTCAATAATGAATGGCTCGACTTGTTCCTCTAAAATATTGTCCAGTTCCCACATTCTCTTTTCAACTTTGTCTTTCACGTGCTTAATACAGTTTTCCCATTTTTGCGCTGTTATTAATTCTAGTGCTTCTTTGAAAAGTCCTTTGAGGTCACAAAATTTAAAAGTTGTATTGTGCTTAGCTATATAATTTTTAACCTCTGCCCATATGAGCTCAATGGGATTGAGCTCGCAATGGTATGGAGGTAAACGGAGCACAGTTTTATTTTGACTTGCTGCCATTTCGTCAATGGCGTATTTTTGATATTCCGCCTTGTG
Source organism: Acanthoscelides obtectus (assembly GCA_963669975.1). Classification (NCBI taxonomy): domain Eukaryota; kingdom Metazoa; phylum Arthropoda; class Insecta; order Coleoptera; family Chrysomelidae; genus Acanthoscelides; species Acanthoscelides obtectus. Next base: position 25,954,291 of record CAVLJG010000007.1, read on the forward strand.
ATCCTTGACAATTCTTAATAATTGTACTTTCAGCATTGCTTCTTCAAAGTTGATATTTTTCGAGCGGAGCCAATTTTGAACATCAACTTTCCTTGAAGCCGTTATTGGGACCTTCTCCATTCTTCGAGAATGATAAGGCGCATTATCCAACACAATTACTGCGTTTTCCTCTAAGTTCGGTAAAATTTTTGAAAACCACTGTTCAAACGATTCGCCATTCATTTCCTCGTGGTAATCTCCAGTTTTCTTAGACTCAAAGCACCACAGACCGTCAACAACAAATCCATCCTCACTGCCAATATGGCAGATAATGAGCCTTTTCCCTTTACCTGGAAATCGAAGTACTAACTGGTGTAGATTTATTTCAATAAGCGAACCTTTTTCAAATGTTTTCATCACATTCAGCGAAAAAACGTTGAGACATGAGTATCAGATTGCTATAATTGGGATTATTTAGTCATATTGAAAGAAAGAATATTGAACGTCGTATGATTACTCAGCGCTTCACAATTTAATTTAAAGTTATAAACCTTTAAAAAATGAATGATCAGGAACCTGAAATACGCGCAAATATTAATATTAACAAATTATAACTTTATAAAGCTTAAAGTATGAATTAAAATGATTAGAAATATTAGGAACGGTAAACAATATAAAACTTAGTAACTTTTTTTAAGTTTATAATATTCGACATATTTTAAGATTATATTAAAAAATTATTGAAATATCGAAAACACATAAAAACATGGCTTAAAAATGTTCTAACAAATGAAAATGACAATAAAACATCCACGCATTTTATCGAAAGTTATAAAAGTTTTGTTACTTGTAATATGTTTTATCTGCCCCCTGGAATTAATGTTTAGAACCTTGTTCCCAAGGTTTGAAAAACATCCGATTGTTGTCTATTACTCGTATTTACCTGCTGGATTTTTTAATCCGGTGGACAGTCCATCTAGAAAGGCCCTCCTGGATGAAGTTACAGAATCATCAACCCATACACCCATACTTTACTTGTAGTGTGTCCTGCGTTTACCCACGTTTCATCAAGGTAATAAATCTTCCTGTTTTGATTTCTATATTTCCCACTTTTTGTTAAATAATCCCTCCTCCATAGCACAGTTTCTTCTCTATCCAGTAGTAAACTATTACGACCCCGTTTTTTCCATTTGAAATTTAAATGCTTCAGTAACGCATGGAAAGTTGATCGTTTGAAATTTGGCAACGTTGTATCTCCATTTATATATTTCATTCCTAAAGAAGAATTCATGCACTTTCCTCCTAATCGCATGCTTATCAGCTTCATCCAATGATTTAACAATACTTTTGCGATGTTTACTGGTCATTGGCTCAGAAAAGGTGTGATTTTTTTTGTATTGTCTTAACACATTAAACACTGATGCGCGACACACCCCAACTTTGTGAGAAACCTTCACAACAATTTCTTTGATGGTTGATGCCTCGTTCTCCTCGCGCTCGATCTTATATATATTCAAAATGACCTCTTTCATTTCTGCACTCAGGTGTCTTTTTTTAGAGCGTTTCCTAGGTGGACTACAGGAGTTTACAACTTCATCGGCAGTATCAGTACTACTGGGCATTTTGCGCAAGCAGTTGATAACAATAACAATCAATAACAAGGTATAACAATAACAACGACAAACTCAACAACTTAATAAGATAACAAACAAAAACGTCCAAAGAAATATCAAATTGCAATGATGCACAGACATACGTAACACGTCTGAACCAGAATGTGACTCTGCCTTGATACGACTGCTCTGTCGCTCGGCATAGGCATTTAATTGCGAATTGACCAATGAGGGCTCCTGTTTTACGTCGAGACGGCGGCGTTAGCGTGAAAATCACCCGAACCTTTTGTTTACATCCGGTCTATCTCTTATCTGAATATACTGTAGAATGGATTATCTAGTCACATGCATAGGCCAACGTCATTGATATCGATATTAGTCTATACAGGTTGTTCCTTAATGATATGCGAATATTTAAGGGTGTGAATCTACTTGAAAAATTAATGTTAGTTTGCTTTATAAACTATGGTCCAAAAATATTTCGTTACAAAAACTCGGTGTGTTGAAGTTTTAGCAAAAAAATGGAAATTAATTAATATTTTCAGAAACGCTTCAGATATTTCACTGATATTTGGTACGAAGTGGAAGTTAATCAAGCTGCATATTTTTCAATGCAAAAATAATTTTTAGCTTTAACAGTGGCGTGCGTACGGGTATTGACTTTGACATTTTTTAAGAAAAAAATGGTACGCCAATGGTTGTTTGCCAAATAAAAATTATTTTTTAATTTCCCGTTCAATTTAAAACAAATGAGTTGATTTCGTCAGATGCGCCATTTTTGAGTAAAAAAATAAAAACCGTTGTCCGAGAAAATTAATGTAATAATTGAAGAATGCAATTTGGCAATAAATATCTAGATGCTCTGGAATATGTCACTGGCTTTTGACGTCTGACAAGTCTCTGTTATTCAAATCTGTTGTTCGTTGTGACATCTTTTTCATCATTTAGTTTTACAATCTTGTTAATAATGGCGAATTATTCAAATGCAGAAATGGCGGATACGCATTACGTATATGGCCATGCCGACGCTAATGGTGAGCAAGCCAGACGGATTTATCACCAGAGATATCCCGATCGTGCTTTGCCAGATAGTCGAACCTTTTCTAATATTCATCGTCGTCATCCTGAAACGAGTACGAGGAAGATCACTAGATACTTAAATATTTGCCATCAAATTGTTAAAGAGTTTTAGTGGATTTTTTGTTATATCCTGACCATATTTTAAGAGTACAGTTAATACTTCCCTTTGATTTTCCAAGGCGTGACGTTTGTCAGTGGCATCTTCAACAAATTACACAAAATCCGTAATTTTTCTCGAAATGTCATTCAGAATTTCCACAATAATCATTTGTGGGCAGAAGAAAAGCCGTAACCGAAACCTATTTCCAACACCAATTTTCGGTTAACGTATGGGGAGGAATTATTGGCAACTACTTTATTGGCCCATCCTTCTTGCCGGGACGACTTGATGGACAGACTTACCTCAATTTTCTTCAACAACAGTTGCCTTTGCTGCTTGATGATGTTCCGTTAGTAATAAGAAACAATCTGTGGTACATGCATGATGGTGCACCAGCGCATTTCAGTATAGCGGTTCGTAATTATTTACGAACTGTTTATCCAAATCGATGGATTGGCCGCGGGCGGCCCCAAGAATGGCCACCAAGGTCCCCAGACCTCAACAGTCATTTTGACTAGATAGACTAGAACGGTTTTTATTTTTTTACTCAAAAATGGCACATCAAAGGGAAGCAACTCAAGTGGGATCATTTGTTTTAAATTGAACGAGAAATTCAAAAATAATTCTTATTTGGCAAAAAACCATTGGCGTACCATTTTTATCTTAAAAAATATCGAAGTCAGTACCCGTACTCACGCCACCTTTGAAGCTATTTTTGCTGGCTCCGCAGAGGGTCAGTGACGTGTAATAAGTGAGAGGGGTAAAAAGTCCTAATCACATCTGGAGAAATTTGATCATTTTTAGGTGAACTATTACTTACTATTTAGGCGAAAATTTTGAACGTCGTGCTTCCATACTTCCGTACAACTTATATACCCAAATTAAAAGCGGCGAAACGAGCAGTCAGTTTTATTCGACGAATTCAGACTGGGAATAAATCTATGATTTGCTTGTCACCAAAATTTCAGATGTAGTCAGAATGAATGTTCATACAGTAAGCCAATCAGGCTTGAAGCGCTGTTGACATTTTACATTGAATTGGCCATTTATCCTTGAAAACATATAAAGTGCGTGGATTCCATATACTCCCAGTGTTCCAGAAAATTGTCGAAAATGGTTGGTGAAGGTTTCTATGAGATGCAAAAAGCCGTTTTGAAATTAATTGATCGATAAGTGTTAATATACAGGGTGAGTCATTAATTTTCAGATAATGATTGTAGAAGGAAGATAAAACAAAAGTCACCTGACTCACGAGCCCTTTGTACTATATTAACAAAGGCACGAGGGGTTGGTTGCACTCGATTGGGAAACTGATCCGCATAAATCCGTGATGCCGCGGCAGCATTTTGTAAAGACTCCCCCCCCCGTAAATAAGAATCATGTCCACAAGTTCAGCATTTTCGTAAACATGTGCCATTTTTTATTTCGTTTGAGCCACGCAACAAACACGACTATTCACTCACGCGTTACCGACTGACACATTGACTGAATACAACTGAATAAAATTGTAGTAAAAACATCGTGATAAGCGTTTCAAATTCTTTCTCTTTTTTGTTTCCGATGCGATGAACCGATAAGGCCGATTATATCCGTTGTTGCTAAACACGAGCACATAATATTATTATTGAGACAGGGCGGTACTCAAACTTCTAAAGGGCTATAACTTTGTTACTTTAATTTTACCAGAAAAATGTTAAAGGAAAAAAACATTTCTTTTGATCAGATCTACTCACTGTTAAAATAAATGACTCAACTTCGAAGTCCCCTGTATATTGTAACGCCCTCTCAACTGAGACCTTGGAAGCCGATGGGACTGCAGAATCCATACTCAGGCAATCAGTTACGCTACCGTTAGTGAGCCCACAAGTTTTGGTCTTAATTCGAGATGTATCTACTGCCACCGCGACGCTTCCTGGAAAACGCTGGAATGGTTCTAGACTCGTTGATAGGGAAATAAATAGCGAACCAGGTCGCGGAAGGGGATAGTCGCCATCAAGACGCGTAATATCGTAATCCAGTCAACATGGTTATAAATTTGTCATAATTCAATTGCAAGTGTTATACATTAGACTTTGGACAATAGAAATAGTATTTATGTTACACTTCATTATAGTCATCGGCGTTGCGAAAGGGCATGTACCCCAATGTTAGGCTCTCACCGTGTGGTTGTGGTTTAATTTTGATTTATTTCAATGCACTCCTTGTTCGTTTGAGGGCTCACCCGAATCTAAGATTTGTTAACAGGGTTGTATACTCAACAATATTGAAGAATGAATAGCAATGGAGACAAACCGAATTCCTGGCGTATATTGAAAAAGTCCAACTGAAACTTCAACTTTGAGTCTTATCTGATTTAATTTTTAGTCAGGAAAGGTCTTTACTTTCACATTTAAAATAGTAATCTTACATTCTCATTTCATTATTACGAGATCCTAGTGAGGAAACTTACTAGGCCCCAAAAAAAAACTATGAATATCAAATTAATTAAATAATTTCCAAATCTTTTCATATTTTCTATCTTGCTCAATGAGGTATTTTCTTCTAGCCAAGCATCTGCTTGGATCACCAAACATATAGAAAAACCGAGTATTCATCAAAATATTTCCAATGTCAGGTACTCTGCCAATGCTGTTTCATGAAGACAAATTTTCAAACATTTTTACCTTCCAAAATCACGAATCAAGTAGAACTGTCATGTACTATACCGATATTAAGGCCCGTATCGTCAGTCATCCCTACAATTGTAGTGCGCCTTTATGGCCTCCTTAATTGTCATAGTTGTCTACTTCTCCGTGTCAGAACTCTATTTTGAGGTTATGTCACAAACATCTATTTGCATCAAATTGTGCTTGCTTTTGAGTTATATCATGTATTATCAGCCTGAAATTTCCTTAAAATTAAAAAGAAAACATATCTTCACAATAGGAGAGCGCTGTTGCTGACACAGGACAAGTACATAGTCATGCCATAAGTTCTGTCCCTCGTTTTCAAACAAGTGTAGACCTGTTAATACTTGTCCGATTGTTTACATTGTGGTGTCAGTTGATTAAGCGCTTTTCGGGTAATTACATATACCTCAGTTTGTATTGATCTCTCGAAGCATAACGATGGAGTGGGGCAAGGCAGAGAACCGTATTGCAGTGATAGCTTTACATAAGTGTAATCACAGTGCTAGTCAGATTTTTGAACTCTTACGCGGCCTTCAAATATCGCGTAAATTTGTGTCTAGGACCATTCAGCGGTACAATGAGACGTCCTCTGTTGATGACAGGCCAAGAAGCGGAAGACCTCGTCAAGTAAGGACTCCAGCAGCCATCAAAGCCGTAAAAGCCAGGATTCAAAGGAATCCACTCCGGAAGCAGAAGATCCTATCCAGGGAAATGAAGATTCCTGTCCGGACGATGTCGCGCATCATTAAACAAGACCTAGGGCTAGGGGCTTACCGGAGACGTACGGGCCAGCGACTTACGGCCACCTTGCGACACATCAGGGCGACAAGATCCAAGAAGCTCTTGGAGAGGTACGCAGCTGGGGGATTCCGAAAGATTTTGTTCACGGATGAGAAAATCTTCACCATAGAAGAAAAATTCAACCGACAAAATGACAAAGTGTATGCAAGGAGTTCACAGGAAGCTTCGGAGATCATTCCGAGAGTTGAGAGAGGCCACCACCCAGCGTCAGTCATGGTTTGGTGGGGGGTGTCCTACGAAGGGGTCACTCAGCTCCATTTCTGTAAACAGGGCGTGAAAACAAAAGCGGCAAACTATCAGAGCGACATACTGGATCCTATCGTCAAGCCTTTAAGTGGTACATTGTTTGCCAACCAACACTGGGTCTACCAGCAGGATTCCGCCCCCGCTCACAAGGCTAAGAGTACGCAGCGCTGGCTGGAAAGCAATGTGCCAGAGTTCATTGCTGCAGAAGATTGGCCCTCAGGGAGTCCGGACCTCAATCCTTTAGACTACAAGTTGTGGGACCTGCTAGAGCAGTTGGCCTGCTCCAAAGCCCACCGTAATATCGAGTCCCTGAAAGCGGATTTGATCCGACCAGCGGCAGCTATTCCTTTGGAAGCTGTGCGTGCAGTGATAGATGAGTGGCCTGCGAGATTGAAGCAGTGTGTGAAGGCCAAGGGGGGACATTTTGAATAAAACTGTTTGATTATGAATTCTAAAAATGTTGTCGAATAAATAATATCTTTCATATAAATATATCTTATCTTGTTTCATTTTTATCATGAGATTATCATGGGACAGAACTTATGGCACGACTACGTATAATCTAGACATTTTTGAAGGAGAGAAAGGAGTATGACAATCGAGGAGGCCATAAACGCGCCCTACAATTGTAGGGACGACTGACGATACGGGCCTAAATATTTACTTCGATTTTTGCCTTATTCAATTTATTCTTGTTATTTTCAACAACTGAGCGATTCTCATTGCAATACAGATAGTATTTCTGCACTGGTGAACGTGATTACGATTGGCTGCTTGTATACCTCTAATGGAGAAAAATGTACGGCAATGCATTGTCACTTTGGTAGCAAACGGTAGACAAACGAGTCAAAGGTTATGCACTTAAACTACGCAATTTTGACGACAAACATTGCGATGTAAACATGGCTATGCTCTTGCTAACCTACTCCAGCTCGTTGGTTCTGATAGATGATCGCCATTTGTCAAACTCCTGTCACTAACTGCCACGACGACCGGGAAAAATTCAGGACAGAGAAATATGTTTCACTATTTAACATTCTCACCAGTGGAGGTGAAGAAGGCGACGATGACGGTACAATCTGTTAATTTACCGCAAAAAAATTAAATCTTAGAGCAACAATGATGCAATCGCAGTTTACCACTCTTGGTGTGTTAGTAATAAAATATAAGACAACCCAATATATTTTTTTTAAAGCGTTACTTCCGAATTTCCAGCACTTGTGCTATAAAAAGCAGATCTTAAATGAAAGAGCAGACCTTTGTAAGTACTTGATTCTGAATATTTTTTTATATTTCAGAGAAAACAATACGTCACGTTTTTCAGAATATCAACATCCGCACTAGGTGCCATATAAGGTAGCTGATGCGTTACTGGTCTCCACCTTGTACAAAACGAGAAATAATACCCGGCCATGAGTTCTGTTTCAATGCTTGACTGTTCGCGATTAATGCGGTTCAAAGTGACACTTTGACTGACTGGTGACACTTCTTCAAGCTGCTGCTACCAGAAGATTCTGTCTATTTTTAGATTATAATAAAATATTAAATATAATACCCCATGTTTTTCTGGCCAATGAAGCCTCATGTGTTGTACTGTAGAAAAGGTTTCAATTGCAAAGGTGATCTTCTTCAAAGGTTATTTCAGAAATAGGATTGGGTAATAGAAAAATGGCGTAAAGTAGATTGACTCAGCACTTCCTACGCAATGCTGTCATTAGTTTGTAAAATATTGAGTTCAGCAGAAGTTAAACTCTCTGAGAAATAAACTAGTTGCTAAACACATTCTTTTCCTGCCTAACCGGTAGTTACCGTCCATCTGGCAACGTTGCCCATTCCCATATCGCCAGACCCAGCAGCGCCCGCCAAAGCACCGCCGCAGTATGAGCAGAACAATCACACAGGCCGTTACGTTGGGTGCTGAGCGCAGATAAAAGAAGGGGATGTGTAACGAAAACATTTCTCTATCATTCTAACTTTTGAAAACAAATGTACGGGCTAACGCCATGTTGTGCAAAATATGGATAATACGTGTGTGGTATTACCAGAGTTGGAAGCGTGTAAACATACGAACTTCAACAAATTGAGATATACCCTCCTCTATCCCTCTATAACCCTCCGCCCACCAGTTTTTCTAACCCTATTTTTTTGCAAAAAATTATCACGATCCTCTAGAACGACAAAAAAGAACGTTTGAGCGATTTTAACTTTTTTCGTTTTTAGACTTTTTCTGTCCCGTCACTGGGTAGATTTTCAGAAACTAAAAAGCTTTTTCGTCCATAGCGCAGTAGTAACCTTATCATTTCATCTAAATCCGAGTAGTATTTTCCAAGTTATAGAGGGGCCAAGGAGTGACATGGTTTTTTCTGATGTACATGTATTGTCATATAACATCCAAAAAACATAATCGTTTTAGAAATTTTTCGCGATTGTATTCCTCCTAATGTGGTAGTTTTTGTTAGCAATTAAATTAGGAAATACGAGAAATACCGTAATACTAACCACTGCTACCCATCCATGGCAATTGAGCCAATCAGGCCTACTCGCTTATGTTAATTCTCTCAATGCAATCTGCAATTTCACCTATCCAGCGAGTTCGATAGCGAAATCATCGTATTTCCGGGTCTGCAGGTCTCCGGAGTATTCCACTTGTTATCGCGAACAGTTCGACACTCGTTTCGGATTCGTGTTGATGCTGATATGAATTTCATTTCTCCCCCATTGACGATATTTTCTCAATTCCGGACAAAGTTTCGCACAACAACAGTGCTAGCGAACTTTTGATATTAGCTGCATGAGAAGCTAAGTACAGTTCGTTGAACAAGCCTTGGGTGGCGATATACTTTGTGATGTTTGCGAAGTATGAAGCACAATATGAGAGGGATGCCTGGCTACTGGCGGGAAAGTATTGTATTAACGAACATTTTCAAAACTGAGATAGAAAGGTTTTTGGATGTCATTCTACATGTATGTCACGAAAAACCATGTCATTCATTTCCGTCAGTCTGTCTGTCCGCTAATCTTATAATCGCCTATAACTTGCGAAGCACTGCTCGGATTCTGATGAAATTTTTACAGAATGTTAGATACTACTATGGCAAAGACGCAAAGGTATTGTAGCTTTTGAATATTGGTCCGATGGCGTCAGCAAAAAGGATCTTGATCATTTTTGAATGAAATTTCAGATTTAAAAGAATCTCAATTATGTTTGTTTGGCTGACATGTTTGTGCTGGACATCCTTTATGAACTGATAACGGCTTTCCGTGGGAAGTGCAGAGTCAACCTACTTGAAATAATTTTTTTGGTTGAATAACGAGTTAAAATATATACATGGTAACTCTTTGAGTGATTTTGTAAAGATTTCGATTATTTGTTAGCCGGTCTTATTAAAAATTGTTTGATTTTCTTTTGTCTTCAACAGATCCATTTTTCACTAATCAGCCGGAACTTGTCACTGGCTGTTTGGTACTTGATGCTCATGAAATATCTGACCGTAAGCTTGTTATATGTACTCTGAAACTTAGTGCTGGCAAGATGCATCAAAAATTCATATCCGTGATAGACTTCCGTGAGTTTGATGAGGCAGCTTTCATTTCAGATCTGTGTACCTCTAATCTTGATGACTTATATTTTATGAATAACATAGATGCTAAAGTGGAACATCTGAGGACAACCCTCACAAATATTTATAACAAACATGCTCCGATTAAGACACTACGTGTTAATAAACCGCCATCTCCTTGGTTGGATGAGGGAATGAAAAAGCTTATCAAAGAAAAAGATTCAGCTTTTACCAAATATAAAGCTAGTTAATCACTTAAAGACCTTAATAAATTCAAACAGCGCAGGAATAAGGCACTACATAAAATTCGAATTAAAAAGAAAGAGTACATTCAGAATCTAACTGATCAAAATAATCTAAAAACTTTATGGTCAGGGCTGAATAGGCTTAACATAAAATCTCGTTCAAAACAAACAATACCAGATGAGCTAGCCGATGCAAATAGTATTAACAATTATTTTATGTCAGTTTATAGTTACGACAGTGTCTCAGAAAATGTATGTCGGTTTTATGACAGCAACAAATTGGACAATCGAAATCGCTTTTCTTTGCGAGTTGTCGAGCCGATGGAAATATTGAATGCAATCAAAGGTATCAAATCAGATGCAAAAGGAATTGACACCCTTTCACTAACCATGGTCAAAGTAAGTCTTCCCGTAACTTTTTTCCATATCACCCACATAATAAACTGATGTTTGTAAAATGGCTACCGCCCTAAGCTATGGAAGCTGGCTCTAATTATACCTGTCCCTAAAATATCTAAAACTACTGAACTTAAACATCTTAGACCCATTAGTTTGTTGCCGGTGCTATCGAAAATTTTGGAAAAAATTATACAGCTATAAGTTGTCCATTACATAGAGGAACTTAAAATAATATCGTCATGTCAGTCGGGCTTCAGGAAGCACCATAGTACCACCTCGGCACTGTTAGATCTTTGTGATAATGTTATTAGGGCAGTTGACAAAAAGTTAGCAACAGCAGTGGTATCATTGACTATTCCAAAGCATTTGATCGAATAAATCATAAACTTTTGTGAGCCAAGCTGAGGTATATAGGCTTCGATGATGCAGCTGTCAGTTTTTTCCGTAGCTATTTGTCCGGTCGCACGCAATGTGTCGCAATCAATAACGATCAATCCAATATTACGACTATTCCGTCAGGAGATCCGCAAGGCTCAATTTTGGGACCTGTGCTCTTTTTGATTTACACGTGTGACCTGCATAAAGCAGTTGACAATTCAGGGATACAAACATTTGCTGACGATACCCAAATAATATTCCATTTCGACGCCTCAGATACGCAAAATTCATCAGACATTTTACAGCTTGATTTAGATAAGGTAGATCAGTTTTCTATGGAACATAATCTTGCTATTAATCCAGATAAGACACAAGTGTTATTGTTTTGTTCTGATCACAGGAGGAAAACTGTCAAAGATTCTTTCCATCTGACTATTGATGGCATAACATTACAGCATACTCAAACAGCTAAGATACTAGGAGTGGAAATTGACACAAAATTAAGTTTCCGCAGCCAAATAGCTAATTTGATGAAAAAAACTTACCTGTGTTCCAGGGCTCTTTATTCCAATCGCTACTTGCTTAACTTTAAGCTGAGAAAAAAACTTTGCGAATCTTTGGTGATGTCAATGCTCAGTTACTGTGATGTCGTTTATTATCCATGTTTGGATCAATTGACCAAAAATCGTCTTCAAATCATCCAAAATAACTGTGTTCGTTTTATTTATGGGTTGCGTAAATATGATCACGTAAGTGATAAATATAGGGAATTGAACTGGCTTAGGTTAAGAAGTTTGGTTAAACATAAATTCTTAGTTTTAGTTCGTAAAATCATATTGTCATCAAAGCCTGAATATCTAAGAGCTAAGTTAAGATTTAATTACGAAGTGCATGAAAGGGCTGTTAGCAGAACCACCCCACACACTTCTGCATTATTCCAGCGAGGATTTACATATAATGCAGCACTATTTCGAATAAAGACGTTTATTATTATTATTATTATTATTTTATAATCAGTTGGACAAGTTGGAAAGTTTTCGTAAACATACTAAAAGCATGTTGCTCGCTATTGATTAAATAAGCATTTCTGCTACAGATATAGATTGCGTCTATTTGTATTTTATACTTAGGTATATATGTGTTCTTTTTTTTCATTGTTCTTATATTTTTTTCCATGTTTTGAACATCAGATGTAACCGACATAAACAGTTAAGTGTAAGAGTAGCCTTGGCTAAACTTCGCTGTTTATGTCCCGCCGGGTTATCCAATGGAGACGTTATTATTATTATTATTATTATTATTATTATTATTATATAAATCTGGTAACCTAAATTGAATCGGGAAAAAACTAATTGCTTAAAAAAATCTTAAACCTCTAAAATGTAGTGTGGAGTAAACTCATCCAATCTTATATGGTGAGGCTCATGTCGTTGCTCTTGACATCACGAAAGCGTTCGATCAGCTGTGGCACGCTGCCCTCTTAAGCAAACTTCCATCCTATGGCTTCCCAGAAAAGCTGTGCAGATGGGTGACTGACTTTATCTCTGGCCGCAAGACATCCGTCGTAATTGACGGGTTCTCCTCTTCATCCCACCACGTCAACGCGGGTGTTCTCCAGGGATCGGTTTCGACTTCGACATATCAACGACCTCCTTTCCTGCACGATCAACCCGATCCACAGCTTAGCTGATGACAGCACTCTACATGCAGGAATTCAGAGTGACAAGCCGATCTCTGCCACTGAGCTGGAAAAAATAAGATTAGCGACGACTTCCTCTCTGAAGAGAGACCACTGCTGGAGACGCCATAATCTTGCACAGTTTAATGCTTCCAAAACACAGTACTGTACCTTGACGAACAAAAAGCGTTCTAGCGCTCATCCGGTTTAGATGGATGACCGAGTTCTGTCAAAGAACCATTCATTTCGACTAGTCGGAGTCCAGATCACCGAGGACCTGATCTGGCACGAACACGTCTCGTCATTAGCGGTAGCTGCTGGGAAAAAGCTAGGCTATTTGTGTAGGGCCAAGAAGTACTTTTCTACGCATGACCTGCTCACACAAAATTTCTTTGGGATCATCATAGCAGCCGCGGTGTCCCGGCATTTAGGCTTCTGCCTGCGCGACTGCTTCTGTATAAAAAAAAGAAAACGTATAGGGGTTTTAAATTATGCGACTTAAACCTAGATTCTAGAGTCATTTGAGGTTGTTTTAGTTTTTTTAATTAGTTTTAGTTAGCTTTCAACGATTAGCGTAACTTAACTACTCACGAAAAGTCGCCTAGATATGCTGGTACACGAATATACAATAATTTACCAGAATCTCTTAAACAAATAGATAATGTTATGCTCTTCAAAAAGCAGCGTAAGAGGATGCTCTTATCTAACACCTTCTACTGCATAGCTGAGTTCCTTGCGTTTTTGAAGGACCTGAAATAAAGCTTTTGTCAGAAGGTCCATTAACTTGGCATTCACATGCACTTCTTAAATTTTATGTTATCAGTTCGTCTGTTGTTCTTTTAGTTTGTTTTTTATTTCGCCTTTACTTTTTAGAAGTATCATATGTGATACTTATGACGTGTTCCTCTCTATACTTATATACAGTGTTCGGAACTAATAAAGGAATTTGAATTTGAGCCACATTACTTTAATGTAATAAAAATATTCACTAACCGAGGACAATACGTCACACCCCATGATAACCAATTTGCTACAATCGCCCAAAACAGATTCCCCTCGCTAAGGACTTATGAGCTTCCTCGAATTGGCAGTTTAGATTTACTGACATCGTGCCGAAAGCGATGTCTTTTTCTCCCCATCTAAGATGGTGGATTACGGCCCGCATATAAATTCAGATTTCGGCGTTTACAAGGTGACAGATACGTTGTGCTTTCTGCTTGTTACTTTAGCGTTTTTGAATAATGAGGTGGGAGGAAACGGTTTCTGCCACAACCGTCATGGTCGTTATCGATACACCTGCATTGGAAACACTAAAAAACGTGTTGAGCAAAAAGGACAAATTTTAGGTGTGACATTGAAGATAGTAAAGATTCGTAATGCGGTTTTCTCCATCGACTTTTTTAGAGCATAGATTGTATTATGATCATTTTTCCTCCAAAAGAGATAATAATATTAACCGCTGCCGATATGTTCCAACACTCTCCTTAGTCCTCAATTTAACTTATTACGACCGCTAAGGAAGGTTCACACACACCATACGTCGGATTTTGGAAACAGGTCGAATTACCTTAAAATCCGCTACTTTGCCTAATTTCTAAGCCTGACTGAAATTTTAGATCAGAGATTCACCTTAATAATAACCAATACTGGTTATGTGCAGCCTAAGGATTTGTCTAAAAAGATGTATTCTGGCAGTCTTTTCTTTTACGAGAGGTAGAGATACTATTGTGGGACACCATGTATATCCTACCTATTCACCTCAATATGCCAATAATTCAAATGCGGTTTAAAGCAAACTACAATAACCGAGGGAAAGAGAAAGAGAGAGGCAGAAAGATGTTAAACGTTATCTATAAATAGTGGTTAAGGTAGGGTTGCCATCGTGTGGTTTCTGGGCTGCTAGTGTTGCTTATAGACAGGCTGCAAAAATATGCTTTTAAGACTGAAGTCTAAACCAAAATATACTTAGAGAGTTGCCGTTGGATGCTTTTTGGCTAACTTCGCAAGCAAAATTATGCTAAATTACTCCGAAACATATTAGGTCTTGTCCAAGGGGTAAAAGTTGATATAGGCATAGATAAAAGTACCTCACATTTTGCGCTAGATGGCACTTTCAGCAACATACTTCTCGAATTTCAAAAGTTTTAAATTTCGGCCTCTTCCAGGGTTCGATACAAGTAAGTTCTTTTAGTTAAGTTGCTAACCTACTCTTATCTATATTCCATCAATCACGAATAAATTATTTTGAGAGTCATTTGAACATCATTCTATACACAAATTTAACAACTCGGCAAATGGAACTAAGATTATGTTTGTGAAAGAAAATCCCTTCCATCCCAGTTTAAATGGTTTTATTTTAATAAAATTTTGTATAAGTACTTAATGAAGCATAATAAGTAAATGATAAAAATTTCAAAATGATTGCACTGCTTTAAAGCCCTTTGACCTTTAATAATGTGTGGATGCACCCTGATGTGCTACGCATTCTCCAACGCGCCTAGGCATGCTTCTGATTAGGTGGTCAATGTCCTCCTGTGGTATCTCATTCCAGGCAACCACCAACTCCTCTCGAAGTGCTTCTAGAGTCTGAGGAGGACGTTGCAAATTGAGCAATCTCCTACCCATCATATCCCACACGTGCTCAATTGGGGATAAGTCGGGAGATCTTGGTGGCCATGGTAACAATGTGACATCATTATGTTGAAAGAAGTCTATTGTGACTCTTGCAACATGTGGTCGGGCATTATCTTGTTGGAAAGCTGGATCTCCCAGGGTGTCAAGATAGGATAAAAGATGGGGTTCTAGAACTTCGTAGATATAACGCTTCGCGTTCATGTTACCTCTGATGAAGATTAAAGGTGACCTGGAACCATAAGCTATAGCACCCCAAACCATAACTCCAACAGTGTGATGAACATGTCTTTCAACAAAAAACTGTGGATTCCTCCTTTCACCACGTCGCCTTCTAACCCTGGCACGACCATCGTGCATGCCTAAACAAAATCGAGACTCATCACTAAAGACAATACTGTTCCATTCCTGATCCCAGAGTGACCGTTGTCTGCAGCACTCAAGGCGATTACGTCGGTGTTCTCGAGTTAAAGGGAGGACCCAATGTGGCCGGTATGAAAACAAGCCAAAACTTCTCATTCGTCGGTAAACACTTCGCATGCCAATAGGTCTTCCGTGTTCTGCAAACCATTAATTTGCAATGGACCTGGTAGTGGAGAAACGGTCCCTTAAGGCCAATAGTCTTAGGCGGCGATATTCACGGTCTGTTATTCTACGGCGGCGTCCAGTACCCCTTGCTCTTTGCGTACGGCCTTCTCAAAGCCATGCCTGACAACACCTAACCACAGTGTCTACACTTCTTTGCACTCTAACTGCAATTGCCCGAAAAGAAAGTCCATCTTCCCGAAGTCCCACTATACGGCCCCTATCAAACACACTAAGTTGACGAAATCGTACAGGTCTCCGTACTCTAGGCATCGTAACCGATCGTAAAGGATGTCAAGAACCAAAATCCGCCAACGTTGATTCTCTACTGCGGCTGAAATATTCATTTTTAGAGCGTCAGTGAATTAAAAAAAGCAGTATAAAAACCGGAATGTCCAACTGATAAGGCTGAAAATTTTTTCACCTGTTATTTACAGTAAGATAAATACATTCACCAACTTTTATTAAAATGAAACCATTTAAACTGGGTGTTCGGATTTATATGTCACTTAGTATATTTTATTTATAACCTGCTTCCTTCATATCACAAAACTCAGTTTTGACAAGCAACTAAAATCTATTTGTTTAGTTCTTTTGAAAATAATCAGAACGTTTTCGTCCTATATCGTTACACACACCTATCAAGAGATGTCGCCATTAACACAGACAATTTTTTACACTGGCCTTTCATTCTAAACAGGGTGTGATAATGTCCATTCTTCACAGATGTGAGATGTACATAACCAAATTTGAGCTGGCGAGAATTATTTTAGAGTTTTTAGTTAAAAACTAATGTTTGTGGACATTACTTGAATTACACTGGTCTATTAAAATACTTTCATGTTGTTATGCTGTGGAGCAAGGCAGTAATTGGAGTCGATTCAAGTGAAAGTTTGCTCGAAACAAGCACGAAAGAAGTTTCAAACGTACAAAATTAACGACGCCAACACGAATTACAAGATAAAAATACGAAATATACAGTTATCTTTCACCTACATCCAATGTTGGTAACGTCACGTGGATATGACTTATTGAAGCCTAATGCGCCAGGTTACCGATAAGGTACTCTAAATTAACGTGCTTCTGAGTTAGCAGAGTTTGACCTGCTTGTGAACCATGCACTGATTCCGTAGTTAGGTATTAATAATGCCGAGGTTTAATCCGTTCAAGACTTGTAGAGCTTGACCAAGGTGGCTTTTCATCTTTACGCATGTACCTTGTGCGTAAACGCTAAACAATAAGAAATCTCAAAATTAATCCATATTCCCGTACTACTTAATATCGAGCCCACCCAAATTTTCCGAGCATACAATTACCCTGATCACAAACTAGTTCATGTGTGTAAATCGATTGTGGATCTCAGAGCTGCCTTACGAGTCCAATTTTATCAATTATTATTGCGCTTAAACATAATGTACGCAGCCCCTCTTGATGCATAATTCAGTCCAAAGTCGAGCTACTTACCGCAACACCTCCGTCATTAAGGGACATAAAAACGTACACACAAATTGGACAGCGCGAAATTTTGGCGAGGTACTGCTGCAGATTACTGCAATTAACCGAAGAACGTGAAAATGCGGAGACAATTCATCGCGCTCTGATCATACTTATTTCTCGTTATTGCCATGCAGCCGACCGCGAAGCTCACACACATATTTATTTAGTCCCGTTTTCGGCGGTTTCAAGACAAAGAACCTCTCGAAGTTAATTCCAGGTGCGAATTTTCGACGTGACATTTACTATCTAAGATTTTCTCCCGTCACTCCGTTCTTTGGCCGTGTTTATACTATAGCTCGCTGAACGGTTAGATAGCCATACACTAGTTCTGTAAATGAATGCTGTTCAATATCCGTTTACACTATACGCCATATAAGTGCATGACTACTTACGGTGTAAACATGGCATTGGTTTTCGAATTTTCCATTCGAGCTTTGCCGCGTGAGATTGGTCATATTTACACCGTACATAGCTAAGCGTCTAGGTAACCACAGAGCACCGCAATTCTGTCCACAAATAATAATAATAATAATAATAATAATAATAATAATAATTATAATAATAATTTGTCTTTATTTTTGGGTTAAAAGTACAAACAAGCTAATTTGATCAGGGAGGCGGCATTCAACACCGTTGCTCTTCCATGCAACCCCCAATGCTGCTCTGTCCACATTTATAGCATGGCTATGCTACGCTGTGTTTGGCTACACAGGGTATAAACAAGGCCATTGTCGAACGCTTCACTAAACTGCTTTAGACAATTTAGACATGGTTGTCGTATGCTACTGCATGCGGCATAAACTATGTTTACAACGTAGGTAGCCAAGCGCTTGTATGCCAAATAGCCATGGTTTAAATGAACACAGAACAGCATCGATGCATAGGACTGCGGTCCCTTATGGCTATCTAAGCTTTGTACGGTGTACGGCATAGAGAGATGTCAAGGAGGGCGCAGAGCGTTTGCATTTTATAAAGAAAAAAACAAAAAAAAATAAACAAACCACATTAAGAAAAAATATTACCATGTAATGTTTAATTTACACGCATAAAATTAGAAATTAAATATCATATTCACTTATTCTGTCAACCGCGCGCACCCCCGCCGCGCTCCGCTTAACATTCATCACTTAGAAAACAATTGTGTTCCTACCAGACACAGATGAGCATCTTTGACATGCATTCCCAGAGAGTTGCGAAAAATTGTATGTTTCGATGTACATGTTTTGTTAAGAAATCTGTTTGAGTGTGTCAAATTATTTTGTTTCACTGTTAAAAGGTAAGTTTCTATATTTACAAACTACAGTTGCCATTTTGAATTTATTAAATTGTTGATTGAGTGGAGACGCGTTCATAAATCGGCCATTGGGACTTTGTTACCACATCACAATCAAACCAACGTGGCGAATACATTACGTTATTAAGATAAAATAATGAGCATGTAATTAGCAATTACATGTAGGTATTTTGCTTATTTATCTATTACTTATTTGATTTATTGTTATAGGTGCAAATGGCAGCAAAAGAAAGAAAGTTTTCCGAAAATTCCGTTAAATTTGGATTTACCTTTATAGAAAAAGACGAGTTACAATTGCCTCAGTGTGTGATATGTATGAAAGCTTTAAGTAATGATAGTATGACTCCCAATCGCCTTGAAAGGCATTTGAAGCAACAACATCCTACTCTGGTTTTGAAGACGAACGAGTTTGTTTCTTCTAAAGCAGAATCACTCAAGCTGATGAGACTGGATAAATTGGGAAGTTATCACACAGGTGTATCGCAGCATCTCAAAGCGTCATTTGAACTAGCTTTTATGATAGCAAAGCGAAAGAAACCTCATACTGTCGGTGAAGAATGAATAAAACCATGTGTCCTAAAAGCCACGCAGATAATTTTAGGAGAAGATGCAGAGCAAAAAATTAAGTCCATTTCTCTTTTGAATAACACAGTCAAGCGTAGAATAGATGACATTGCAGCAGACATAAAATTACAAATAATTAACAAAGTAAAATAAATTATCGCCATTTTTTGCCATTAGTTGCGATGAATCCACCGACATCGTTAATTGTGCACAGTTGATAGTTTATGTTCGTTACATTGGCGGAGATATCATTCAAGAAGAGATTTTGTACTCCCAATCTTTGACAGCAGGTACTACATCTGAAGATATATTTAATTAAATATAAAATTTTGTTGAAAAAAATGATTTGGATTCGAAGAAACTCATTGGACTTTGGACAGATGGCGCACCTGCAATGATAGGTATACGATCGGGCGTAGCTAAAAAGCTCAATGAAAAAAATCCCGCAATGGTTAGTACACATTGTTATTCATCGGCAAGCTTTGGCTTCCAAAACATTGCCAGAAATTACGCCAGGCTTTGGACTCGGCTATAAGGATTGTAAACTACATCCAGAGCAGCGCTTTGAACAGTCGGTTATTTACTTTACGAGGATCTCGAATCTGATCACAAAGTTCTTCTGTTCCATACAGAAGTACGCTGGCTGGTCAAAGGCAACATGTTGGCTCGCCTTTATGATTTGAAAGAAGAGGTAATTATTTTTCTTGTGTTCAAAGAAAAACACGATTTCTTGACAATGATCAAAGATGACACATTTAAATGGAGATTGGCTTATTTAACTGACATATTTGACTCCTTGAACGAGCTAAACTTGAAACTTCAGGGCAGAAACATGACTATACTAAGCAATTATGATTATATTCAAGGGTTCATTCATCTCAAAGCTTCAACTTTGGAATCAAAAGATGTCTACTGAAAATGTTATATCTTTTTCTCGGCTGTTAGAAGCAAAAAATAACATACTGGACGCAAATTTAAAAGCTGACATAAAAACTTATTTGCAAGCGCTGGAAGACAAATTTTACTATCGAGACATCAATTCATAGTCACCAAAATGGCACATGACAAGAAATTTATTTGTTGTCGATGTCTCATAATTACCAGAAGAAGTTCAGGAAGAATTTTTAGAAATGAAGGCTGATTCCTCCATGAAAGATGACTTCCATATTTTAACATTGGATCAAAAGATTGCCTGTTGATTTGACACTTGCCTCTCTTGCTTTAAGAATTCTAGTTCCTTTTTCTTCAACTTACTTATATTAGACAGGCTTTTCTGCTCTAGTTTTAATTAAAACTAAACAGCGAAATCGTCTTGATGTCGATAGCGACCTGATGATAGCTCTGGCAAAAACAGAACCTAGAATCAACCAACTGGTACAGAACATGAATTCTCAAGTGTCTCATTAGTACCTGCTCTTCTTTTATTCATGTTTTTCGATAAAAAGTTTCTTTATTAGAATTAAAATAAAAGTGTCTGTACCTATATAATGTGCGTTTTTTTTTGTATTTATTGAAAAAGTAAAGGGGGGGGGGGCATGAAAATATAATTTATAGTGCGGGGAGCCTCAATAAAAAAACGGTTGGGAAACCCTGCCATAGTCGAATGGGAAAACGTTTGTCTCGTTTGTCAATGTGCTGTCACTTCTGTCAGCGAATTTTGGTTTTGGGAAGGATGACTAAATAGTATGGGATGAAGGAAATTTCTTAATGATCTATGTCCTAAAATTTTTGGCACAACATATAAATTTATCGGATTTTTTTAATGAAGAAATTTACGCTGACTGGTTATCATAAATTTGAAATTTATGATAACTCAATACTTATCTAAGCTGCACTATCAAATTAAGAGGAGTGGCCCATTCTGCTCTACCCGTCGCAAGTTTTTTCGAAGATCAAGGTATGGACGCACGACTTTATTACATTTCCTAACATTCCGATAGAATAGAATGAAAGCAGCTTTGTCTTGTACTCGTTCTTATTTTTGATATCCTGAGAAAACATTCATCTTGACAACGGTCAAGACATTGGTCCAGTAGACCTGGAAAGTGTTAGAACAGAATTTAAAGAAAGCATAGTGACACCAATATTTAAATCTGGATGTAAAGACAATATGTTCAATTATAGACCTATTTTAGTTATCAATGTATTTGGGAAGATTTTTGAGAAGTGTTTGAATAACAGACTTTGTTCTTTTCTTGAGAAATATGACATAATATCGAACTGTCAATTTGGGTTCCGCAAAAATTGCAAAACAGAGCAATCTCTAGAACTTACAGGACAGGCGCTTGAAAATTTTCAAGATGGAAATAAGATTGTTGCAGTTTTCCTAGATCTTCAAAAGGCTTTCGATTCAGTATCTCATACAATTTTATTAAAAAAACTAGAAAGTGTTGGAGTGCGTAGTGGAGTTCTGAACTTATTTGAGAACTATTTGGCTGATCGATTACAACAAGTTAAGGTAGGGTCAGACTTAAGCAGCATTCAAAAGATCAAAATAGGTGTGCCTCAGGGGACGGTTTTGGGACCAACACTGATCCTCATATACATAAATGAACTACTTCAATGCAATTTCAACTGTAAAATGATATCATATGCAGACGATACTGTTTTAGTTTGCACTGGTCATTCATGGGATGACGCAATCCGGAATGCCGAGTTGTCATTAAATAAAGTCAAATGCTGGTTGGATAACAATTTACTTAAACTTAATATCTCTAAAACTAAGTATGTAACGTTTTCTCCAACCAAAGCAGGCATGCCATTACAACACCGAACATTAATTTTAAATGATGTGAGCTGACACTGTCGAAGGAGTTGAAGTTATTAGATACTTAGGAATCACTGTTGACAGTAATTTAAAGTGGCAGAGTCATGCCGAGCTTTTGGCATCGAAATTAAGGAGAATTACTCATAAGTTTTTCATTCTTAGGAATATTTTAAGCAGAAACAGTCTTCTCTCGTTTGTGGGATCTCTAATAACTTACGGGATAAGTATATGGGGAGGCGCATACACTAGTACTTTAAAAATACTACAAACCACGCAAAATTATATTGTCTAGACTATTTTTCGTATCCCATGTAGGTCAAGTTGCAGATTTGTTTACATTGAAAATGATCTTTTGAATGTTAGAGGTTTATACATTTTTGCTGCTCTGAAATTTGTTCACTCCAGAAACAATGTTCCAACCAGCCATGCTTATGAAACAAGAACTAAAATAAATATAAGTTACACTTATAAAAGAGTGAATAAATCTGTTTGCCAAAAATGCATAAAGTTTGATGGTATTATGTTGTATAATAAATTACCCCTAGAATATAAAATCCTCTCGAAGTATAGTTTCAAAAAAAGAATTAAGAAGTTCATCTTAAATAACTTTGACATGCTTGCATCGACTGTAGCTTGACACACACAAGCTTATAGCTTAGGTGTCTATTCTTTTGTAGTAAATTCTTTTGTAGTAAATTGTAGTGCTCTTGTTTCTCTGCTTAACCTTTAGGCAAAATTTTTATTGTTTAAACAACATAGTTTGACCTTACTCGAAATATCCCTATATTATCATATTTCAGATATTCATATTTTATGTACTCTATGTTTATACTTCTGAGTGTTTTTAGTATGCTTCTGTACTATTGTTATGCATTTTAGATTTGTTTATTCAGACACGTAATTTAGGATTTGTGACGACATGATTCAGACATTTACCCTTTACGAAAGTATACAGAATTTTCACAATTCATATACCGTTACTTGTTGGTTCTAGATCTGATTCTAGTATCTTTGCTTAGATTTCTGTTGCAATCTTGGTTATTCAGGATAGCAAGAGCATACAAGCTCATGTATTTTTGAAACTGTTTTTTATTTAAATTGTACTGAAGGTTATTTTTAATTTGTAAGTTATATTGGTTTTTGAATTTGAATAAACTTTGAATAAACTTGAATAAACTTAAAAAAAAAAGATATGAAGGAAGGGTCATAAGACGTCCCTGAGATTTGCTTATGCGTAAGAAGGTTGGTTGGTAAAAAAAACTGAGGCTGTTTTCTTTCAGGTACTGTTACAATTACATTGTACATAAAATCATGGCCTTAGTAACTGTCATCCCCACAAGTATAAATTTATGACTTTTGGTAAAGGCGGGCTATGGATTAGTACTGTACCGGCTGGGTATTTTTTATTAATGAGTTTTGTTAAGTCGCGTACACATCTGGCGAACGCATGTGGCCGAAGCCTTTCGACCGAACGCCGTTGGTAAATGTGTACGACCTAACAAACGCATGTGTTTGCCTTCGCCAGAGTTCGGTCACTGGGCGGTACATCAAAAGAAAATTGAAGAACGAATTCGTTTGGCTGTGTTTAGTGTGTACGCTTTTCAGTTTTTAAGTGTCTCATCGTGGTCATTTTGTTTTGAGTTTCTATTTAGCGATAATGGAGTGGACTAATTCCTCTTGTTTAAAACTTATTGGTTTATATCGAGAACGGGAAGTTTTATGGAATCCAGTGCATAAAGATTACAAAAATAAAATAAAGAAAATGGATGCCTGGAACGACATCAGCAAAATTATGAAAGGCGATACAGGGGAGGTCAAAAAGAAAATCGAATCTTTATTAACATCATTCCGACGTGAGAGACAAAAACAAGATAGCTCGTTTAAAACTGGCTCAGGAACCGACACAATTTTTAAATCTAGCTGGTTCGCTTTCAAAGAAATGCTTTTCTTGATGGACAAGTTTATACCAAAAGACACTAAACTTTGTATCTTGTTTCGCGATTTTTGGACCGATTTCATTTAATAACCATTCAAAATCAGTAGACTTCATTCTACAAAAATTTACAAAAAGTCCGTATTCCATTTCAGCTTTTAGATCACTAATTAAGTCCATCCCTCTATACCGACTTCTGCTTTTGAACAATGATGTCCACCAGCGCCGTTTTCGTCGTTTCTTGGGGGGCTCTTTCAATGCTTCGGTCTCCGCCTCACTAATAATAATATACAACGCACTTGCAATAATTATATCCTCATCATCGGACGCCATTTTTTACCATTTACAAAAATACCCGCGAACCTCGACGAATGACTGCAAACAAATTCGTTCACCGTAATGTGGACGGCAGAGCAAATTTTCCATCGAACGTCGAAATCATCGAATGAATTCGATCGAAGAGCTTCGGCCACATGCGTTCGCCAGATGTGTACGCGCCTTTAGAATATACATTTTCATTACAGTAGTAATTGTCTCATGAGTAATACATCGAATTTTCTGACTTATCAGACTATGTTTTGTTTTTTTCACCTTTCGAGGTTACAAACACATGAAAGTATGAAAAACTTGCTGCGGACGTCAGTACATCACCGATAATTGGTGAGCGTCCCTTGAATTCTTGAAACGAAAAAAAAAGCGAGCAGGCGTAGCGCTTCCTTAAACGATCTTATAATCACCATCATTATATTTAATTACTCTCATTAGGATGTGAGGCGGTGAACGCACAAAAACACGGCTGTGGCCACTTTTCGAAATACGTCACATGAATTTCTTACTTTGTATTCACATTGACAGTCTACTTCTATTTTTATAATTATCAAACATAATGGCTAGGTATTAGTATTCCATATTTACGAGGGACTTTAGAAAATAATTATACCTAGCCATGACGAAACAATTGAAACGCACAAGCATAATGAGCAGTATTCATAAAACAAACGATATCCTTTTACTTGCAAATTTTGAAGGAAATCCTCCAGATGGTATTTATAATAATAATTTGAAGTAAATGCTTTTGCTTTTTGAGTATAAGTATATCCTTCAAAGCAGTGACATAAGTAAAAGGATATCCATAATCTTCACCTTATACTTGGCATAGGAAGCATATCCTTCAAAAATTCTGAGTGTGGTCAGTAGCAGACTCAACTTCGTAATGAAAAGTGGTCAAACGATGATGGCGGAAATTGGGGATGTTAAAACGTACAAACCTCGTTCACCTTCAACTGGTCGTGACTTCGAGAAATTATATCAGTTTGACAAAGCAAATGTACAATGGCTTGCGGACAGTATTTGAAAATGAGGAATCTCTAAAAGGATCACTTTCACGTATTCATAAAATAAAGATATGTCTACGCTATCTTGTTGACCCTGGATATCAACAAGGTATTAGTCAGGAACTTGGTGTTAGTCAAGCAACGGTATCTCGGACTGTGGATAGAGTTGTGAACAGCATAGTTGCACAGTCGAACGAATGGATCAAGTTTCCAGTTACCAACCATGAACTGATGGAGGCCAAGCGGATTTGGCAAAGCATGTATAAATTTCCGACAGCAATTGGTGTAATTGATTGTACACATATAGGAATCCTGAAACCAAATCGCCATGGAGATCAACCGAAAAGGGAGCCTACTTCAAATCGTTCACCGGCTTAAATAGATTTACGCCTCTGCGTTAAAACTGGTTCTACATCATTTTAGTCTAACAAAAAAACCGCAACGTTCAGATTAAAATATCATTATGTAATTTTCAATTTCATTTATTGCTGATTTTCGTTTTCTAGCTCTCCTGTAAAATTTGTAAAATGTTAGTTACGCCGGTACGACACCGAGGATATGAAGTCAGTATCTAGTAACGGATAAAAAACTCGTATTCATTAATTTTTATTGTATTTATTCTATCATGAATGTCAGTTATATTTTTCAGCCTTTCACTTTACATTTTCAATAGACATAAGTTCCAGTGTCTTTTGCATTGATGGAATTCTCGTCACGTGGTTCTTTTTTTTTATCGATATGCTGAATACATTTTTTCTCGTTATCCCACCACAACCCCGAAGTTTGTGAAAAGAATTCACAAGGCTTCTGGTCCTCAATCAGGTTGGGGATTCACATATCGAGTGTGAGGTCAAACGATGCAGATAAAGATTGACACTCTATTCGGTAAAATATATTTCCGCGTGGATGTCTTTAGATTTATTTCGATCTACTTGGAAATCCTTGGATCTTCTTAGATAGCCTTGGATTGCCTAGGATCTCTCTGTATTTCTACCTGTCAGTCAGAACATGTATTGTACAGGGTGTTTCTGATAAGAATCGGCACAAAGCAGGGGAACCTAAGATATTGTAATTCAAGGCAAGTTACCTATATAAGTATACTAAAGTACCTACCCTCTTGAAGAAGTAAAAATGGGGTAATAAATTTTGAAAGGAAACATATAACTTATACTTACACTCAGACAAGGCAAATTCGGTTCACGTGTCGACTGTAATAAAGAGCATTACTCGACAATAATTAAGTTAAACATTTTAAAGGGATGATGCACCCCGAAAATCTGACTGAATCGTTTACCACGTTGGCGGTATTTATAATTATTACAGCATAACTTGCACAGTTTTATTCTAAGACTTCCTTTATTTTGTTACTTTTCTACAAACTGTCGTTTTCAATAGAATACCAGAAAACTAGAGTTGCAGGCGTGCTCTTTAAAACTATCAAAAATTCTAACGTTGTGTTGGCTATAAAATTAAACGGACTTGATAATCGAAAGTAAATAAAATCTTTTACGAGGAGTAACTGAGATGTTGATTGTCTTTTAAAATGTGTAACCCCACTTTTACGTCATATAAGTTATCAGCAGTGCAATTTAGTAAATGGGTAAGTTGCGTTAAATTACAACATCACAATCGCATAGCAACCTTCTGTTGCGCGACTCAGTGGACTACACAGTGGAGCAAGTTCGTAAACATTCAAGGCCACGGCTCGCACTGTAATAAAAAATTAACGCTAACTTTTAGCAAACTTAAAATTTAACTCTAACAAAACCGAATCAAAATTTGTTAAGTTCACCTCAAAATTAATCCGTGTACCAAGTCAAAAAGCCTAGGTGTTTCCTCTTAAACTAAACACTTCTGTTTTTTTCTTTGCTCTACCCTTTATTTCTTCTCTTTCTCTTTTCGCTTGACATTTTCTGGTTTCTGGATAACCATTTCTGACAGATTCGACTAACGTACATTAGACAGTGACTAATGGGCAAAGGTCCTACGGACCGCCCAGACAAACAAATGTCGAATAGTTAGTTGTGTTGGGTTCCACTACGTACACTACCTTTGCTCTGTTTCGGCTCTTATGCTAAGCACCTTGCATAACACCAATAAAGACCATCATGGCAACAAAAACACGCTACCTCTGGATGCCCAAATATAGCGTATATGTCTTTTTCAATTACCTCCGACCTTCTTTAATGGCTCCAAAGCCCTTAACCTCTACGAAACATCACGGATCTCCCTGAATTGCCTCAGAACTTATAAAACTGCCTCTGAATCCTGGAGCTTCTTCCACTGTCTCACACTGGAACACAAAATCTCATCCCCGCCTCGGTACGAATACAGCTTTGCTCTTAGGGCATCAAGCGTATTAACAATGTGCTACCAGTTCTACAAACATACAGCAAGTCCAAACTTTTATTAACGAGATACTTCCGTTTTTTCCCTCCCCAATTGAAAAGTACTGTAATCGCGAAATATCTCGTAAAAGAGATATTATTATACAGGGTGTTTCCCTTTATTGTTGCATAACTTTAAGATTCGATAGAACTTTTAAAATTAATGCATAAAGTCTATATAAACATGGGTCGAAAAATGCGTGGCTTCCGAAATACAGGGTGTTTAAATTTACTTCCTAAAATAGTTTTTCTTAAATATTTTGAACAATATTTAATGTATAACAGTGAAAATTGGTATACAAGGGTTTTTTGGAACGACAAAACGAACCATGGGCATAGTTTTACTGTAGCCGCTAGAGGGCGCTCTCTACTGTACCTGTAGTGTATTAAAATGACCGAAAAATTTTTCTTAGTGCAATTTTTTGCTTTTTGAATAAAAAAACTGATTCTTCGCACTTTTTAACATAAAAAAGCTCTCTTGTGAATTTTCGTTATAGTTAGCCGTTTTTGAGATATTTCGATTTTTGAGGTTCGATGCATTTTTAATTATTTATGATAAAATAACGTTAAAAAGTCAGTATCTCGATAATTTTTAGAAGTAGGCTGTGCCTCCAAATATTTTTGAAATTGAAAGCAGAATAAGGTTAAACGTTAATTAGTTGACAGTTAGTTTTGTTGTCTGTTGAAACCTGAAACATTTTTTTGCAATTGTGAATGCACGAAATTTAGTTTCTTTTACCTGTTTTTTTTGTCAGTTTCATAAAAATGCCATTTTAATTCTCCAATCAAGAGTTAGCGGATATTCATTTTGTGTATGGCTTTGTAAATGGAAACGCAGCAGAAGCAGCTAGAGAATACGCAGGAATATTTCCAAACAGGCGACATCCAACTCGCTCAGTATTTGCAAGACTGCATCGCCAAATAATTGAAAATGGTTTTGGAAATCTCCAAAGGGATCAAAACATAAGCAAGCCATGTTCACCGTGTTCTTAGAAATGACCATAGGCATCCTTACCATTTGCAACCTGTGCAAGGACTACAGCCAGGGGACGGAGAACGAAGAATCACATTTTGTCAGTGGCTTCTTGATAGAACTGATAATAATGGGGAGTTTTCAAGTAACGTTTTACTAACTGGCTGGACGAAAATTATCCAGAAAGATGGATCGGCCGTGGAGGACCAGTCGCGTGGCCTCCACGATCCCCTGACCTAAATCCATTAGATTTCTTTGTGTGGGGATTTCTAAAAGAAAAAGTGTACCAGACTCCCGTAGCCACAAGAGATATGCTAATAGACAGAATCAGGAATGCATGTGATGAAATAAGGCCTTATTTGAATAATGCTATACCACGTTCGATCATTCGTAGATGTGAATTGTGTATTGAACAATTGGGTTTACATTTCGAGCAACTACCTTAGATTTTGTATGTTTGTCCTAAGTATCCAATAGCATTTTAGTTGTAAATAATTAATTTAATTTGTTAAAAATAATATTGGAAAATTAAACAAATTAATATTTTTTGTGATTATTTGGAGTTAGGAATTATTGCTGTGTTTAAAAACACAATCTAAACGATCATCTTAATTACTTGTAATGCCCAAATCAAAAATGTAAAAAAATATTATTTCCCCATAAATAATTAAAAATGCATCGAACCTTAAAAATCGAGATATCTCAAAAACGGCTAACTATAACGAAAAGTCATAGGAGAGCTTTTTTATGTTGAAAGGTACGAAGAATCAGTTTTTTTATTAAAAAAGCAAAAAATTGCACTAAGAAACAAGTTTCGGTCATTTTAATACACTACAGGTACAGTAGAGAGCGCCCTCTAGCGGCTACAGTAAAACTATGCCCATGGTTCGTTTTGTCGTATCAAAAAACCCTTATATACCAATTTTCACTGTTATACATCAAATATTGTTCGAAATATTTAAAAAAAAACTATTTTAGAAAGTACATTTAAACACACTGTATTTCGGAAGCTACGCATTTTTTGACCCATGTTTATATAGACTTCGGTCAGTTGATCTGCCGGCCGGAATGTCAATATGTTGTCAGCTGTTTCGTGCATCCTGGAAACTCATCAACATGATCCAGGCCTGGTGTCTGGGACAAAGAATGAAAGCATAGATATTCTCTCCGAGGTATGAGGTCTATCGAAATAAGATAGCTCAATGCGCCATCTGTTACCAAAATCGACCACTTTGGACAGATGATAGTGTGCTATGCTTTAGATCGTTGTACCAGTGACCAAGCCTAGAGCATGCTGTGAGTTACTAAGAAGCACGATGCAGCTATCCATGGTTGACTGTCTGTTAGATGGAAGCAGCATGTCTAGTTGTTCGATAGCGAATAGATCACACCTACTTCACCGCCAGAATCGTCAGCCTCTAGCAGTCGCGGTGTTAATAAGATGCTAACTTAGCCGATAGCTTTGCGCTGTCTCATTTCCAAATATATCACTCGGATTTTGGTGTGAAATTTGTGAAACGTTACTACTATGCCGAGAACGAAATAGCTTTGTGTGTTTTGAAAATTGATCCAGGCGCAGGGGAGATACGGGCAAAGAACGGAAAGTAGTGATGCGCTTTTTTGAGGAGATAAAAACTAACACTTTTCCAATATAGGAGCTGGGGGGGAGTGTAAATGTTGCTTTTGTGTATTATCAATGAGCTTCTGTTCCCGGCAATACTACGTACCTATTATGAGTAATAGTTCCATACATTTTTCATTGATGCGGAGGTATAGTTCTATTTTGTATAGTTCGAAATCTACAGCTACAAAACATAAGTCTTTTTCAATATAATAATAATAATAATGTTTATTGTCACAAAATACAGGTAAATATCAAATATTGTGCACAATAAACATAAAGCACCCAAAAAAGTTTGCACTGGTGTTTGGGTTTGTTAAAAACAAAATATAATAGTACAGTCAGTGTATGAAAAAAAAAACGTTAATACTGTATAATTTGGTGAATTATTATGGTAATGTCAGGAAAAATATCCAGACAATTATAACTAAAGAAAAGTATGAATGTTAGTGTAAGTAAAATATTATTGATTTTGATAATGATTTTTCAGATCTACAATTTCGTGGATGGAGTACCTTGGTTGTTCTAAAATCCATTTTTTTAGTTCTTTTTTAAATGACGTATTTGATTTAATTACTTTTAATGACTCCGATATGAAGTTATAGAATTATGGTCCCAAGAAAAACAGAGATCGTTGTGTAATGGTTTTCGATGTTTGTGGAATACACATTGAATTTTGATGGAATCTTGTTGGGTAGGTAGGATAATGTATGAGACCACAATAAAAATAAATTTGTCTGCAATCTAATAGCTGAGCCTCCACATATAGAAAATCACATGAATAAGTAATCTCCCTATAGAGAATCAATTTTAGAATTAATTTTTGGATTACGTCTACCTTTTTGTAATTATTATTCATAACTCCCCCCCAAGCCAAAATTCTGTAAAGTAATAGAGGATAAACAAGGGCATAATATAGATTATATAGATATTTCTTATCTAGAATATCTCTGAAGTACCTGAATTTTGGAATAATACATCTCAGTCTCTTCACAAGGTACTCTGTATGGGTATCCCATTTTAAGTGTTTGTCCAAAATCACGCCTAAGTATCTTATTTTATCGGCTGACTGAATCTCTTTGAGACCACTGCTTGTATGAACTTCAAGTTTTTTTAAATTGTGGTGAGAGCCTGTCGTTACAAGAAAATGCTATATAGTGTGTTTTGTTGTAATTAATTGTTATAGTTCTTTCCGAAAAGAAATTTATACATGTTTTGAAATAATGTTCGATTGTGGTTTTTAGTCTATGCCACTGGTTGCTTTCATAGAGAATAGCTGTATCATCCGCGAAACCGATAACTTTACCTGTACTACTTATTTTAAACACATCGTTGATAAATAGATTAAATAAAATGGGTCCTAATACTGAGCCTTGAGGTACACCGAATGATATAATATGGGGTTCACTGAATGTGTTATTAATTTTGACGCACTGTGTTGGATTTGACAAATAATTTTCTATAAGTTTGTATGTTATTCCCCGGAAACCTATGTTTTCTAAAGTTGTTAAAAGCGATTCATGAGTAATAGAGTCGAATGCCTTTGCCCAGTCAACAAAAACACATGCAGTTGGTTTG
Organism: Acanthoscelides obtectus; assembly: GCA_963669975.1. NCBI lineage: Eukaryota > Metazoa > Arthropoda > Insecta > Coleoptera > Chrysomelidae > Acanthoscelides > Acanthoscelides obtectus. The sequence goes on from CAVLJG010000007.1 coordinate 25,986,203, forward strand.
CCAATATCGAGATTCGTGTATATTTTACTTGTTAATTTTACAATAGCATCTTGAGCACATTTGCTGTTCCGCTATTAAGTTATATTTTTTTGCAAATTCGGTGAATCGTTTTTTAACACTTTTTCAAATATTTCAGAAAAATTTGTTAAGATGGAAATTGGTCGATAGTTGACGGGTTTTTCTCTTTCTCCAGATTTAAATAATGGTTTTACCATAGCGTGTTTTAAACATGTAGGGAATACTCCTTCATTCATACAAGAATTTATCAAGTATGACAGTATGCCCCCGATGTTGGAATTTATTCTCTTGAGAGTATATGCTGATATATTATCTAGACCTGGATATTTTCCTAATTTCAATTCATTGATTATTGTGGGTATGTATGATGTTGCACTCCAGAAGGCCTGGGAAATGTGGAGTCCCAGTACCAGTTCCGATGTTCGGTATTCATGGTTTGCCTTATGGTTGCAGTGGTATAAAATTATATATTAATTATTTTATTATAGAAAATTAGCTCTGCTAAATGATATGAGCCTAACAGTATTCTAACCATAATCGGTATAGAGCTTCTTTGTCTGTAAACGCTCTTAGCGTTTCCGATTACGTAAATCAGTCAAGAAGATGGCCATCAATCATCCAGACTTGGGATGCTGGCCCTTGGCATCCAAGGACAGTGACATCACTAATCACACTAGGAAGGGGAAGTTCGTTCACCTAATCCGGGATGTGGTGGCATGGCATAGGCCCGGATTCGGCTGGAAACGAAAGGATTGGGGGTGTGCTCGTGCGTGTGTTGAAATTTACATCGGGTAGAAAGATATACGACAGCGCAGATGGTTGAAGAGTGTGTTTTATGTTCGCCTTCGTTTAGCGATGTCTCGGAAGCTGGTATAGAACGGGGATAGATTGACGGCAAGGTGGTCCGTAATTTGGTAGATGTCAGCTGAGTGAAATTAACTTCAGAGTCTTTAGGCTCGCAGATCCTTTCCATAAAACAGGACGGGAAGTTAAAGATCTTGTCTCACGTATGACCATATACTCATTAGACAAATAATCCATTATTCGTCATCTGCGTAAGCAGAAAACGGAGGGTATATAATAAATGACTTGTACTCTGGGCAACTCGGAGTAACTCAGTGCTTAGCATCAATACCGTTCCACTGTGCGTTGTATTCTTATTAATTGTTTCTGGACAAGTTCGGGAGCATATAACTCTCAAACCAAAAACCACTGGAAAGCAGTTCAGATAAGAGGTCCCTCTCAACAAAAAGTTTCCACTAAAACAATTAGAGCGAAATTTATGTGAAAGCCCATTAGCCATTAAAACTAACACAGAAATAGAGCCGATCTCAATCTGACAAACGGTGTTTATACGATCCCAGTCTATAAAACAAAATAAGTGTGACAGCCGTAACCATAGCAACTGTTCCGACGTTAATTATTTCCCTATTAATAGCGGAAGCATCTTGTTGAGATGCTACTACAGCAAAATTATGCATGAAATTTATTACGTAACAAGTAGCAAGCTGGTTGCGTTAGAGTTCAGTGGAGTTCACTGTAAAGTTGAAAGCAACAAAGTATACTAAGACTCCCTACAAAAAATAGGGCAACTTTAAGGTTTCATCTAGCCTTCTAGTTATTTGAAGCAGCTGTTTATACTAAGGCTGCGGCTAAAGCAGAATCTAAATACTGAGGTTCTGGAATTGGTTCAAACTAGCGGGCTGTGTGAAGGCACCTGCAGGTAGATGGTTACACAATATTGATGTTTTAGAAATAGAGACCTGGTTGTACCGGCTATAAGCCAGAAAACGTTACTTTAAGTGGTGCTAACAAAATACTAGGAGAAAAAACATTATTATTCCTGACAATTGGTCCAACAGTGGCAAATATCATTCAGATTTCCACGAAATTCCGACAATATCCATTTTTCTGATAACAGTAGGACTGGTCATAACAATTCAGTTTGAATTGACTACCTCTCTGAGGATGCTACTAGCATTGCAAGACGTCACATGCTTACACACCTTTGAGTGAATATATGTTCATATTTCCGTGCTTACATATGGACAGAGGAGTGCGGCTACATTGTCTTATTGTTAGAGGTCGACTGGCCGATTTTAGCACCGGATATACAAAAACACACTGCATTTTATTTTGGAAGACTCCGATGTAACTTGAACCTGCTAGCCACACGAAATACTTGGAAATCAGTCTGAGGAAGTTGAGGGTTTCTAGTGCTATATGTATATAAGTATGTATAGGTATGTATTGCTGTACTCTGGCTTCTCTACATTTACCATAACATAGCTTTGTTTTAACGGTCTCACATGATTTTAGTACTACTAGACGGGCGCATTCGGGACCAACGTCCTCAGACCCACATAACCCACAATTTGTTATCCAGGTCAATTATTATGTATGCAAAGCAGGAAAGTGATATTAGCTATCAGTGAAATTAATGTTCGGTAGTGTGTTACCATTGTCGACGTTCAAGTTTGCTTTGCCTGCCACATCCCGCAAACAATCGAAAATCATTGCTGCCCACAGTTGATGCCCCTGTACGGGTGCTTGACTGATGTCCAAAACTCACGGATATATACCAGAATATTGATAATAGCGCAACAAGAGGATAACGAAATTTTATAAAAGATTCCTAAATATCAGAGTACTGCGACTGCCTACGGAAAAAGTAGATATTATACTGACCAGAGCTAAAGCATCATATCATGTTGACAAACCCATAGCAACTTTCGTTAGTAAGCGGGTTGACGAGAAAGTGTCACTTATTTGTCAGATTGCTCTCTTCTGAACCTCATCAAGCACGTGTGAAAAATGAGAGTTCCAATCGGTCTTTTATAGAGCAGGAAGGTTTTCTACTAAAAAGTACTTTTTAAAATTTAGCTTATACTCATGAGCTAGCTACCTTCTAGTACCTGCGGTAGTAGCTAAACCATGTCATCGGTATTTTAAATCCAACTCCGAACACTGCAAATGACAGCTGCTCATTAAAATTGGATGGAGTATTGCGACGTATAAGCATTATCCTTCGCTACATGTGCTGCTGGTAATAACGTCAACGTCTTGCACTAGAGCAGAAGCCGCTGCCGGTATTTGTTTCCTCTACATATACGTACTCATTTGTTCAACTATTTGGTAGCCTTACCTGGAAAGATTTGTGGAAGTTTTGAAACACTCTTATATGTTCAGAATATACATTTTCCTACCTGGTCCAAAACTTTCTAGGGTGTTACTTAATGATAGGCGCATTCCCGGACCCAATTTAAGTAGAAAAATTAAAATATCTTGAAAAGTCTGGTCTGATAAAAATATTGGTTTCTGATTAACATCTCAAAGATCCTTGTCTACTTTGTTAAATTTTGGTACTATTGTTCATTGCAAAAAGATTAAGAAAATAGCACTAAGTAAAAGATAATTTTAGGAATTCCAGTAGTGTCTCAGGAGCAGTCTCATGGAAGTATTAACAGAAAAATGTACCCCAACAACTTAAAAAATATGTTTTTCCGGATTACGCAGCTAATGATACAGCGTTGTTTGCCATTTGGTATCACTTCGTGTCTTACTTATATGTTCAGAATATACATTTTCCTACCTGGTCCAAAACTTTCTAGGGTGTTACTTAATGATAGGCGCATTCCCGGACCCAATTTAAGTAGAAAAATTAAAATATCTTGAAAAGTCTGGTCTGATAAAAATATTGGTTTCTGATTAACATCTCAAAGATCCTTGTCTACTTTGTTAAATTTTGGTATTATTGTTCGCTGCAAAAAGATTAAAAACATAGCACTAAGTAAAAGATAATTTTAGGAATTCCAGTGGTGTCTCAGGGGCAGTCTCATGGAAGTATTGACAGAAAAATGTTCCCCAACAACTTAAAAAATATGTTTTTCCGGATTACGCAGCTAATGATACAGCGTTGTTTGCCATTTGGTATCACTTCGTGTCTTACTTCGTTGAAGAAAGAAAAAATAAAAACAGCTTTATTACATGTCGAAAGATTGTTAAAAGATAAGAAGCGCGCCATTTCCAACAATTTTGTAAATAGTCTGTCAAATTGCTGTTACTCTTCAACCGTTGAATTTTAAGAATGGCTTTTAAATGAATATTATGCATTTATCGAACTAAATTGATGTTTAACAAATTTTCTATATGCAATGAAGCTGCTTTTATTTTGTTTCCTCGAAAACGAAGTAAGGGACGAATAATTACCAAGAGAAAATAATTTATATCTTTATCTGCTGGATTCGAAAAAAAAAATATAGTTTTCATTAAAAAGTCACTGTCATAGATCCGTTTGTCAATAAAAGTATTGATACTGTTCCCCGAGACGCCACTAGAATTCAGATTTATGTACTAGTCTGTGCTACCTTAGCGTACGATTGCAGCTGATAATGCCGCCAAAAAACAAAGAAATCGGCACAAACGTCTTCGAGATATTAAGTTTTGTGGGCTAATATACGGAAATCTATGATGTGCCAAATCAAAGTAAAGCCATCATTATAGTGTTTAATATCTGCGTATAATTATCATGGTTTGGAGCGTACAAATCTACTAACACCAAAAAATTGAGCCCCTACAACACTCATCCATCCCAGTTTTTTTTTTTCATCTAAAATGTTTATCAAAATTGATCAACATTCTCTGAAAGTGATAAAAGAACAAAGTTTGAGCAACTTTTATTCTTTTTCGTGCTTGTCCTTTTTCTCTGCCCCACTGGACGGATTTTCAAAAAGCACAAAGGTTCTGAGTCCTTGGTATAGTAGTAACATTGTGTAAACATTTCATCGAAGTCCGTGCGGTACAAAATCTAAAAAACATAATATTTGATTTTCAAAAATTTGCGCGACTACAGTACTGCCCCCCCCCCCCCACCCCTATAGACGTGGGAACTAGAAAATATTATTTTAAAATTGTGGCACCCTCTATCTTGAAAACGAGACATTTATATGAACTTTTCTACCCAAATTTAGCTTGCGACCCTGTAATTACAATCTCTCATTAAGTAAGACCCCCTATTGACGTGGGTATATCATCCAGAACGCTCGTATATAAACAGCAGTCACCTACAAAACCATGGAATGACTTTGCCGGTCATGAATGCTTCCTGCCCTGCACACGAACCAACAATTCAACACGTTCATTTGACATGAATCTGACCAGAGAATCGCAGCTAACATCCAGCTTGCGAGAATCTGGTGTCCGATTTACATAGCATTCCAATATAGAAAGAGCACATTCAGACCGCGTATGTTAACAAAGGCCGTCAGGGACTGCTCTAGTGCTCCGATCTGCTCTACTATATACCCTATTGCTGTCCGAAAGCTCATTGTCGAGTACGTTTTTAAGTGGCTGTGGCACTAGCATTGCAGCGATGACACAGCGGCGTAGCATTCTGAAAGCCGCCTACAGATCGAGAAGAGTGCGAGGCTGCTCTAGCGCGTCGTTCTTCTCTACCCTATTGATGTCTGAAAACTGGACCAGAACTTCAAGATATTCACAAGTAAAAAATTGTATTCTAGAACTAAAATGATAGTTCGGATAAGCAAATACTAAATATTGGTACTGAAGAGGAAGAAAGCAGCAAAACACATCGCGCGCGATGTCCGCTTGAATGAACAAAGTCTGTTCTGCTCTCTTCCTTTTCGGTGCCCGATTGTATTTAAAACGCAACACAGACAGACGCATTTGTCCATGAAGATTTGCATAACATTTTTGAGGCAACATGTATTAATATACTAAGTGACATATAAATCCGAACACCCAGTTTAAATGGTTTTATTTTAATTCACTAACGCTCTAAAAATGAATATTTCAGCCGCAGTAAAGAATCAACGTTGGCGGATTTTGGTTCTTGACATCCTTTACGATCCGTTACGATGCCTAGAGTACGGAGACCTGTACGAAGGCCGTACGCAAAGAGCAAGGGGCACTGGACGCCACCGTAGGATAACAGACCGTGAAGATCGCCGCCTAAGATTATTGGCCTTAAGGGACCGTTTCTCCACTACCAGGTCCATTTCAAATGAATGGTTTGCAGAACACGGAAGACCTATTGGCATGCGAAGTGTTTACCGACGAATGAGAAGTTTTGGCTTGTTTTCATACCGGCCACACTTGGTCCTCCCTTTAACTCGAGAACACCGACGTAATCGCCTTGAGTGGTGCAGACAACGGTCACTCTGGGATCAGGAATGGAACAGTATTGTCTTTAGTGACGAGTCTCGATTTTGTTTAGGCATGCACGATGGTCGTGCCAGGGTTAGAAGGCGACGTGGTGAAAGGAGGAATCCACAGTTTTTTGTTGAAAGACATGTTCATCACACTGTTGGAATTATGGTTTGGGGTGCTATAGCTTATGGTTCCAGGTCACCTTTAATCTTCATCAGAGGTAACATGAACGCTCAGCGTTATATCCACGAAGTTCTAGAACCCCATCTTTTACCCTATCTTGACACCCTGGGAGATCCAACTTTCCAACAAGATAATGCCCGACCACATGTTGCAAGAGTCACAATAGACTTCTTTCAACATAATGATGTCACACTGTTACCATGGCCACCAAGATCTCCCGACTTATCCCCAATTGAGCACGTGTGGGACACGATGGGTAGGAGATAGCTCAATTTGCAACGTCCTCCTCAGACTCTAGAAGCACTTCGAGAGGAGTTGGTGGTTGCCTGGAATGAGATACCACAGGAGAACATTGACCACCTGATCAGAAGCATGCCTAGGCGCGTTGGAGAATGCGTAGCACATCAGGGTGCATCCACACATTATTAAAGGTCAAAGAGCTTTAAAGCAGTGCAATCATTTTGAAATTTTTATCATTTACTTATTATGCTTCATTACTTATACAAAATTTTATTAAAATAAAACCATTTAAACTGGGTGTTCGGATTTATATGTCACTTGGTATAGTTCCTTTGAATTAGCTTAAACCTTCAGAATCGGTTGTAATTGCTCGGAGGTAGGATAGATAAAACGGATAGATATATTATGAAAAACATTTTAAATTATTGATTTGGGTCCGTCGATAGTGACAGGCTATGAAAATGCTGACTTCGGATAGTGGTGCTTGACTTTGCATATGACATTTTTCCTGGTGAGAAAAAATTGAGACAGGATTGATGTAAAAATAGCGATTGCTTTATTAAAATCTAATTTCAATTTCTAGTCAGCTGAGGTGCAACGAATTATATATTTCTTATTTATTTATTTATTTATTTATTTATTTATTTACAAATTTACGGGATAAACCCATTCGGTTACAGGTTGTAAAAGTACAATCTTAACCTAATAAAATTCACACACATCTTAAATAAAGAATCTAACATATGAACATAAAGTTTGACTATTTACTAAATTAAAATATTAAAATATTAAAACGTGCATAAAAATAGTTACAAACAAATACTAAAAAAAAAAAACTAAAAAAACTGAACAACTAAACAACACAGCAAACATCACCAGCAATTGAGACATTTTAAAACTTTAGCTAAGATTTCTATCTTTAAGGAACTTTTTGAGAGAGCATAGTGAAGTATTAAAAAGGTCTATATCACAGTCATTACAATTTCTCATTATCCTATCCATGCTACTATTCGAGCCATACAAAGTTCTATGCCGACAAGGTTCAAAGGATCTGCGTCCTCTTAAATGCCTAGGAGAAACATAAAAATTTAGCTTTAGAAGCAGGTCTGGGCAGTGGTAAACACCATGAATTAATTTATAAGCAAAAATAATATCTGCTGAATCTCTCCTGGCTCTTAGGGATCCAATCCTTAACTCCTTTTCAAGAGCATTATAGTCTAAATTCTCAATAGAAATGTGTTTTTTGTAAGCTATATATCGTAGAAATTTTCTCTGAACCCCGTCAAGCATGTCCTGATAAGTTACATAATATGGAGACCACACGCTGCTGCAATTTTCTAGATGAGATCGCACCAGTGAAGTATAGAGAGTTACTATAGCTCCAATGTTAGTAAATTCAGATGTATTTCTTTTTATGAAGCCCAACATTTTTAAAGCTTTATTTCTTATAACCTCTATGTTCTGATAAAATGTTACTTTGCTATCAAATATAACACCCAGGTCTTTAACAACATTCACATTTTGAAGTTGGGTATTATTTATGTGATAACTGCTGACTATATTATTGTTAGACTTTGAAAATTGAATGTATTTACATTTGTCTGTGTTAAGGATCATTTTATTTTCTTCACTCCATTTAACAAATTGATCAAGGTCACTCTGAATCTTTAATGTTGAGTTATTATCAGAAAGAGGTAAATAGATCTTGACATCGTCAGCATAGATAAGAAAAGAACAGAATTTAAAACATTGGGCTATGTCATTGACAAAAATTATAAATAAAATGGGTGCCAAGTGCGCACCTTGTGGTACACCAGACAAGACAGCAATTGGATTTGAGAGACAGTTTTTAATTTTTACAAATTGCTCTCTTTCAGAAAGGTAAGATCTTAACCAGTTCAATAAACTTCCATGCAATCCGTAACAAGAGAGCTTTTCAATGAGAATATCTATATTCAACTTGTCGAATGCTTTCCCAAAATCTGTATAAATTGAGTCAACAGATTGCCCATTTTCCAATGCCTCAACTATATGTGAATGATAAACTAAAAGGTTAGAAGTTATAGATTTTCCTTCACAGAAACCATGCTGCTGTGCAATTATAACATTTTTAAATTTTTCCTTCAAAAAATCTGCTACAAATGATTCAAAAACCTTTGGAATTAACGATATCAATGTGATGGGCCTGTAATTTTCAACATTCTCTCGATTTCCACAATTTTTAAAAATTGGAATAATGTAGGAGGTTTTCCATTTCTTTGGAAAAACTCCCAGGGCTAAAGATTTATTAAATAAAATCCATAAAGGCCTAGACAGTGAGAAAGCACAGTTCTTAAGAAACAATGCACTCACACTATCAGGACCCGGTCCCTTTGACAAGTCCAGGCTAGCCAGCTTTTCACAAATATCAGAAATTTTTATATATACACTGCTCAAATTTAAGTTTGGCGAGCTGAACCTTTTTGCAACAGTGCTAAGGCTCTGTGAAGGACTTGGTGTTTCATATACACTAGAAAAATGTTTAGCAAAAGCATTTGCAATTTCTTTGCCGCTATCAAAAGTTTCCTCATTATACTTAACAATTGATGGAATACTATTTTGATTATTTTTAGACTTAATGAACTTCCAGAAAACATTAATATTACCTTTTAGATTATTCTCAATATTTTTTATATAAAGACTATAATCTTGGTGAACCTTTTCTTTGCACAATCTGCGTAAATGACAGAATAAACCATAATCAATATTAGAATTAGTTCTCTTATATTTTGCATGCAGCTCTTTTTTTTCATAAATCATACTTTTGAGTTCAGGACTAAACCATGCAGGAAATTTAAAATTACTTTTTATTAGCAATCTTGGCACATAAGTATCAATACAATCATAGAGAACAGCATAAAAACATTCAACATCATTATCCAATTGATCAACCAATAAGGCATCCCAGTTAAAATTAATTAATAAATTGTTGATTACATTAAAATCTGCATTTTTAAAATCATAGATTTGTTCTTCAAATTGCAAAGGTTTATAAGAGCTAATATTTTGTATACTTACAACAAATGCTGGGTGATGTTTGTCACATGGCAGAAGTATATCATTAGCACAATTTACTTTAGTAAAATTAGAGTTATTGGTAAATACAAGATCTAGTAAAACATTGTTACAATTTTTTATCGAGTTTATTTGAGTGCAGTTAGAAAACAGCATGGAGCTAACAAGAAGATCACCGGAGGCATTCCGTCTACCAATACCATTATCATGGAGGTTGGTTTCATCCAACATCTGAAGATGGGGCAGGTTGTAATCTCCCATGATGTACATGACATCAGAGCTATCACTGAAGTTTTCAATATTGTTGCAGTGATTTTCATATTCCACCAAATTGCTAAGGGGAGGAAAATATACTGCACAGAAGTAGGTGGACTTAATTTTACCAATAGATACAGAGACCCACACCTCTTCATGCCCAGATGTCAAATTCCTCAATTCGACTTGGTGCGATTTTAAACTTTTTGTGATCGCAATTAAAACACCTCCTCCTCTGGATTTGCCTGTTGCTATGTTGTCTCTGTCACATCTATAAATTGAGTAGTTCTGTAGCCCTAGTTCCGAGTCATTAAACTCTGGTGTTAACCAGGTTTCACTAAGTATAATTATATCATATGATGCCATGGACACATTGTTTGAAAATTCATTCAATTTAGTTCTGATGCCTCTAATGTTCTGGTAATAAATCCTAATATCATTGATAGGGTTAATTCCTGCGCCGTGGCTGGGCCTGCCTTTTAAAAAAGCGTCTACCTTGTGCTGATGGTAATGGTTGATTTCTTCTAGGGAAATTGAATGGCTTGACAATCACATTTTCAGGCCATATGTCGCTATTAAATAATGTATTCTTGACACCAGGTTTCACGGAGAGCTTAAAAGATGCCACATGTTGGTTCTGAGACGACAGTTTCTCACAGGTTAAGGCTTCAATGTTGTTGGACTTCAGATAATTTATTAATTGATTAGTTGTGGTTCCTGCTTCCAGGTTGCCTATATAACACCAGAACTGTTCCTCCGCTGCTACAATTCCAGTTGAAGTTTTGTTTGTACCCCTGACAAGAGTGTTAGAGTTACCAAGTTGTTTAGGACCTGTTGAATGTTCAGATTGCTTGATCGGACCAGGTTTAATGGAGAATGCAGTTGAGCTTGGAGGGCCATTGATAGAAACCAATGCATCATTGATAGCTTTACTCGTTTGCTCTTGTGTGATTTCATGGACTATTGGGGGCTTGGACAACTTACTTGCATATGTCTTCATCTCAATCTTCATGCAATTGAGAAGTTCCTTATTAGTTTCCTGGATCAAGTTAAGGTGTGAGCTCAAGGATTTGGTTAGCTCATTGTTGATCTTTTCAGTGAAGAACAACAATTTATCGTCAAGTTTATCGTGCAATAAAGAAGTGATGGATAGTGCATTCTTGTCTGAAAAGTTGTCATCCTTGTTTTTTAGGGATAAGTCTTCCAGAGATTTTTGTAATCCATCATGAACTAATTTCACTGCAGCCCTGTCTTTGTCCATATCAGCCTTATTTGCCTTCAGTTGCAGTTCATTTTCAGTATTCTTTACTCTCGCCTTGAGATTTGAAATCTCCTTCTTATGCAATGAGATTTCCTGCTGTAGGGATTGAATTTGCTTAAATGCTTGTAGTGATTCCTTGAAGAGCGGTTTACATTCAGGACAGGTGTAGACTAAAGTCCTATTAGAACTGGGGATTACTCTAATTTCTTGCGCTTGTAGAGAGTTGCATTTTTCACATATGACTCGGTTACATAAGTCACAGGGATAGCCAAAAGTTCTGATCTTCTCTCTATCCTCCTTAAATATACATTCAATATTGCACTTAAAGCAATTAGCCATTGAAAATTATTAAAACAAAAACAATAATAAAATTGTTTTGTTTGTTTATAAATATCTTCTTCTTCTTTTGGAGATGTCTTCCCTTAGGGCAGATGGGAGAATTGGTTCAGACCAGGGAAAAACTAAAGGTGGCAACACTGCGAAACTGCTGATCGGATTTGCTGAGAGGTTAGGTCCAGGTATACAAAAACAAAGATGTTACAAACGGCGTTTTTGGAGCAAATACGGAGAACTCAGGATATCAAACACTTCCACAGGTTTTTGAGACTAGGATCTATCAGGAACTACACTATTTTACTTTAAAAAAAACTCACAAAACATTACAAATTGACAAACAAAAATTTCTATTTTGTAGTGTGCTCACAATTAGAAATTCTCCATCACTGGTGTATTCAGAAGGAGCGGGGGAGATGGCAGTATGAGGTTCAGGCTTACTCAAAACCCATGAACCAACACGTCTTTGTTTATCTCAGAATTCAACATGCTGTATCTTTTGTGAAATTATTTCCCAATAATATGCTTTTTTGCCGTCTCTCAGAAGCGCTGATTCTGACTCTCCCTCTCCCCGACCTTCAATTTTCAAGCACTGATACCACCCCCGCTCTTCAATTGTCAGGCCTCAGTCGGCGATAACCCCCCTCCCCCCAAGACATACATCTTTCTGAACAAACATCCTCAGCCTCTCCCAGAAATTTTTTCTACGCATCTGTATGCTTGCAGCTCGGCGTGGCCCGACTAGCCTTTGTACCCCTTGGGAATATTACGGTCAATGAAATGTTTCCATTGACCTACATATAGCCACAAACGTCGCAAGAATTCAAAAACTGAGATTGGTAATAGATTTCTCCGTCATAGGTATATGTCACTTCACACGTTCTGACTATGTTCGTCGTTCTACGTGGCTAACCATCTGTTCGTGGAACAGCTGCCTCTCAACTTCCAAATTAGGCATGTACGAAAGTCACATTTGTGGTCAAAGAGGGAAGCTTCAAAATTTTTTTTTCAAAAATTCACCTGTATTGACCTTGTTTCTACTGTTCTTTATCAAAAAGAAAATCCAAACTAAAGTTTCAAAGAAAGCGATGGTCTTGATGTGTGGAAATGGCAGTTGCAAAATACATACATATTGTTGTGGATTAAATCACTTAAATCACACTTGTGCATTAACCACTTTACTGGCTGACAAGTAGGTTGTGAAAAAATTCAAAACGGTATCAACGAATTCAAAAAAAAAAAAAATTAAGTATGAAGTCCTTCAAAATTCAAAATTTGTGTGCCCACAAAATGTTATTGTTTTGTAATTATTGCTTTGTATCTCCTTCATACTTTACCTTACTCTTCATCTACAGCGTGATATCTTTAACGACATTGTAACCACATAGCACGCTTTTGGTCGATATCTTCACTTAACAAGACTCAAGGATCAATCATACATGTATAAATAGCCAACACGAGTGCCCCTTATATTAATATTTATATCAGATTAAGGTCTAAAAATTATCGTCCTCAACCCCCTTAGGCTTCAAACGACGTACTAATTCTATTTCCCTTTTCATTAAGTCACGCAACCCTTTAGCATGCAAGGAAATAGCTTCTTTTCAATATACGATACTTCGCAGTATCAACACCAAACGATATTTACATTATAATAATGTTATCTCTATGGTTTAGATATTATTTTTATAGGTAAGCACTTTTACACCAGTTTTGGGGATACCTCTGAACGAAATATAATGGAAGAATTCGAAAATCGAGAGTATAGTGCATCATTATTTGCCTTCGACTGTGTATCACACTCGATCTTGCTTCGAAAGCAGGAGGCATATAAATGTTCCAATTCCAGTATACAGGTATTTAAATCACACATTGAAGATCGCCACCAGAAAGTGCAGCTTGGAGATGCCGTGTCATCAAAGAAAGAGTCGTCCCTGGCCCTTTACCTTTTTTGATATATATCAATGACTTATGGGTATGTGACGACAAAGCCACTTACAGGCTGGCGGATACCATAATCTCCATACATGGCACTCAAATATCTGATTTGGAGCAGGGTTTGCTGGATGTACGGATGAGGGCTGAGCAATGGTTTCAAATGAATGTTGACAAAACTTAAAAAACGATTTTTGGCCTCAGAGACCTATTAAATAGGGATCAGCAGGCTACCAAATTTTAAGTAATAAATCCCAATGATCGCTTTCAGTTTTGGACTCTTTCATTCTGTAATGAGCTAAGGAATTATAACATGGGGTGGAGCAGCTCATGGTGACAGAGTTGTTGGGCCGCAGAGGAGGGCTATGTGAATTCCAGTAGTATTATACAGGGTGTTCCAGTTTATTGTTGCATAACTTTAAGATTCGATAGAACTTTTAAAATTAATGCATAAAGTCTATATACACATGGGTCGAAAAATGCGTGACTTCCGAAATACACGGTGTTTAAATTTACTTTCTTTTTTTAAATATTTCGAACAATATTTGATGTATAACAGTGAAAATTGGTATACAAGGGTTTTTTGTTACGACAAAACAAACCATGGGCATAGTTTTACTGTAGCCGCTAGAGGGCGCTCTCTACTGCACCTGCAGTGTATTAAAATGACCGAAAATTATTTCTTAGTGCAATTTTTTGCTTTTTGAATAAAAAAATGATTCTTCGCACTTTTCAACATAAAAAAGCTCTCCTGTGAGTTTTCGTTATAGTTAGCCGTTTTTGAGATATTTCGATTTTTAAGGCATTTTTAATTATTTATGGGAAAATAATATTTTTTTTTTTGGATTTGGGCATTGCAAGTAATTAAGATGATTTAGATTGTGTTTTTGAACACAGCAATGGTTCCTAACTCCAAATAAACACAAAAAACAGAGTATTAATTTATTTAATTTTCCAATATTATTTTTAACAAGTTAAATTAATTATTTACAACTAAAATGCTATTGGATAGTTAGAACAAACATACAAAATCTAAAGTAGTTGCTCGAAATGTAAACCCAATTGTTCAATACACAATTCACATCTACGAGTGATAGAACGTGGTATAGCATTATTCAAATAAGGCCTTATTTCATAACATCATGCATTCCTGATTCTGTCTATTAGCATATCTCTTGTGGTTACGGGAGTCTGCTACATTTTTTCTTTTAGAAATCCCCACACAAAGAAATCTAATGGATTTAGGTCAGGGGATCGTGGAGGCCAGGCGACTGGTCCTCCACGGCCGATCCATCTTTCTGGATAATTTTCGTCCAGTCAGTTTCTAACTATTCTCGAATAATGAGCTGGACAACCATCAAGCTGGAACCAGGCCAATCTTCTTAAATCTAACATAACATCATCCCACATATTTGCATGTTCAGCCTTTAAAAATTCAAAGAAGGTCGCAGCAGCTAACCTTGCAGGTAATAGGTAGGGTCCAGATAGTAGATTACGGTAGATACCAATCCACACGTTCACACTAAATTCATGCTGAAAATTTCTTTCTCGAACTGCATGCGGATTTTCATGCGACCAAATATGTTGATTATGAAAATTTACCACTCCACGTCTAGTGAAGCATGACTCATTGGTCCATAAAACGTTACTTAAAAACTCCCTATTATTATCAGTTCTATCAAGAATCCACTGACAAAATGTGATTCTTCGTTCTCCGTCCCCTGGCTGTAGTCCTTGCACAGGTTGCAAATGGTAAGGACGTCTATGGTCATTTCTAAGAACACGGTGAACATGGCTTGCTGAAATTCCCAAGGCACCAGAAACTCTCCTAACACTTGTGGTCGGATCTCTATCAAACTCACGCAGAATCATACGGGTAAATCCGCGCTGACGAACATTTATGTTTTGATCCCTTTGGAGATTTCCAAAACCATTTTCAATGATTTGGCGATACAGTCTTACAAATACTGAGCGAGTTGGATGTCGTCTATTTGGAAATCTTTGTGCGTATTCTCTGGCTGCTTCTGCTGCGTTTCCATTTACAAAGCCATACACAAAATGAATATCGGCTAACTCTTGATTGGAGAATAAAAATGGCATTTTTATAAAACTTAAAAAAACAGGTAAAAGAAACAAAATTTCGTGCGTTCACCATTGCAAAAAAACGTTTCAGGTTTCAACAGACAACAAAACTAACTGTCAACTAATTGACGTTTAACCTTATTCTGCTTTCAATTTCAAAAATATTTGCAGGCACAACCTACTTCTAAAAATTATCGGGATACTGACTTTTTAACGTTATTTTATCATCTATAATTAAGAATGCATCGAACCTTAAAAATCGAAATATCTCAAAAACGGCTAACTATAACGAAAACTCACAGCAGAGCTTTTTTATGTTGAAAAATGCAAAGAATCAGTATTCTTATTCAAAAAGCAAAAAATTGCACTAAGAAAAAATTTTCGATCATTGTAATACACTACAGGTACAGTAGAGAGCGCCCTATAGCGGCTACAGTAAAACTATGCCCATGGTTCGTTTTGTCGGACGAAAAAACCCTTGTATACCAATTTTCACTGTTATACATCAAACATTTTTCAAAATATTTAAAAAAACTATTTTAGAATGTAAATTTAAACACCCTGTATTTTGGAAGCCACGCATTTTTCGACCCATGTTTATATAGACTTTATGCATTAATTTTAAAATTTCTATCGAATCTTAGAGTTATGCAACAATAAACTGAAACACCCTGTATTTTCGGGTGGACTGCAGGGAACCCTTTGCAAATTGTGCATCTCAACTTTTTCTGTTGTTCTTGATCTGGAAAATATATCGCTTGCCGAAGTGTGAGATACATAAATATGAAACAAAAAATTGGTACTAAATCAGACATATCTCCTGCCGACCGAAGAAAGTGTCAAAACAGACCAGAATCTATTGATGTCAAGTTTTACAATAAACTACCTCCGCAGGCAGCTAATGACCCAGTAGTCGATGCTGCATAATCGCAAGAACTACTACTACCTCCGCAGACCAAAAGTATTGAATTAAATAGCGTTAAGAGCCGGGTTAAGCAACATCTCTTACAACTTGCTCCACATACTATATCAGAGATTTTAAATACTAGTTTTCAATGTACCTAGCTGTACGTGTTATGTAAAGCAACCTATAATGTGCTTTGTGAATACTAACTGTTAAATGACTATAATAGTAACTTTACTTTTTATGAGTTCTTAAAATGCTGTAAAACATATAACTTGAGTGTATCCAAGTGACATGGGCTCATACAATGATCCGTATAGGATATCCTTGTACTTGCAAATTTTGAAGGAAATCCTCCAGATGGTAGTTATAATAATTTTAAGTATAAGCATATCCTTCAAAGCAGTGACATAAGTAAAGGGATATTCATAATCTTCACCTTATCCTTGGCATAGGAAGCATATCCTTCAAAAATTCTGAGTGTGGTCAGTAGCAGACTCAACTTCGTAACGAAAACTGGTCAAACCATGATGGTGGAAATTGTGGATGTTAGGGATGTTAAAACGTGCAAACCTCATTTACCTTCACTTGGTCATGACTTCAAAAAATTATATCGGTTTGGCGAAGCAAATGTACAATGGCTTGCAAACAGATTTTTAGTTGGAAAGAGGAAACTCAAGGAGGAGCACCTTCATGTATTCATAAAATGGAGATATATCTATGCTACCTCGGTGACCCTGGGTATCAACAAGGTATTGGTAAGGAACTTGGTGTTAGTCAAGCAACGGTATCTCGGACTGTGGATAGAATTGTGAACAGCATAGTTGCACAGTCGAACGAATGGATCAAGTTTCCAACTACCTATCATGAACTGATGCAGGCCAAGCGGATATGGCAAAGCATGTATAAATTTCCGACAGCAATCCGTGAAATTGATTGTACACATATACGAATCCTGAAACCAACCTACTTTAAACGTGTAAGCCACTTGTGATGCCAGAGAGATGTTCACAAGTGTTGATGTCAGTTGGTCTGGATCAGTGCATGGTTCCAGAATATGGAGAAATTTACACACTAGATCACGACTAATAAATAAAGCAAATGTTGAACTGCTTGGCGATGACGGTTATGGTATTGAGCCATGCCTTATGACAAGAAAGGGTTATAATTGAACGTTGTTTCGGAAAACTGAAACGCCGGTTTCCTATCCTATGTTTGCCGCGTAAAAATGGAAAATGTGCCTAAAATAATTATTGCTTGTATTATACTCCATAATATTGCGAAGAGTATGGGCGGACCTGACTTTGAGTTAGTTGAACCAGACCCAGATGAAGATGAAGGAAATCATGAGAATGACAAACTTCCTCTTCGCCAACTAGGTCAACAAATAAGAAAAAACTTGAGTATTATAATAAATAGTTTTACTGATTAAAGTGTATTTGTAAGTTATAATGAGGTCTGACGCTACATCATTTCTAATTTCGTTTTATAATACTCTTGTTGCAAAATACTTGTTTGGTACTGCTGTTATATCACTAGACATTGCAGTTCTTTTGTAGTTAACCCTTTGGTTTCCTTAGTTACGTATTTCTCTGTTGCCAACTTTCTTTTTGGTAGCAATGTCTTCTGAATTGCGGGCGCTGTAATACTAACTGTTTGCTTATTGCGCTCGGTATATACTTTCCTTCCTTCTTCTTGAACACTACCAACCAGAATGGCACCTAATTTTCCCAATTGTAGGATTACAGTCACCTTCCATAGCTTTCTACAACTTTCTTTGCAATCTATCAATTTAGTTGCGTTATTACCAGTTTTTTTTAGATGTTTGTTCTTCAATCTTGATTTCATGCTGTTGTTTTTTTTAATAAGCCTTCAGCATCTAATGGTGTACCGAATCTTGAATCGTATTTTTTCAACATCTTCTTTAAGGCATCGTCCGTTCTCATTTTTTTTTGGAACTTGTGACATTTGCAAAATAATGGGAGCAATGGCAATTTCATGTGCGATGAACTGCTGGTCGTTGCCATTATTTTCTATAGTTTCCTCATCACTTAAGGATGACATGCTTATTAATTTGATAAAAAACTGTATCCAGTAAATATACGGAACGGTCTGTGTAAGCTCTGGAGTGCAACTGTCAGTGATGCTGAGTGAACGAACTCACACCTCAACTACAAGCTGGAACAAGTAAGGACATGTCGCTCAAGATACAAATACCAGTCAACATTTTACTTCTTCTTGGAGGATATCCTCTTGAGAATAAGGCAATCATTATGGATATGAAAACAAGGATATGCTTATACTTCTACCATTTTCTCCGAAGCAAGACCTTATACTTTTACCTTATGCTTCCAAGGATATGCTTCTCTTTTATGAATACCGAACAAATGTATACAGATATTTGATGAATCCACCATAAACTAGAGTTATATACAACAGTGATGTCACATTACTTCTAATACAGCAATAGTCAAGCACATTTTTCGGGTTAAGTGGTAGAATAGCTTATGCTAATCTTCGCTAAATAAAGACGTTTTGTTATTATTATTATTATCATTATAATTCACCATCAGTTATAAAAGAACAGTTCTAAAATTGGATCACTGAGAACGATAATCGCGTTCAGCAAACATAAAGCTATCCAACAATCTGCACTGCTGTTTATTCAACAAACTGTCAAACCTTACAGTCACGTAACAACTTCTGTCATACTGACAAAGCTGTTCCACAGTTACAGCTAGTCAGCATAAAAGCTCTGCATCGCTGGACAGCTTTAGTTGACTGAACGCGATCAATGCAACAAAAAAAGAGAAGCAAAACGCATCTAATCGGTCGTATCTCCCACTCCTGGATAAGAATCAACTGTAATGAAAGGTACGAGCATGAAAAGTATGTGTAATGATATCCCAGTTTCATGAGGTTGAGGTTTGGTGAATAAGACTGTGTTTTAAGACGTTTCGATAAGGGCTCTAGATTTCACTGAATACTTACAAGTTAAAAATAACTTATTGCACACGATTCGTGCATCGACTTCATATCTACACCTGCCGCCGATACTTAAGGGTAGTTCAGAGAAATGATTAACTATATTTGGCTCTGAGTTATCACACGTACATCTGCAGTTTATTTTATTGCTGCGACCTATTTCATGCCAACTGCGCGTATTTTCTAATGCTTTGTTTATTTTCCTTGCAGGGATTTGACCAGCAATAACATCACCTGGGTTAACGAAACTTCACTAATACGATACGTAAACTTGGAGGAATTGTAAGTATATATTCCATAATATAACTGTCCCAATTATGACAGCAAATAATTTTGAAAAATGAACTATTTTAGCATGCATGCTTAGTCTCCTTCCAATTGTTAAAAAATGATGTCAAGCAGGCTGACTCTGCGCCTTATATAAAACGCGACAAGTTAGTCCCTCTTAGAAAAAGGCTGACATGTATAACAAAAGGTTTAAATAGATTATGTCTAGTCGAACAGGCTCGTACAGTTAGTCGCCAGTCTCCACAGATTTAACAACACTGTACTCTAGCCTATCAGCCAGTAACATGGCAACTCTGCCTACCTAGCCCCGGCACTCGCAAATCCAGCACAGCGTTGCATACACGGTAACACGCATAATAATAATAATAATATACTAAGTGACATATAAATCCGAACACCCAGTTTAAATGGTTTTATTTTAATAAAATTTTGTATAAGTACTTAATGGAGCATAATAAGTAAATGATAAAAATTTCAAAATGATTGCACTGCTTTAAAGCCCTTTGACCTTTAATAATGTGTGGATGCACCCTGATGTGCTACGCATTCTCCAACGCGCCTAGGTATGCTTCTGATCAGGTGGTCAATGTCCTCCTGTGGTATCTCATTCCAGGCAACCACCAACTCCTCTTGAAGTGCTTCTAGAGTCTGAGGAGGACGTTGCAAATTGAGCAATCTCCTACCCATCATATCCCACACGTGCTCAATTGGGGATAAGTCGGGAGATCTTGGTGGCCATGGTAACAATTTGACATCATTATGTTGAAAGAAGTCTATTGTGACTCTTGCAACATGTGGTCGGGCATTATCTTGTTGGAAAGTTGGATCTGCCAGGGTGTCAAGATAGGGTAAAAGATGGGGTTCTGGAACTTCGTGGATATAACGCTGCGCGTTCATGTTACCTCTGATGAAGATTAAAGGTGACCTGGAACCATAAGCTATAGCACCCCAAACCATAACTCCAACAGTGTGATGAACATGTCTTTCAACAAAAAACTGTGGATTCCTCCTTTCACCACGTCGCCTTCTAACCCTGGCACGACCATCGTGCATGCCTAAACAAAATCGAGACTCGTCACTAAAGACAATACCGTTCCATTCCTGATCCCAGAGTGACCGGTGTCTGCACCACTCAAGGCGATTACGTCGGTGTAAGGGTTAGAAGGCGACGTGGTGAAAGGAGGAATCCACAGTTTTTTGTTGAAAGACATGTTCATCACACTGTTGGAGTTATGGTTTGGGGTGCTATAGCTTATGGTTCCAGGTCGCCTTTAGTCTTCATCAGAGGTAACATGAACGCGCAGCGTTATATCCACGAAGTTCTAGAACCCCATCTTTTACCCTATCTTGACACACTGGCAGATCCAACTTTCCAACAAGATAATGCCCGACCACATGTTGCAAGAGTCACAATAGACTTCTTTCAACATAATGATATCACATTGTTACCATGGCCACCAAGATCTCCCGACTTATCCCTAATTGAGCACGTGTGGGATATGATGGGTAGGAGATTGCTCAATTTGCAACGTTCTCCTCAGACTCTAGAAGCACTTCGAGAGGAGTTGGTGGTTGCCTGGAATGAGATACCACAGAAGGACATTGACCACCTGATCAGAAGCATGCCTAGGCGCGTTGGAGAATGCGTAGCACATCAGGGTGCATCCACACATTATTAAAGGTCAAAGGGCTTTAAAGCAGTGCAATCATTTTGAAATTTTTATCATTTACTTATTATGCTTCATTAAGTATTGAAATAAAACCATTTAAACTGGGTGTTCGGATATATATGTCACTTAGTATAATAATAATAATAATAATAATAATAATAATAATAATAATAATAATAATAATAATAATAATAATTATATATATATATATATATATAATAATAATAATAAGCTCCACAGAAATCCAACCCCTCTTCCGGAACAACAAGCTTAATATTACTTCCAAGTATGGAGCGGCAGCGGCACACAGAACATCAATGTGCATGAAGCTGGCTAACGGGGCTCTGGTGTGATATACCTACAATGTCAAGTGAAACGAAGGAACTGACGGATTCTGGGGGGGACACCTTGACATTCATTCCTAGAAACGCTCCATCAAGGAGGTAAGCGTTTTGTAAAGAAAATCCCTCAAGAACACCCTGTAATACACCTGTCGCTAATATTACAGAAGCTCAACGAAGTAGTAGTGGTTACCATAACGAGATATCTCAACATGGACTCCAAGTATGCAGGCGAGTGGAACCAGGAGGCACTAATCCAAATGTAAGAAGGAGACAAGCCTGGTCCAAGGAAGAAATGAGGGAACTTATGTGGTGCTACCATTATTGCAATAAGACATCCAATGCGAACTATCACAATGTATACGGACTATGGAGAAGCCGAAATCCAACAGTAAGGCCTCATCTCGACAAAAAAAGCTCCTCACACAAAAGAATTATATAGTGAAGAATAATAGGCTGGCACAAACAGACATGGACCAGATAATACGTGAGGTTAAATCAGCAATAAAGTCGAGTGAAACAGCCATTACTGCTTCAATAGATAAACCAAATGTCGACGAATTCCTACCAATCAGGCCGAACAAGACTGTAAGTGCTCCTGAACAGAGCCAAGGCGAAGAGCTGCGCGCAGAAGATAGGATGCCACGACCTATTCCAGATGAACACACTGAAAGCGAACCCCTATCACAAATGATCTAGAACAGAAGATACTGGATTTGTACGGGAAATTCAACCATCAAAATATAAAAGTGCAGCTGAAAAGCGAGTTCAAGAAGAGGGTGAGGCTGATCCTGAGAACCGAACTGAACGGAAGGAATAAAATGAAGGCTATACGACAGCTCGCACTCCCGATACTGCAGTACAGCTTTGCCGTAGTCGAATGGAAATTGGAAGAAATAAAAGCACTAGACCTGGCGACTAGAAAACTGCTCACAATGCATGGAATGGAGGCTTTATGTAAGTAGAAGGGAAGGTGGAGAGGCCTTCTACAGGTGGAGGCAGCTTTCAAGAGTATACTAATGAACATTGCTGGATATCTGGAAAGAACCCGTGACAGATATATGCAACTCATTTACACCATCGATAAAGAGTCCCCCAACACATATCCATCGCCAAAATAGCAGCTGCCTATCGTCATCAGCTGGGAATTTCCACACCCTCACACCACATAGCATACAAATTGGAGTATAAAAGGAAAGTGGCGGAAGACATAAAAAACCGATGGATGGCCAAACCAATGCATGGCCAATACATTATGCAGGTTCTACAAAACCCTCAAATTGAGAGACACAATCCTGTGGCTTTTACAATCCCAGACCAACGGAGAAACTGGCAGCACAAGACCAGGCCATGGCGACCAACTTCTTCCCAAAGAAAATTCTGAAGAGGGACACAGATCACAAATGCAGAATCTGCCACGAGCGTGACGAAACCATTGGTCACTTGATGTCATCGTGTACTTGCGCGACAAGAATATATTATCAGACACGACAAAGTTGCGAAAGCTCTGCACCACGTCATATGTCATGACAATGGCGTAGCTGTCAAGAAGAATTGGTACGAACATGACCCACAGCATGTAACATCATCTGAAAGCGTCACCATCCTGTGGAACCAAACAAACCAGACATAGTAATCAAAGCCACCAAAAATGGCATCTGTACCATCATCGACGTAGCTATCCCTAGTGACTACAATGTGCGGGAAAAAGAATCTGAAAAAATTCTCAAGTACAGAGACCTATCCATTCAGATCAACAGAATCTGGCATATAAAAACACAGATCGTACCTGTGGTGATACGAGCAACTGGCGCAACATCCACTAACCTGTTGAAATATCTAGAGAAAATATCAAAAAACATCATCATGAAACTGCTTCAAACAGCAGCAATATATGGTACCGCACATATCATACGAAAAGTCTTAGGCTAAACGCTCGACCCGAGGGATGTGGTACATCCGGTCAGAGGAGTAAAGCACAAAGCACAGCTACCACCATTTAAAACTGTGAAATAAAGAGATAATAATAATAATAATAATAAACCGTATTTTATTTTCACCGCAAATTCAGTATAATAAAGACATATATATATATATATATATATATATAACAACAAGTAGGAAAATAATGGGCAAAATCTAATCCAATCCCTTGTTGTTATATACTTTTCTCCGCATGATCGTATTCTCTTATATATATATAATACCAGTAACGAAGTCTAGCTGACAGCTACTCTACTCAACCACTAGAGGGGACCAGCCAGTTATTAAATAATATCTAATTACATATGACAAAATCAATCAGGTAGGCAGAAAAGTATCTTATGGTGGTCTCTCAGTATTCGAAGCCGACAGACGTACGCGCTTTGAGCTGTCCGGCACAAGTATATCAAAAATACATCTCTATCATTGAAGTTTTAAAGAGATGTATGGCATATGTCTAAGAGGTGTGTAAAACTACCGGGCTGGCAAGTATAAATCGCGATCACCAGAAAATTGACATATAATCTCCCCTTATCTACCCCTACGTACAATTTTTAACCACAGCAATTTTTTTTTAAACCTAGCAGGATCCTAAAAGCATCAAAAAACAATGTTTGGGGGATACGTTTTTTTGTCATTTTTTGCCTGTAGCTCCGCCGCTATTGGACCGAGTTTCAAAAATTAACCGTTTTCCTCTTTGTGTAAGTTTAATCAACCAAAACATTTTATAACCAAATAAATAAATAATAAATGCGATTTCAGAGTCCGGAAGCCCTCAAATATGAGACTAAAGAGGTAGTATAAAAGCAATTTTTATTTTAATTTTCGTTCATCACGATTAAGAATATGTTTTTTCTTTGGGTTTTTATCAGGGCTTTGAAATCTTTATAAAATAGTAATGAGCCATGTTATAAAGCGCTAAGTTCTTTAGACCATGTTTAAGGATAATATTTTTTTGTTTGTTAATTTTTTGAATAGTTTTGCAAGACTTGCTCAGAAAACATTTATGCAGTGACTTTCAACTTTTGTATCGAACCCTGATAATTCCACTATTTCCAATACCGTAATTGGTAAAAAAGTATATGCACTAATAGAAAAAAGTTAACAAATATTATAAAACAGTCTTTAGTTTTACCCACATGAACGTAGATATTATTAAATTTGAAATGCTTACCACATTTTTCGAAAACGTCTTGCTGAAAGACTGAAGAAAATCAAAAGTATTGGAAAGCTACAGAACAGTGAAATTCCAGAAAACATGATCAGCGACCTTCAAATGTAACGTTTAACGTTTATACTACTTCAAGAGGTTAGAGAGACGCAAAGGTGTGAAGTCCAGGGGCTTGATTCTAAATGAGTTTCGACCGTAGAAACGAAAAGCCCACATCCTACCTCTCGCGAACTTGAAAATGCAAAGTCAGGCTCAACAAACTGTTGACTCTTTCGAGATGGAGGCACATAATTCTCAACCGTGTATTCCTTAACCTCAAGCTTAAGACATTCGACCTCAAGTTCTTCCAAGGTACGAACAACTTGGAGCTGGGTAGTATAAAATGGTGACAGATTCCTACATAAAATATCTAACTGAACCTCTTCCTTTAGACTGCCATGACGCTTAAATAATGCTTGCATACAGGACATAATCAACAATACTCTCCGATGTATCTTGTGTTATATCTAAGATTTCTTTGAAAAGTCTAGTACGATAATAAGGAAGTTCATGATGACGATTTAACAAATCAGCTAAGCTCAGCTCTATTTTGATTTGCCCTAAACCAGTTTAACGCTTTCCCAGTGAAAAGATCTATAGTCGAGTCAAACAACTGTTTTTCAGTCAAGTTCCATTTCTCTAGGTTCAGAGGCTTCAGTGAAACAGTTTGGTAAATGGAAGATCTGGATGAAAAATTATGCACGGCTGAATTATGGATAGGGGTGCTCTGGCAGGGCAAATTTTCATCAAAATTTTGACAAAAGGGTATTTCATTGAGGATCTTGTCTAGATGCCGTCTCTAAAGAATCTAATAGTAATGAAATCTAATTAACTGTATACAGAGAGCCAAATAAAACAAGATCATTGAAAAAAAGATAATCACAATATATTGTCAAAACAAGCAGTACATTATGCTCCACCTATGGAATGCAAGGTAAAAGAAAGGATGTTATTAAAAACTGCCTGACAATAAAATTAATAGACCGTAATAACTAACCCTGCAAAACGTTGACTATGGTACACGTACGAACGCTTTAGAAGTGGGGGCTTTACAAATAATTTAACGCCTAAACCTAAACTTATCTGGACAATGGTCCTATCTGGATAATGGTTTTCTTCCAGTTACAGCTCTAGGTACAGCTGAGATGTAACGGGTGATTTTTTAAGAGGTATAGGATTTGATTTTCAAAATAAAAACACAAAAAATTTGAAAAAACGATTAAATCTTTATTTAAGTCGTTAGAACGGTCGACATGATTTAATGTTTAAAGATTTCTTCATGTAAATGTTGGCCGCGGCTCCACTTTAGATGGCCCATGCGCAAGGTCCAATTTTGGCACACTCTCTCCAACATATCGGCCGGTATCTCAGGAATAAATGCTTCAATATTGGCAGCTGTATCTTGTAAGGTTTTACACCCAAATCCTGTCGCAAAATTTTCCACGTAGTGGAGTAACAGAGGCCCAATTGCTTCGAACGGCGTCGAATCGACATTTCACGGTCATCACTAACACTGGCGGATACAGCCGCAATATTTTCTTCAGTCCTCACTCTACGTCTGCGTGTTGGTGGTTTAATGTCCAATAATGTAAACTGGGTTCGAAATTTTGTCACAAGCTTCCAAATAGCTCCCTCAGTAGACCGACCAAATTGCCCATAAATTGGAAGCAGTGCTCGATGCACTCTCTTAACCTAGCATGAATTTTGATGTAAAATTCAATAATTTGCAAGCGTTATTCGTTCGTAAGTCGATTCATGGTTAAATTATAGACCAAACTGAACAAGTTTGACAATGACACAAGACACGATTCACGCGTCATCTGTCAAAAACAGTGTTGCCAAAAAGATACTAGCAAAAAAATCACCCATTACAAACGCTCAGATCAAAAACCAGTGGCCAGTAGTGAGCAGTGACGGAGGAGCGTCACAAGGTTGGGGCTGCTTGCCTCGTTTCCAAAATTTACAGTATAAAAAAAATCCTAGAGAGAGAAATACTGTTTAAAAATCTACTCTCTATTCTCTGTCTGAGACAGAACTACACATTTAAAAGACTCAAAACTTTGAGAAAAATCCATGTACATTATCTTTTACAAGAATACTGTTTTTATTTCTGCAAGGGCAAGAAAAGATAAAACTTCACAAAAGTGATACACCCTCAGAAATATATCCCTTGTTCTAAAATAAATTATGGCAGCTCAAAATTCAAAATCATGATCAATGTAATGTAATAAGCCCAAAAGACAGTGACATGTAGGCACTATATTTGAATACGTAAAATGCCAAACAAAATGAAGAACACTAAGAATTTCAGTCTGTATCAATCAATATATCAATATCTATAAAATATCGAATTAAAATGATATTTTACCTGTTCACGTCAGGGTTTTTATAAAGAGGAAGAGATGGTTTCCAACAAAATCGGCTGCGAAACAGCCTAAAGCAGCTACAAAGCAAAGCTGGAGAATTGTGAATGGTGATTCTCTACAATGGCTTTCCACTAAAAGGAATCAGATATTGAACAAACTTCTTCAGGACAAGCATTAATGGTCATTGTCCGATGGTACACACAAGAGAATTTACCGCTGAAAGTTAAAATCCCAATCGAGGATGGATGGGGTAGACCCAAACCAACACAACAGACGTAAGGTACAAAATAAAAGGGAACTTCTCCATAAACTGGTGTTTGGGGCGCTAATATCCCAAAATCTGGAAGTTAACGAAAAAAACGCCCGCTCACAACCAAAACTACAGCAGAAAAAAAGGATGGCGCTGGACAGTCTGCGCACGCAAACCATTAAAAGAAGGTTGAATAAGTGGCCCTGATGAAGTCACGTTCGACAGAACATCAAAAGGAACAGATAAAAGCCGATAAAGAAGGTATCTTGATAGTAAGGCAAATTTTAACAGAAGGTATCTTGATAGAAAAGCAAAAATTAAAATAAGGTTAAATGAATGTTCTTGAAGAAGGTATGTTGATAGAACGAGATATCCTTATACGGCCAGTACGTGTAAAGTCACAAGGTGGCGCGCTGTTACCGATGGGCAGACTGTAGGCAGAACCAAATCTGTCTACGAGGGACCAACAATATTTTATGAATAAATTTCTCAGATAGTAAATAATACTGTAACATTAGAGTCCAAAAGATTTCAAGACAATACTGAGTCGCTGAGATAGACAGATATAATACGTGTGAAATTCTACAATCAATAAGCTATGAAATTTACCAAAATAAAACATTAAAAAGGGTTTGGTCTAGGAGTGGGCACTCTATAATTAATAAAGAGAAGCTCAAATTACTGATATGTGATCAAAATAGTAAAAAAAGGTTACGTGATTTTAGCACGTGACAGGCACCTTGTGACGATATAATTGATTCGCTATTATGGCAGTGTCAAAATTATCATAGATAATCAAGTATATCGTCACAAGGCGCCATTGAAATCAATTTCAACGGTCGAAACTCATTTAGAATAAAGCCCCTGGTACAACTGTGGTAGTGATTTGGCTCCACAGCCTTTACCTGAAGACATGGTACTTGAATTATCCCTGTATTTTTATCTATTACCAATATTAAAATGGTAATATCACAGATTTTCGCAATCATTCCACAAATGAATGGAATACCCGTAACCTACAGAAGTGGTCCTCATTAAGTGAGACACGACAGTTGATAATAATAAAAAATCGTTGCTCATAAACTAAACAGCAGACAACATTAACAAATTCCACTTCTGATTCTTCTATTTATAGCTCCACCGGTTTTTATAAGATGATACTATTTGATGTATGGACGCGGTTACTCCCATCAGGATATGTATCTATAGGAGTGATGGAGTAGGTGTCAGAATTTTTATCGATGCGAGTATACCTAATTTTAAATACATGCTGACAGGCTCAAGCAGACGGATGATATATTGCAAAACGGCTATTTGATATTTTTGTAAAGCTTAATGCTTCTTGACTTGTTGATTGAGGAGCATGAAGGAGCAAGCTAAATGCTTTTAGTAGTACGTCCTTTCTGTGTAGATATATAGCTATATATATATATATATATGTGGATGGATTACTGCCAAAATATTAGCTAAAGTGCTTTATAGTATTTCCTTGTAACTACGAGCCCCTTCCCACTTCAGTTGGCCCAACCATTGAAGTCTTAGTTTTTTCTTATCAAACACAAATAATAAAAATGCAGCAGTGTGTTATAGGTTTAAAATATTAACAATGAATATTTTGATAATATATAGTAGAAAACACTAACTTTATCACTCCCTAATCAAATTTGCAGCATAAAAATAACACATGTTGGAATTACAGAATATCAACCTATTTTCATTTCAATGCAAAATAAGCCTATAACGCATAGGTGGCTGTGAAAAATAAAAGCCATGACAATTGTTTTTATTAATCTCAGCTGTCAGAATACGTTTAAAATAGTTTTAGATAGTTAAGGTTTTCAAAATGGGTAGAGGAAAGTTATTAGTGAGGAAATTCGGTTACTGATAATTAAATTTTTTAATTCTGGGAAATCAAACTCAGAAATTGCAACTTTGTTAGACTTATCGCGGTACAGTGTGAGAAATATTGTTAGAAGATATAATGTAACTAGTTCAGTTAACATTAAGCCACGATATGTGAAAAAAGTAATATCACAAATGGCGACCGAAGAGCATTAAGAAGAATAATCGTGAAAAACATGCGTGCCAAATATTTACAATTAAGTGCTCTAAGGAGTGACGCTGTTGGAAGGAGAATTTCGAGGTCCACAACTCATAGAGAGGCCCACAAACTGGGATTTAGCACTTGCAAGGTAAGTTTTCTTATAAAAAAAAGTGAAATAAATCCCTTAAGTTGCACAACTTGTTTATAGGCCAAACAGAAGCCACTATTAACTCCACTGCAAAAGAAAAGTCGGCTTAGATGGGCTAAAGAACATAGATAATGGGTACCTCAATGTTGACTGTCTGAAGAGAAAAGTGGAATTTCCAGCATCCATTATGGTCTGGGGCAGTAAGTCATCAAAAGGAATAGGAAAACTTCATGTTATTGATGGAAATGTGTATACAAACAAATATTTGGCAATTTTAGAAGAATCGCTTCTACCAGTGATGGAAGAATGTTTGACATCCGGCCAAGATTTATTTTGTGTTTCAGCAAGATGGTGAGGCGTGCCATGCCTCAAAAAAGGCTATAAAATGGATGGAAGAAAATAATGTACCACTTTTGAAATGGGTTTCTAGCAGTCCAGATCTGTCACCTATTGAAACTTTGTGGCACGAGATGAAAAAGGTTCTACGACAACATCCTGCTCGTACAATCACCGAAATGAGACAAAAGCTTCAAGAAATATGGGACTGTTTTACACCAAATTTTTGCCAAAACTTGGTTAACACTATGCCCCAAAGAATTTCAGCCCTAATAAAAAATAAAGGTGATGTTACCCAATGGTAATCTTTCAACTGTTGCTTTGTTAACTACGCGCATTTATTTGCACATTGATTATTTGTTCAGATGTTCTATTAGTTATAGGTCTAAGTGATTTCAAGTATGTATTTTTTACGACTAGAGTGTTTCTGAAATGTTTTTGAGAAAATAAATTGTTTTAGAAGTAAACAGTTTCGTCATCTTTAGTTTATAAAGGCATATTTTGGTACAAATCTTGAAGTGGGCCAACTGAAGTGGGAAGGGGCTCGTATCAAGCCTGAACTCAATTTGCTGGAAAGCCTGATTTGTTAGCTGGCGAAATATTTTGTACTTCTGAAGAATGTACCGGTATGGAGAAAATATTTTTATTCCACGAAATCAATAAAAACTGTATTGTGAAGAATGTGCCTTTTTTCTAGTAAAACAAAATTAGTTACATATTGAGTGAAGTCCTTAGCTCTTTACTATTCGGTGTGTCATCACTATAATTTTGTAAGAATGATGATGTTACATTCAGGCAATTTGGTCGACGTTGTAGTAAGTGGTTAGAACGTTTTTTACGAAGACTGACAAAAAACCGTTATCTACCATGTTACATGAACAAGTTGTTGATGATGAACCAAACTTCAAACTGCGATTACTGTGATTTTAAGGAAGAAGTTCTTACAAACATAGGCTATACATAGGTCCGGGAATTCTTCGTATCCTTTTGTGAAGAACCTTTATTAACTGACTAGTCCAGAATTTAATTATTTAAATTCCTAAAAATTTTATTTACAAAATAAATTAATTAAGATAAATAATCTAATAATTCTATACAAAATATCTTTATGCGTCCTTATTTTTAATTGACTACTATAAAATTTATTGGCTATGCAAACAAAAAACTAATACTATACTAAATATAAATAACTATATTTAATATACCCACTGAATTCATTTGATACTAAAACAATTTAACTAATCTATTATTACTTTAATAAATACATCAAACTTAATAATTATAAAATTTTAATTAATATACACTAAATATAATTAACATTATACTAAATTTAATTAATATATACTAAATCTAATTAACATGCAGTAAATTTAATTAACCACTTCCCACGCCTACTGGAGAGCAAGTATTTAATCGCGAAAAATTTTGAAAAAGAGAATTCGTGTTTTTTGGATGCAAGCTTACGAAAAATCAAGTCACTCATTTCCGACGGACTATCTGTCTGTAGGTTTCTGTCCTTTGGTCAGCCAGTCTAGCCGAAAATTTTGAAGAAATTTTCACACAAGATTATTACCTTGCCAAGGGCGAAAAAACTTTGTAGTTTTTGAAAATCGGTCTAGTGTCGCAGGAGAGTAAAGGGCTACAGACTAGAGTAATGAAAATCGCTGGAACTTCGTTTTCCAATGTTCCGGAGGATCATTTTTGAATGTTTTCTTTAGAGTTGAAAAATTGGGTGGTGGGAGTCGTAGGATGGTATTCTGAGGGTGTATCACAATTTTTTAGCGGCAACATATTATTAATAAGCGTTCAATTCTACGCACGGATCATAGTTCATCATATATTTCGAACAGCTGAGATCGGCTATACAGGGTGTTTCAGTTTATTGTTGCATAACTTTAAGATTCGATAGAACTTTTAAAATTAATGCATAAAGTCTATATAAACATGGGTCGAAAAATGCGTGGCTTCCGAAATACAGGGTGTTTAAATTTACTTTCTAAAATAGTTTTTTTTTTAAATATTTCGAACAATATTTGATGTATAACAGTGAAAATTGGTATACAAGGGTTTTTTGGTACGACAAAACGAACCATGGGCATAGTTTTACTGTAGCCGCTAGAGCGCGCTCTCTACTGAAGAATCAGTTTTTTGTTCAAAAAGCAAAAAATTGCACTAAGAAAAAAATTTCGATCATTTTAATACACTACAGGTTCAGTAGAGAGCGCCCTCTAGCGGCTACAGTAAAACTATGCACATGGTTCGTTTTGTCGTACCAAAAAACCCTTGTATACCAATTTTCACTGTTATACATCAAATATTGTTCGAAATATTTAAAAAAAACTATTTTAGAAAGTAAATTTAAACACTCTATATTTTGGAAGCCACGCATTTTTCGACCGATGTTTATATAGACTTTATGCATTAATTTTAAAAGTTCTATCGAATATTGAAGTTATGCAACAATAAACTGAAACACCCTGTATAACAATTGAAGACGCAAGTGGATAAAGGTGTCATGTATCAAAATCATTGTATGAACAAAATTTACTTTAAACATTTTTTGTAGGGAGTATTTACATTACTGGCATTTTAAATATTTAGTTTAGTTAGTTTATTATCTTGTTTTTGCAACAAAGTGATCACAGAATGAAAGAATCACCCATTAAAAACAATTCAAAAAAATCCAAAGGAATCGTCTAGGAGCTTATTAGGATTCGTACAATTAGACGTATTTTCATTTCTATAAAGGTTCTTAGTATCTTGAAAACAGAACATTGTTAGACTTACTTTTTAGAAAGTTTGGTCATATGCTTTACTTGCATCCTATATCCAAAACCGTACAAAGTTCACTCTAGAGGTGGCAATGTCCAGATGTATCCTCCACGACATTTTTGTAAGAACCTGTCCCTCTATTTCTTGCATTCTTTGTTTATAAGGGACTCATCTATTATGATATATGGTGTAATAGTGCATATAAAATCAATTTAAACATCTTCTCCCTACTTAATTTATACCAAATCTGCACTGAACATTAGTACACGCTATTTGCATCAAAAGAATCAAATTTGGTTGCAAGACAATCATCTTCTCTGGTTTCAAACATCTTTGCAGTACAGTCAAGTTTCCTCAACGTTTCCAAGTTGTGAGGAAAAGCGACGGATAACTGGTCACTCCAGAGGGAGACGGCATACGATATACCGATATAATCAGTGATATCGTCTTCTGTAGTGTAACCATCAGGAAATTTTCGATGCTTGGAGATGATAATTATTCACCCGCTGACACGGGAAGAATTTTTCACAATCTGTGTGTACATCTATCACCAGCAATAAGATACCCAACAGCAGCTTATCGCATGGGTGCTGAAATTAAGTTCGCCTTTCAACAGTTCTTCATATACTCAAGGTTCCGGTTTATCCGTACGAAAATAGATTACAGCTCGCTTAATTTTTTCAATTTCCTTAATCCAGAGCTTTTTCCTTTTTCGCTGCTCTCCGCGTTCTACGCCTTTGAATATATTTAAATGAAAAAATGTGGGGATAATAAAAACGGATATTTTCGGAGGCACCAAAGCCAAAGGAGGGTTTAATATATCACTTCTTAACGGCTTTTCCTTTCACACGTCTTGAACTGGGATAATGATGTAATTTCGAATTCCTTCTTATTGCTTTACCGTCATCTGACATTATTTTTCCTTGATTTATCATAAAGAATTGGAATATCAATATTTTCGGTAAGAAATGGCAAAACATATTTTTCATTCTTCGTAGGTTTCGCGTTAATAGTGTCATAGAAATGTAAAAGATCCTATACTGAGGAGTAGTACGAAGTCTGTGAATTAGGTGATCCGCCTGCAGTACAGTTCTACCTACTCATTTCTGATGTAAAGGATAGTTTAAGCAAGTTTTAAATAATAAATAAACAATTTTTTCTTTTTTTTCATAGAATCATAGCAAACTGTGTAGGATAGCATATCAGGTATAAGGTATATATACTAAGTGACGTATAAATCCGAACACCCAGTTTAAATGGTTTTATTTTAATAAAAGTTGGTGAATGTATTTATCTTACTGTAAATAACAAGTGAAAAAATATTCAGCCTTATCAGTTGGACATTCCGGTTTTTATACTGCTTTTTTTTTAATTCACTAATGCTCTAAAAATGAATATTTCAGCCGCAGTAAAGAAACAACGTTGGCGGATGTTGGTTCTTGACATCCTTTACGATCGGTTACGATGCCTAGAGTACAGAGACCTGTACGATTTCGTCAACTTAGTGAGTTTGATAGGGGCCGTATAGTGGGACTTCGGGAAGCTGGACTTTACTTTTCGGGGAATTGCAGTTAGA
The DNA here is from genome assembly GCA_963669975.1 of Acanthoscelides obtectus. Classification (NCBI taxonomy): domain Eukaryota; kingdom Metazoa; phylum Arthropoda; class Insecta; order Coleoptera; family Chrysomelidae; genus Acanthoscelides; species Acanthoscelides obtectus. The sequence continues at coordinate 26,020,605 of CAVLJG010000007.1, forward strand.
TTGCAAAGAAGTGTAGACACTGTGGTTAGGTGTTGTCAGGCATGGCTTCGAGTAGGCCGTACGCAAAGAGCAAGGGGCACTGGATGCCGCCGTTGAACAACAGACCGTGAAGATCGCCGCCTAAGATTATTGGCCTTAAGGGACCGTTTCTCCACTACCAGGTCCATTGCAAATGAATGGTTTGCAGAACACGGAAGACCTATTGGCATGCGAAGTGTTTACCGATGAATGAGAAGTTTTGGCTTGTTTTCATACCGGCCACACTGGATCCTCCCTTTAACTCGAGAACACTGACGTAATCGCCTTGAGTGGTGCAGACAACGGTCACTCTGGGATCAGGAATGGAACAGTATTGTCTTTAGTGACGAGTCTCTATTTTGTTTAGGCATGCACGATGGTCGTGCCAGGGTTGGAAGGCGACGTGGTGAAAGGAGGAATCCACAGTTTTTTGTTGAAAGACATGTTCATCACACTGTTGGAGTTATGGTTTGGGGTGCTATAGCTTATGGTTCCAGGTCACCTTTAATCTTCATCAGAGGTAACATGAACGCGCAGCGTTATATCCACGTTCTAGAACCACATCTTTTACCCTATCTTGACACCCTGGCAGATCCAACTTTCCAACAAGATAATGCCCGACCACATGTTGCAAGAGTCACAATAGACTTCTTTCAACATAATGATGTCACATTGTTACCATGGCCACCAAGATCTCCCGACTTATCCCCAATTGAGCACGTGTGGGATATGATGGGTAGGAGATTGGTCAATTCGCAACGTCCTCCTCAGACTCTAGAAGCACTTCGAGAGGAGTTGGTGGTTGCCTGGAATGAGATACCACAGGAGGACATTGACCACCTGATCAGAAGCATGCCTGGGCGCGTTGGAGAATGCGTAGCATATCAGGGTGCATCCACACATTATTAAAGGTCAAAGGGCTTTAAACTGGGTGTTCGGATGTATGTCACTTCGTATATAAGGTATAAGTGATGTGGCTTAATTTAATTCTGGATTTCTTTATTTAATGCCCTAGTGTCTGTGGGCGTCTTTCTGCTCAAACTGGACGCTATTGATGATGAACAAAATACGTGTGGCTTCAAAAAAAAATGTTGCCACATGTCATAGATCTGGTCAAGCAGTCCAATTACTACATTAAGAGCTTTCCTACTTGTGTACTCCTCCATTTCTGCCCTGTAGAACTGCTTGTGCTCAAGCTTTGCATGTGATATTTCCTGGTCGCGTACTCGACAAAGCAGTGTGCGAAGTTTGTTCAGCACTTTTGTTTTACAAGATTTTTGGTGATTCTGCGCTTGCTCGATTTCTTCTGTCAGCAATTTCATCACTAACGAAAAGTTTGACTAAAAGGCGAACACTGAAATTTGCGTGAAAATGGCGAAACTTGGAAAATTAACTACTTTGTTGTTGTTGATTCGTTCTCACACTTTTGAATGATATGGCCGCTTTGAATATGAAAGAACGTCATTGTAAAATGACGATCGTTCTTTAAGACCTTCTATAAGCATCGTAAAAACGTAAAGAAAGTTTGGCATTCAAGCATTTCGCTTCTCCACCATAAACTGGCAGATGCAGATTTTGTGTTCCTCCAGGTGACTTTCCAAACTCGCAGAAGTTTAATGTTCGCCGTTTGCTCTCTCTTTTGGCAGACGGAGCACTCACACTAAAGTTCTTGTAAAACAACAGCGATGAGCAAACGTAATGCAAGAGGTGCTTTGACAACATTTTTTATCTGATCTCAACATGATCTTGAAGGTCATGATCAGGTTCATTGGCAGGGATATATTTGAACTCTAAATCGTACGCAATTTGCATTAATTAAAAATATATGTTTCCCATTAAACATTCATTTGATCTTGAAGTGACCTTGATGGTCATAGTCAACGTCATGGTGTCAAAAATAGGGCTTCCATATTAAAAAACTGTCGAGCTCCAAATGAGCTTGGAGCTCATAGTCAGCCAAGTTCGAGGTCATCTTTAGATGAACAGTTTAAAATTTGAAGCTTTGTTGAACATTTTTATTTATAAAACGTATATTCTTCTTATGTATATACTTGAAGGCTATGGTCATATTTCAACGTAAAATTTCACTCTCTTTGTATTTTCGGTGTAGAAGCGGAGTTTTCATTCAAAAAACCCTCTTGACCTTCAAATGACCTTGAAGGGCATAGCAAGGTCACCTTCAAGATCACCAACGGTGAATCTTTTCAAACTTCACAACTTTGTTCTACATTTCTGTCTGGGCAACGCTTTTTTCGAGTTATTTTGACCTATTGATATTTTCACTGATAAAACTATGCCTATAACCTTCCTCGGATTTTGACTAGCAAGTGTACACAGTTTTACGACTCCTCGTTTTATAGTTCACTCCTGCAATCAGGTTTGTATATTGATAATATATCACACTTTTTGTTGCAGGGTACTGTCAGACAACAGGCTAGAGTGGATTCATCCAAAAGCATTCGAGAGGAACACAGTATTAAAAAGACTGTAAGTTATGCTTACTTCTCATAAGGGGCCGGTCAAGTATTACGTGAGTACTATGGGGAGTCTAGATGATGATTACGTCATCGGTAGTTATTTACTTTTTTACACGAATGGGAACCCTCACATTGTCTTTGCTTGAACACTAAACGCATTTTCGGAGATTCCCGCAAATAATGCATAGGTTTAGTGAACATCGCGCGGTAATTCCCCTACTCGCTTTATAACCGAGTAGGGGAATTACCGCGCGGTGTTCACTTGTCTAAATGTCCTCTATCAGTGTATTGTTTCGTTTGGATACTATAGCGAGTAGACGTATTGTAAGCATAGTAAAGCAAGCTAACATTTGTGTTACCATTGATTCCATTAGCCAAAGTTAAATGTTTAAATAAGATGTCGTTTCACATAGACAAATCCAAGTTATACCAAAAATTGTTTGAAAGTTTTAAAATATCTCATACAAGTACGAAAGTACAAAATGTACAAAAGTTAGTTAACGGAGTGTGGCGAAATTACAAATTACAAGCAAAATCCGACAAGGAACTAGATATTGTATCTAAGAGAATCGAAGAAGAATTGTAAGCGGCGACTAAGAATAAATCCAATCAATTAAATTTTTTTTCTAACGTGAGTGACGAAATCATTTTAGGTACCTATGAGTACTAGAAATATTAGAAATCGTCAAAAAGTTTCTCTTTACTGATTGGAAAATATTATGGCCTATCTCAAAGTATAGAGGTAATATTCACTATATTATAGATTTATTTCTTATTATTGATTCCGTTAATTGGTCACAAAGTACAGGATGTTAGTTTTATACATATATACAGAAAACTAACACCCTGTATTTTGGTACCGGAACGAATTGCTTGTTTAAACATATCAGATTTAAAGCCATGGGGTTTTGTATTTATCATATATATTGCCATACTTTGAATTTATGTAGCTTAATAAGAGAATCTTTAGCAGAAGCCATAGAAAGTTTTTATTTTTAGGCAACCTGTAAACCTGCAGAAAAAACACAAATTATACAGTCAGCTTCAAATATTAAAAAAGAGGAAGAAGATAAAATAAAACCCGGTAATGAATCACAACAGCAATGCGAAATTAATGAAAATACAGATAAACAGAGAGCAAAGCCTTCTCAGGAAGCTATGAAAAGTAAGATTGCTCTACTCGAAAAAAATCTCAATGCTTTGTATCCTGCCAGAAATACTATGCCAAGCCTTGCTGAAGTTGATAAACAGATCATTAAGCTTTGCGAGGAAATAAAAACAGCAAAACAGTCTTTAAACAGGAAGGTTCAAAACGCAGTTGCCCGGAAGAAACACAGGGATGGTATGAAAAGAAAGAAGATATTTGTCATGAAAATCCAGAAATAAAAAAAGACTATCTCTATCAACATTCACTATTGAAAACAATCGCGGATATAGCTTTATTTGGAAGTGCAGCAGATGATAGAAGACGAACGGAATCAATTCGCAGCGTAAAAACTCTTGATGAACTCACACAAGAATTACGTAACATAGGATTTGTCATTAGTCGCAGTGGGACTTGATTCCCAGAAAATCTGATTCTGCAGAGGGACGAAGACATGTATCGACAGTCCCTGTAAAGCTCATTCGGGCTCAAACTGATCACCACAAGAGCCACTTAGATAGCAAGTTCGCTGAAACATCAATCCATTATTTAGAGAACATAGCATCCATACTTGGACCAGATCAAGTATTTTTCATATCTCAAGATGATGAAGCTCGAGTCCCTATTGGCGTAACTGCGGCAAATAAGCAAGCACCTTTTCTAATGCACATGGAATATAGAATCAAATTGCCTGATCACGATTGGATAATCGCTGAGCGTCATAAATTAATACCATCTGTTTATTCTGGTATCAAAATCACTTCCAATATGCTAGGACAACCGCAAGCCGTTGGATATTCCGGACCAACATACATCGATATTCGAAGTGGAAAGCATAGTTCATCTACTGCTAATACTCATGCTAAGGATTTCGAGACGCTTCTCGAACTTGAAGAGTTTCGACCATTAGCTAAAACTGACCATGGACTAGTAAAACCAGTGGTTCTCATGACGATTGATGGAGGGCCAGATGAAAATCCACGTTATCAAAAAGTCATAGGGTTTGCTATACAACACTTTAAGCGACATGATCTCGATGCATTGTTTTTAGCTACTAATGCTCCTGGAAGAAGTGAGTATAACAGAGTAGAGCGCAGAATGGATCCTCTTAGTCGGGAACTGGCTGGTTTAATATTGCCTCATGACCATTTTGGGTCTCATTTGGATGAACGTGGCGTTACAATTGATGAGCATTTAGAAAGATCTAATTTCGAATTTGCAGGAAATGTATTAGCTGAAGTATGGAGTTCAATGGAAATTGATGGCTATAATGTTAATGCAAAATATGTTGGGGCAGGTAAACAAGATCTTCCTGATTTTCCAGACATTAAATGGTAATCAGAACATGTGAGTGAGAGCCAATACTTGCTTCAAATTGTAAAATGTAGAAATACAGAATTCTGTTGTCCAAGGAGTGGCCTATTAAGATTACTAGACAATAGGTTTCTTCCACCACCTGTAAAAGTAAAACAAACAGTTGACGATTTGGTTGAGGATGAAGGAGGGCAATTTCTTAATCTTCCAGTTAATTTAGCTCTACGCTTAAGTGCTTCTCTCAAAGATTTCCTGCATATGCCCTACGATTATATTTGTCCGACGGTAAAATTGAGGCTATGAAGTCGAACATGCAAAACGTGTGGTCTTTATCATGCTTCCGTCAAGTCACTAAATCGTCACATCGAAAATATCCATAAAAAAGTAAACACGCACACTGATAGGAAAGTTAGACCTGTAAGGGTCGCTGCTCGTCGTGCTAATGAACTGATGTGCATTATTCAAAATTTAGAGCACCATGATGTTGAATGGCTCGATAAGAACGACGTAGACATTCCAAAATCCAATGAAGACTGTTAATTTGAATTGAATATATGCACCAAAAATTTAAAATAGGTTTGTTATGTTAGTAAGATATAATATTTTTGTCCTTTACTCTATGTTGAATACCGTATCAGTAAGATATAATCACTATTCTAAATCTATTTTTTTATTTTTCAAATTATGATTATAACATTATAATTATAATTAAAAAAAAAACAATACATTAATTGACAAATGTCTACGTAAGCATGGGGGGAGGGGGTAAGAGCTTTGCTTACTTTTGCTGACAAGGGGGATGGGGGGGTAAATAATTGTAATAAATCTGCTTACGTAACACTTGAACGGCCCCTAACGACTAATTATAATAATATGAATACTAATGAACATGGTGCTTTTTCTTGGAATCCTATGCATAACTCGCTGCCTGAACTGTTTTTGACATTCGAACATCCAATTCCTCCTAATTTTCCTTAGCCAGTCAATCCTTTGAGATATTGCGCTGATAAATGCCTGACCAAGCAGAAATTATAACGAATCGTTTCATTGATTTTTATGGATAACTTTATGCATAGGAAGTATTGGGTGGTTTTAGCTTTTTGACCTGTTTTAAGACAGCAAGCCTTTTTGATATATCAAAAATATAAATGCAGAGAGAGAATGCCTTCCAGTTGTACGGAGTGTTTCCTAATTTTAAGTCAATATTTAAGTGAGATACAGGGTGGTAGAGCGTCCAAAATTAAATCATTTATTATTAATATATATGATACCACTTTAGATCTTCTTATGGAATTTGGAATACGTCTTCTATGTATCAAGATGCATTTTTTAATATACTATATATTTTTCAACCACTTCTAAGCAAACTTGATTGCTTTCCACCTTTTAATCGGATCCACGGTTTTCGCTTAAAAAATAAAAGCTACTTCTCTGATCATATAACAATATCGTTAACAGGAAAATATCACCATGTAGAGAAACAGATTTTATTTTTTTAAAGGTGAAAACCGTGCGCAGGGCAAAACAATCAAGAGGCCAAACCTCCTCATAAACTAATACAGATTCCATTTGTTTTTATTTTAGTTAAAGTCAGTAGCGTATCAACAATTTGTATTCGAAAACTTTACCACCATGAATCTGAGAAGCTAAGACTTTTGGCACATACGCACGCTAATAATCCGTGATGGCAGTGGACTATGATATTGTCAAGGTCAAACAGGAGTGTACGATTGAGATCAGCAATCTCAGGGAGGAGAATATAGAAGGTTGGGGTTATGTGTAAAAACTACCAGTCATCTACAAAATGGCGTTTTCTGGCACTAGGACAAAGGTCTCATTAGCCAGGTCGAATCTTATATATATATATATATATATATGTATATATATGTATATATATATATATATGTATATATATGTAATCTCTATTTATTTGCAAACACACGACGCCACAATATCCATGACTTCGGAGGCAAGATTCGAATTGACTGGCTGATCAGTAGTACGGCACTCTCTGACCCACTTAGCCAACCGAGGTCCAAAAAAAAAGGCGGGTGCAACCAAATATGTCCCGCTAAGCAGTCTATCAAGTCAAATGTAACAGTAGCAGTAACAATTCCATCAGAATGTACATACAAGTCGTCATGGGAACAACAATAATGTCCCGCCGAACAAGATCCACCAGTAATCAGCACCAGGCCCCTCGAGCGTTGGTTCCAACCAATCGGCGGTACGCATCCCAACACCCGGAGACGATCTGTTTTCTCAATCGCGGATACACGGTACCGCCCCGGCTTCCGATCACCCCCAACGCCGTACAACCCTACGGCGAGTTCAGCCAGCGCGCATACGCCTGCCACGTGCATTCTTGAAACGTACCCCCATAAGGCACTCTTAAATGTAGACATTCAATTAGGGAACACCCTGTATTTTAGTTGCCATTTCTACGGATCTTGTTTTGCTTGTATAGGATTCCGGGAGAATTTACTCTGTATCACCTAATGTCAGAGCAGTCGTTAATATGAAGCGTTATAGGACTGTATTAGTATGTGCTCTATAGTGTCGTGTTTAGAGAAGGGGTTGAAAATAACAATAATTGTGAGAACCGTCGAATCACCAGCAAAGAAAATTAAGAACAGATAGCTATATCATAGTGTCACAAAGACCGGCAGGGTTATTACGTAACATACTTATACAGGGTGCGGCAGAGAGGACGGACGTTTTTGAGATGGGTAGTACTCTCCGCCTCCGTCTACGAGAGAGGTATTATTTTACCAGTTGTCGTTATGGAGCCTTGGGCGGCGGTGCACCGCGTTTTCCTATGAGTGTATCGTCGGGAATAATGAGTCAGTCATCGTCGTACAGCGTGAGTTTCCTCGCCACTTCAACATTCATGGGAATAGAGCTGTTCCCACTCGAAACACCATTCTTCGTTGGGTTGAATCACTTCGCAGGCGTGGTGAACTGATCAACAGAAGACCAAGAGGAGCGCCGCGAACAGTTCGAACTCCTAAAAATGTTGAACGCGTTCGACAGGTCTTTCTTCGCAGTCCAACTCGATCTGCCCGGAAACATGCTGCTGCACTTCGCCTTAGTGATCGTTCGGTAAGGCGAATTTTGCATATGGATCTCCGGTTTCACCCCTACAAATTGGCTGTTGTGCAACAGTTACAGCCCGGAGATTATGCACAACGAATGAACTTCGCACGTGAGATGGAAGCACTGATCGATCAAAATGAGAACCTCAAGACTAGAGAGTACGCGAACAAGCCCCGAACTCTGAATGAATTGAAGCGCGAAATTCGCGTGGAAGTCGCCTAAGTTGAGAGAGCGATGTTGGAGAGAGTCTACGCGAACTTCCAAGAACGCCTCCAGCACTGCATCAACGATTTCGGCCACCACATGCCTGATGTGATTTTCCACACTTGACTGTCTCAAATGATATTTACTTGTGAACCTGATTCATCAATAAATTTGTTTTCGAGTAAAAATTAACTATTTTATGATTTTTTTAAAACCGTCCATCCTCCCTGCCGCACCCTGTATACTGTCAAAAAACAACTATAAAATATCAACTTGACTAAATAGGCTAGTGTGCAAATAGATCATTCCGCGCTTTCTGACAGTGAGGATGAAGTGAACAACGGTTAGTTACAAGTTGCCGTTTCATTGGAAAACCTACATAATTTCATAAAAAACCTACAAGATGTAAAAACCGACATGATGTCACTTTTCAAGTTACGTAATACCCCTGCCAAATGTGATCGAGCTGGTAAAAGCGGAGAATGACTAATGGTTTTAGTCCAAGTGCTAAAAAGTCTCGTCATTCAGATTCTGGTGCTATATAAAGAAGGTGTATGCCTTTACTAAGTTCACCACCTTTTCTCGGTCCAATAACTGAAATCACAGATGATGTACCTAATAAACAGAGTTAAAATTACAGTCCATAATTGATTATTTTTGGAGTTTGACCAAAACCGGTGACCACTGCACGATTAGACTAGAAGCTTGTTCCAAAGTATAACATGATTTTATCTTTAATTGCGAAATAGGCACTCGTATCACTTTCCAGATCATCTTATGTGCACTTCGTATAAATGAAAATTCTAAGCAAACCCGGACCCACAACTATGGTCGCACAACTGCCAGTAGCAAAACACAAAAAGGCATGATTTACGGAAAATTTGCTCGCTTTGGTTTCATTCCCTGTCGGCGAGTCCTATTATTACTTTAAAACGAATATATACGATGTATTCCTATTACACGGAACAGCTTGCACTAGGCGGGGAAGCATGGGCACAGAAGGGGGGAGGGATCATCATAAAAGCATATCATGTTTTATCTTAACAGCGTGTAGAAATCACTTTTAGTCTAAATAAAGTGCTCCCCAGTCTATAAATTGAATTCAAAATTCAACAAAATGAGCTCAGCCACAGATTGACAATTTTATTTGGTCATGAAGTCCTGATTGATTATACTTTTTTCGGCGAAACCCTGTCTGGATTTTTTGTAGTTTAAGTATTTTCATCGCTGGGCTAAACAACTGTCTTCAATATACAAGGGATGTCTTTTAAGTTTTGCATATTGAAATAAAACAACACGGTCATAAACGATTTACCAGACCACATCACTATAGGCGAAGTATTTTTATATGCGGATGATACTATTGCAGTAGTTTCTACTGTATCTGAAACTGAATTGCAACTGAAGGTGAATACAGTGCTTTGAGAGTTTGCTAACTCTTGTAATCTAAACAATCTAATGATTAATCACGACAAAACTGTAGTTATGAATACAGGATCTGTGAAGAAGCTATCCTGTAATGTTGTACCTTAATGGCCACAACATGGAGCTCTCTTTGTCTACAAATTTTTTGGATTGCCACCTAAACTGGGAAACCCATATCCACAGGGTTTGCAAAAAGTTAAATACAGATGCTTTCGTCATAAATAGTCTAAAAAATTGTGTAAGTCGTGAAACCTTAATTAGTGATAACTGTGCGTTTATATACGCGGTCCTGTCATATAATATTGTTATCTGGAGACAGGCCTCAACTATCGACAGAGTCTTCATCACACAAAAAAGAGTCATTAGAAACATTTTATCGTTCAGGGACTATTTTAAGAAATAACAACTTTTGCCCGTCTCCTCAATGTATTTGCTAAAACTACTATCCTATACTCATAAAAACAAATGATCTTTCCAAAAAACTCACATTTTCATGATTATACGAGGGATGTCTTTTAAGTTTTGCATATGGAAATAAAACAACACGGTAGGTAGTTTTAAATCACTTTATTGTTTTTCGAAGTATTCTCCACGAAGATTAATACACATCTGCAGGTGCTCGAACCAATTTTCGAAGCACTTATTCCAGTCGTTTGCTGGCAGTTCCAAAACGGCATTTTTGAATGCGTCAACTGCTTCTTCTGGTGACTGGAACCTTTAACCACGCAGTCTGTTTTTAATTTTCGGGAAAGTAAAGATATTGTTAGGACTTATATCGGTACTATATGGAGGATGGTCCAATAATTCCACGTTTTCTTCCGTTAGATACTGCCTTGTTTTTTGGGCTGTGTGCGAGGTTGCATTGTCTTGGTGGAGGATGATTCTTCTTTCGGGGTTGATTTTTCGAAGCTCGGTGATGACTTTTGGCAAACAAATTGTTGGAATTTGACCTGCTGTTGACACAAATGTCGCGACTATCTTTTTCAAAACGCTTCGAGAACGAATGACTTTTGTTGGCTTTTCTTCACCTTGGAACACCCAAACAGCCGACTGTCGCTTAGTTTCTGGTTCATAACAGTAAATCCACGGTTCATCACCACTAACAATGCTGTACACATTTTTTGGGTTTCCGGAATTGAAACGGTCAAGCGTTTCTTGACACCAATTCACCCTGGCTGCTTTCTGCTCTTCAGTCAACAGGTGGGGTATCCAACGAGAAACTAATTTTCTTACTCCTAATTCTTCATGTAAAATTTTTTGAATTGAGGTCTTTGAGATCTTCAAGGACGCCTCAAACTCGCGATATGTCACATGTCTATCTTCAATGATGAGTTTGCGCACAGCATCGAAGTTTTCCTGGGTGACTGCCGTTTTTGGTGCACCCACACTGGAATCGTCGATAAGACTCACCCGTCTACGGGAAAGTGTCGACTGATGTGGCGCTTCCTGGTCGAAAGCAGACAGTAACTCAGCAAGGCATTCTTGTTGCGATAATTGTCTCTAAAAGTTGTAATAAATTATGGCGCGAAAATGTTCTCGGTTGAGTTCCATTTTTATAATGACTTGGTGACACTTAAAAATTCACTGTAGTGAGAACACTGCACGTATTGTTGTGAAACTTTGAATTTAAGTTTACTAAAGAGTGAGGTTAAGATTCAGTACTGACGTTCGATCTGCGCGGCCTACTATGTTTCTATAATATGCAAAACTTAAAAGCCATTCCTCGTATCACAACAATTTTTAAACTCATTACCTAGCTATCGATGAAATATTAGAAAGGCATCTTGTTTTAAATTAGTAAATGACTATATATAATGCTATCTCAAAAGTACCTTCAAAGATTTTTCAAAATCATGTCGACCTGTTTTAGAAAATGGTGAAAGCGATACTTTATCTGCAAGCACATTCGCCATTTCATGGAGACAATTTCATATTCATGTTCAGGTCGTTCACCATTGCTGCTAGCATGAATTTTCTGCATATAAGTAAAGGTAGGACATTTTCAGAATAATTCAGGAGATCAAGAGATTGAGACATTCTTTTGCAACACTGTCCAATTTTGAAGCTACCCATTATGTATGTCAATCTATAAAATATCTGAATTTTTGTAGATTCCACTTACAAATTGTAACGCCTCTGCAAAATAGGAGTGATAAATCCTTCACTATAGCCACCAAGGGTGTGTAACTGTTGGTGGTACATTTAATTTTGCGGTCGCTTACGAAAAATGTACGACCCTTGCGGATTCGCCTGCTGTGTTGCTTTTAGACAAAAAATTCAAGGCAAATGAATATAAAAGGAGGCAAAAACTACGTCTACACTTCTCAGAAGAATCTGGTAATGCGAATTTTGGAGTTACCAATGTTATCTGGAAACTTTAATTGGTAGATTGCTCTGAACTCGGATGGTCCTCCGCAGAACCATGGAATGAAATCTTTGAGCAGTACTCACTGCAAAGTTTTATCGGTGCTTTGTGTGTATAGTAAAGACGAATTATATAATGTGAACACCCATAAGCTTGTATGAACGAGTTTTTTTATACTCCAACCACCACGAAAGCCTACAACAACTACTATGCAACATCCATACATTCAGGCCCCGCCTTTTGACAGATGTTGGAACTTACTAGAATTAGATTCTCGTTCCTGTGGTTCCTATTTAACAAAGTGCACAGTGGAAAATTGTACGTTCTTTGACAAATGGTAGCTTTCAGGTCTTCTGGAAACTCATCACAAAGGACATCTTCTGGAAACTACAGCATTTTTGGGTACTACCATTTCTTCCTAACTGTCTCGTTTCTGAATTACGAAAGGGATGCAATTTTTATTGCTCTTAGTCAGTTCGCTTTTCATAATTTCAATCCTTTCTCTGTTTTGAACTTTCATATGTTGCTCCGTAAATAGATACTTAAACCACATTTACGTGTAAAAAAAGATACAGCACCCAACAAAAGTAATCTGAATAGAGGATCCAGAATTCACATATTTTATATCAACTGGTTCAAACCAAACGGCACGGTTATCACGTATCTTGAAAAGTGACATTATGCCGATTTTTTTGGACATTATGCTGTTTTTTTTTAAATTATGTAGGTTATTCTACAAGATGTTAACTTAGCACATAGTTGTACGTGTTGAATGAACGTCATGAGGCTTGTTATCAATCTTTGGCTCTGATGTGATGTAGAATCTGCTTCTGAGATGGCATTACTGGAGGTCTAAGCTGTAAGTTGTATGTGTTGATGGTAATTACATTTGGTTCTAGTCTCAAATACACTTAATTGAAATTCAAAGCTAGAAATTCGTTGCGCATCCACTTTTTCTTATCCATTCTGGAAATTACATATATACATATATACCCGTACTAATATCATCTAAAAAACCTATAAAACGTCAAAAAAAACCTATAAGATGTCAACTTGCGGACTATGTAGTTTTTAGGGCGCAAACAGTCATTCCACGTTTGCTCACTAGGATCGTTGTGAACGTTCATATATGGAGGAATCACTCAACTAAACTACGCATTATTGATTGCATAGTTTTGCGAGGCTGAGTAATCCGTGTCTGTAGTTTTTATCTCTGAGAAGAAAGTTGGTTGAATAGCAAGATCGCATCTGGATGATTCACTGATCAACAGCCAAAAAATATCCTAAATAAAATCAACAAAATATTACTACTTTTAATGTGCTAAAACCGGAATGAAACTTATTTTTTCAATATTAGTTCAAGTTTCAGAGATACGGTAATTATATGTGTTCCTGCTGTGACAGTGTTAATATACTGTAATTCACAAGAATGCACGTGCTACATTTTTATATTCAGCAAGGAAAGATGATGTAATCGGCATGATTGTGTTACCTTATACATACGTGTACATTATATTGTTTTATATTAGCCATTTTTTCCTCAGTTGGCTGACAGCGTTCATGCAAGATGTCTCGAAAGTGTGTAAACAATCCAGATCAGTTTTGTTACGTGTGTGGTGATGTGACTTTTGCGTCTCAGAGACGGTCTATTACTCCACTAATAACAAAGGCATATCAGCTTTATTTCGGTTGTAAACTAGGTGATCAAGACAAACAGTGGGCACCCCACATCTGCTGTAATACATGTGCTTCAATCTGAGGAGCTGGTTAAATGGCAAAAAACGGTCTATGCGCTTTGCTGTCCCAATGGTTTGGAGAGAGCCTACAAATCATATTAATGATTGTTACTTTTGCATGGTACCTTGTGTTAGACAAGCCACAGGTATGACCAAGAAAAAAAAATCGGTTATTAACTACCCAAACATAACATCAGCGATGGACCTGTGCCTCACAGTGACGAAAATCCTATTCCAAAACCCCCAGAATCCTACACTTGCGAATCAGAAAACGAATCAGATCATGGCGATCGAGTGATTCGACAGGAAGAAGATATGTCATCAACGTCAAGAGATCCTGATTTTATGCCGAGCACGTCATGCCACCAACCGCACAAAATAACATAGTCAGAATTAAATGATCTTGTAAGAGATTTAGAACTTCCAAAATGTAAGGCAGAGTTACTTGGATCAAGACTGCAGCAGTGGAACTTGTTAGAAGACGATGTTTCGGTATGTGTTTTTCGTAAACGCCACAAAGACTTAGAACCATTTTTCAATATGGAGAATAACTTGGTTTTCTGCAGTAACATTAACGGCTTACTGGCGGCTTTAAATATAAACTATAACCCAGAAGAATGGAGATTGTTTATAGACAGTTCAACATTGAGTTTAAAGGCAGTGTTATTGCATATTGGAAATATTTTACCATCTCTTCCTGTAGGGTATGCAGTTCACATGAAAGAATCATATGACAATATGAAGTACCTATTGACATGCATAAAATACGATGGGCACCAGTGGCATATTTGTGGCGATTTGAAAGTTGTTGCACTTTTACTTGGGCTGCAGCTAGGCTACACTAAGTTTTGCTGTTTTTTGTGTGAATGGGACAGTCGGGCAAAGGCACTTCGTTACACCAGACAAAACTGGCCTGTTCGTCAATTCCTAGAGCCAGGTCAAAAAAATGTACAGCATATGCCATTAGTAGATTCGAAAAAAATATTATATTACCACCACTGCATATTAAGTTGGGCCTAATGAAAAACTTTGTCAAGGCATTAGATAGAGATGGGTCAGCTTCTCAATACCTACGTCAGAAATTTCCAAGACTAAGTGAGGCAAAGGTTAAAGAAGGTATTTTTGTTGGGCCACAGATTCGAAATATTTTGAAAGATACACAGTTTGAAAACACTTTAACAGGTATTGAAAAAACTGCTTGGAATGATTTCCGTCTGGTGGTCACTAATTTCTTGGGAAATAGAAAAGCTGACAGCTATAAAACCCTTGTCAAAAATATGCTGTCATCGTATCAAAAGATGGGCTGTAATATGTCTCTTAAGATACATTTCCTACACTCACATGGACTTTTTTTCTGACAATTGCGGAGCCGTAAGTGATGAGCACGGCGAACGTTTTCATCACGATATTTCAACAATGGAAAAAAGGTATCAGGGAAAGTGGAATCCTTCCATGCTTGCAGACTACTGTTGGACTCTTGGTAGAGATGCTCCAGAAACGATCCATAAAAGAACAGCAAAAAGACAGCGCATATAGTGATTCTTATAAGTATATGAATCTTGTTACTTTTTTTAATATATCCTTAAAAATAAAAAGTTTTTTTTCTAAACCGCAACTAATTTTTTTATTTCATTGTCATTTTTGGATTCAGCGCCCCAAAATTAACAAAGAAGTGCACTTTTCCCACAAGATACAATTAAAAAACTTAAATTTGTTGTCCAGTGTTATGTGTATTGGTCTGCATGTGTGTAAAATCGGTGATATTTGCTGTGTTAGAAAATAATTACTGAATATGCCGAATTTGACGAATTATTTATATGTTGTACTTTCTGAGGAGAGGTTATGTTCAAAGTTATAAATTACGAAAAAATTGAGGAGAATTACGGGAAATCATCACCGCGCCCGTGTTGTGTGTAATTACTGTTAACATGTATATGTCTTGTTATTCGACAGTGTCCAGTGAATTTAATTATTTCTTATCTCTCTCATTTTTGAAATTCAGCAAATTCGTATATGTAATTTCCAGAATGGATAAGAAAAAGTGGATGCGCTACCAATTTCTAGCTTTGAATCTCAATTAAGGGTATTTGAGACAAGCAGACAATGTAGTTATCATCAACACATACAACTTACAGCTTAGACCTCCAGTAATGCCATCTCAGAAGTAGATTTTACATCACATCAGAGCCAAAGATTATGTCAAAAAAAATTGGCATAATTTCTAGAAACGTGATATCCGTACCGTGCGGCTGTGGCACAGTGTTGCCGAGTCGAACAACAATCACGTCTTATCGCTAGGCGGAATGAAAAAAATCACAAAAATCGCCAACTATTCCACTTCCATCGCCATATCTTTCGCCAACAAGATCTGGTGCAAAATTTCTAACTGAAAATTATTTGAATCGACCCAGGTGCAAACTTTTCCGTCACAAAAAAGACACGAGTGAGTGGCAGAATCTTTTACAGTTGGTGGCTTAAAATTTGAAATAAAGTAAACACTCAAACAAAGTAGTTGTGGATAGACTGTTATTAAGGCTTGGAGAATATTTGACTATCAAAAGGCTTACAAGTGCTGAAACCATGAAGATAAGCCTACCGATGGGATAATTGAACTCACATAATTGTGCCTAAAAAGCGACTGCATTCAAGTAGAAGAAGAATTTTACATCCAAGAGGAAGGTCGGGCAATGGGATTACCGCTTTTAACAGTAGAGGCCAACTTATTTATACATGGAGATGCTTGTGTCAGGCGCCATTCAAACCTTCGATGTCAAGCCGAATTTTGGCTCCGATACGTGGATGATACTTTCATAATCAGAAGAGGCTAAACAATCTGCGATCATCGGTAAATCCTCCCATTCTTGGACGTCATGGTAATAAGGAAACAGTTCCATAATACAAACTACTGTATGCAGGAAGCCAACACTTGCAGGACAGTACCAAAATTTCTCTTCTAGTCATCTAGCAATCACGAAGAAAATCGAGACCCTCATTGACCAGGCAAAGAACATATGTAAGACAAAGAAATGAAAGCAAGAAAACAACACTAGCTAGAGTAAAAGCACGTGGCATCCCAGCATTCAATAATTCTACAATACCTTAAAAGAATAAGTGATACAATCAGATGAATAGGAAGATGATACCAAATCAAAACTAAATTTTCAAGCAACGCCAATCTTCCCAGTAGCCTTACAAAAACCAGACCTATGAATGAAATCCAGGATTGCGTGTATGAGGTGCCATGTGAATGCGGAGATATATATGAGCCCCTTCCCACTTCAGTTGGCCCAACTGTTGAAATCTTAGTTTTTTTCTTATCCAACACAAATAATCAAAATGTAGCAGGGTGTTATAGCTTTAAAATATTAACAATTTATATTTTGATAATATATAGTAGAAAACACCAACTTTATCACTCCCTAATCAAATTTGCTGCATAAAAATAACACATGCTGCAATTACAGCATAACAACCAATTTTCATTTCAATGCAAAATAAGTCTATAACGCATAGGTGGCTGTGAAAAATAAAAGCCATGACAATTGTTTTTATTAATCACAGCTGCCAGAATACGTTTAAAATAGATTTGGGTAGTTAAGGTTTTCAAAATGGGTAGAGGAAAGGTTATTAGTGAGAAAATTCGGTTACTGATAATTAATTTTTTTAATTCTGGGAAATCAAACTCAGAAATTGCAACTTTGTTAGACTTATCGCGGTACAGTGTCAGAAATATTGTTAGAAGATACAACGTAACTGCTTCAGTTAATATTAAGCTACGATATCTGAAAAAAAGTAATATCACAAATGCCGACCGAAGAGCATTAAGAAGAATAATCGTGAAAAACAGGCGTGCCAATAATTTACAATTAAGTGCTCTGTGGAGTGACGCTGTTGGAAGGAGAATTTCAAGGTCCACACCTCATAGAGAGGCCCACAAACTGGAATTTAGCATTTGCAAGGTAAGTTTTCTTATAAAAAAAAGTGAAGTAAAAACCCTAAAGTTGCACAACTTATTTATAGGCCAAAGAAAGAAAAGCCACCATTAACTCCACTGTAAAAGAAAAATCGGCTTAGATGGGCTAAAGAACATAGACAATGGGCACCTGAACACTGGTGTGCAATAAATGGAGTGATGAGGCCCGATTCGAAGTTTGTGTTGGTGACAGTCGCAGTAGAGTTATTCGCAAAAAAATCAAGCATTCCATGTTGACTGTCTGAAGAGAAAAGTGAAATTTCCAGCATCCATTATGCTCTGGGGCAGTACATCGTCAAAAGTAGGAGGAAAGCTTCATTTTATTGATGGAAATGTGGATACGAACAAATATTTGGGAATTTTAGAAGAATCGCCTTTACCAGTGATGGAAGAATGTTTGACATCCGGCCACGATTTTGTGTTTCAGCAAGATGGTGCAGCGTGCCATACCTCAAAAAAGGCTATAAAATGGATGAAACAAAATAATGTACCACTTTTAAAATGGGTTTCTGGCAGTCCAGATCTGTCACCTATTGAAACTTTCTGGCACGAGATGAAAAAGGTTCTACGACAACATCCTGCTCGTACAATCACCGAACTGAGACAGAAGCTTCAAGAAATATGGGATTGTTTTACACCAAATTTTATCCAAAACTTGGTTAACACTATGCCCCAAAGAATTTCAGCCGTAATAAAAAATAAAGGTGATGTTACCTAATGGTAATTTCAATTGTTGCTTTGTTAACTTCGCGCATTTGTTCGCACATTGTTTATTTGTTCAGATGTTCTATTAGTTATAGGTCTAAGTGATTTCAAATATGTATTTTTTACGACTAGAGTGTATCTAAAACGTTTTTGAGAAAATAAATTGTCTTAGAAGTAAATAATTTCGTCATGTTTAGTTTATAAAGGCATATTTTGGTACAAATCTTGAAGAGGGCCAACTGAAGTGGGAAGGGGCTCGTACATAGGACAAAAATAAATTTGAGATAGCAGATCACGTTTGGACAAAGCACCACATAATACTTTGAGATCATGCTGAGATCTTCCACACAGAGACACACTCATCGGAGAAATTTCAAAGAAGTGGCTTCCATGATACTGAATAAAAATGTTGACAGTTCTCAAAGTGTCTAAATTAAACCAGCACGACAACGATTGTAAAACACATCACACAAATGCAGCTCAACCAACCAGGACAAGGGAAACGTCACAACCAACCACCGTCGTCATCAACCGGTATAAATAACCAAGAAAGAAGCATGTTCGCCAGATTACCTGATGGCGATCGATGATCATATCAATCGGTACGTTGTGAATAAAAAACTTATAAGCAATGCAAGTCCGAGAAATAGCATCCCAATCATCCTCAAGTTCATAAAATTTCAAACTACATAAGCAACTACCAGCTTTTTACTGTAAGAAACCTAACTGCACTGTACAATGACTTGGAAGTTCGCACAGCATAATCACTACACTACATTTGGATGTATTCGAATTTCAAAAGAGATCAGATTTCATCGAATCGCTGTCATGTCAAAAATCGGCAACTTGACGACAAATCGCCATACCTGGCAACCCTACTTTGGGTGTTCGGATCGAGCCAGCTGTTACATTTCTATAACTTCCCTTTCCCCAATATCGACTCACGCTATTTCTGCGCCCCTGGCATGCACTCAATATATGGATCAACTTTTGCCCCCCATGAAGTCGACTGGCCTGGCGTGTCCACTGCATTTTCCACGGAAACTGATTTACAATACGTGCTGGTCCTGACGAAGAAAGCGCCTCTTCCTTCGAATTTATGTCTTCTACCCGGCCTTCGATTGAAAATAATCCACGCCAGCTGAGCCAGATATTCGTTGCCGGATGTGATTTCCCTTTTCTGCAGATATGTTTCCATGCATATCGCTGAGAATGTAGGAAAATATGTATACTAAGTGACATATAAATCCGAACACCCAGTTTAAATGGTTTTATTTTAATAAAATTTTGTATAAGTACTTAATAAAGCATAATAAGTAAATGATAAAAATTAAAAATGATTGCACTGCTTTAAAGCCCTTTGACCTTTAATAATGTGTGGATGCACCCTGATGTGCTACGCATTCTCCAACACGCCTATTCATGCTTCTGATCAGGTGGTAAATGTCGTCCTGTGGTATGTCATTCCAGGCAACAACCAACTCCTCATGAAGTGCTTCTAGAGTCTGAGGAGGACGTTGCAAATTGAGCAATCTCCTACCCATCATATCCCACACGTGCTCAATTGGGGATAAGTCGGGAGATCTTGGTGGCCATGGTAACAATGTGACATCATTATGTTGAAAGAAGTCTATTGTGACTCTTGCAACATGTGGTCGGGCATTATCTTGTTGGAAAGTTGGATCTGCCAGGGTGTCAAGATAGGGTAAAAGATGGGGTTCTAGAACTTCGTGGATATAACGCTGCGCGTTCATGTTACCTCTGATGAAGATTAAAGGTGACCTGGAACCATAAGCTATAGCTCCCCAAACCATAACTCCAACAGTGTGATGAACATGTCTTTCAACAAAAAACCGTGGATTCCTCCTTTCACCACGTCGCCTTCTAACCCTGGCACGACCATCGTGCATGCCTAAACAAAACCTGGACTCGTCACTAAAGACAATACTGTTCTATTCCTGATCCCAGAGTGACCGTTGTCTGCACCACTCAAGGCGATTACGTCGGTGTTCTCGAGTTAAAGGGAGGACCCAGTGTGGCCGGTATGAAAACAAGCCAAAACTTCTCATTCGTCCGTAAACACTTCGCATGCCAATAGGTCTTCCGTGTTCTGCAAACCATTCATTTGCAATGGACCTGGTAGTGGAGAAACGGTCCCTTAAGGCCAATAATCTTAGGCGGCGATCTTCACGGTCTGTTGTTCTACAGCGGCGTCCAGTGCCCCTTGCTCTTTGCGTACGGCCTTCTCGAAGCCATTCCTGACAACACCTAACCACAGTGTCTACACATCTTTGTACTCTAACTGCAATTGCCCGAAAAGAAAGTCCAGCTTCCCGAAGTCCCACTATACGGCCCCTATCAAACAAACACTAAGTTGACGAAATCGTACAGGTCTCCGTACTCTAGGCATCGTAACCGATCGTAAAGATGTCAAGAACCAAAATCCGCCAACGTTAATTCTTTACTGCGGCTGAAATATTCATTTTTAGAGCGTTAGTGAATTAGAAAAAAGCAGAATAAAAACCGGAATGTCCAACTGATAAGGCTGAAAATTTTTTCACTTGTTATTTACAGTAAGATAAATACATTCACCAACTTTTATTACAATAAAACTATTTAAACTGGGTGTTCGGATTTATATGTCACTTAGTATATTTGGTTGCTGAAGTTCTATACTTATGCGATGTTTTTACATAGTCTAGGAGGAGCCACTAAGGTCACGAGTGCCCTTATATGTTTTGAGGACGTTATCAGGCACTTATAGGAGCATATACAAAATCAGGTCGAGCTCCTCCGATCGTGGTTATTTGGCGACATCTTTAAAAATGCTTAGGTGTGAAACGGTTATTCAACATATCTTCGTAAGCACTGTGCTGATTTTAAACTCTTCGAAGCTCATCTTACTCTTTTTCAATAACAAACGTAATTACACATTCCTTCTAGTTTTTCAGTTATGTCAAAATATTCAGTTTTTGAATTTTGCACTTATTCAAATAATGTTACTTTCAACCAGAGAATAATCCATTTTTTGCTAGACCTGAAAACGAGTTTCGAACAGTTAAAAGTATTGTATTCAGAAATGCTTTAGATAGTTTCTGCTAATCTCCCTACAAAAATTGAACAAATCTTGCGACGTGTAGGACCAGTCACTAAGGTCTTGTGTAAACTTATAATGTAACCTCAATTTGAATGAGGAAGACTACTGAGTATTATTAGGAATCTACAAAAAAAAACAGGCAATGCGATCCAAATCCTGCTTGTTTTGCCACCGTCTTTTAAACATCGCCGCTAAGTTGTACAATAGCTAAACATATCATCCTTATCAGTAGACCGATTTTGTTTCCCTGAGGTTTGTTAATAACCACTTTACAACTTAGCGACCATTTTTAAATAAGGCTACCACTATTTGGATCGTGTGATCTATTCTTAATGTACATAACAATGTCCCGCATTCAAACTGAGGGGACATGCGTATAAGGGCACACGTGTGCTTATTGGCTGCTTCTTGATTACCACTGGAAAAAATCGAAACAAGTGCAACAATCTAATGAAGTAGTATGTTGGAGTGTCGAACAGAGGTCCTAAGACTGCTAGGATGCATCTTTTTTGGAAACATACCTAGCGCATGTTTTGCTTGAAAAATTTGTGTTTATTGTGAAATATGCTCGAAAATAATCTGTTGCCAGTTGAGATGGCGCTGCAGATGATATCCTCCGAGTGTTTGCGAAGAGTTTGTTTGGTTTTGAAGCAAAAAATATTTTTGGAATTATTATAAAAAATATTTTTTCAGATTGCTGCAAGGATGCGAGCTGAAAAAAGTCCCAACGGAAGCATTAAAGCCACTTACGAAGTTGCAAACGCTGTAAGTTACTTAGTGCGTAGTTTCTTGTTGAAATTAACGGCGCAGTGTCAAAATATCGGTTCGAAATATAAAATAAAATGTTTACGATAGAAATGCTCGAGAAACATACTTGAATAGACTAGACTAGTATATTTATAAAAGCTTTCGGCTTTCTAAGTAGCCAAGAGTGTGGTTAAGAAGAGTTTCTCGGAGCTTGGAAAATAGTTTAGATTACTAAAGTAAGGGGTTGCCACGTTTACTCGACGTATACAAACAACTGTTCAAAGAGTCAGGATGAAAAAATTGCATCAATAAAGATAAGATTGGAAATATCATAGAACTCGGCAACCGTTATGTGTTATTTCCACGAGATTACAAGTCGTTTAAGCTTCTCAAATTAAAATCTTTGTGGTCCGATTCTTTCAAATTCCTTCAGCGGCTAAGCAATCCCATCAATACGTTTTTTAAATTAGCATCGCTGAGTGGATAGCCCAAAGCCTATCTACTTGACATTTATTAGTGAAAATTGCAGAATTGTCCAAACTCTATAAAAAATGGGTTATTTGAAATAAGAAGCTTTTTTGCCACCAACTTTGCGATCACAGCATAAGATAAAACTGGTCCCTTGTCCGGGAAACAGAACATTTTGGCTAACGGGCCCATTACAATTTCATCCACCTTTGTCTGAAGCTTTTTTTTGTATACGTATATATTACGTACTCTGACTTATTTTTTACAGGATACAAGATAAGCGCCATTTCTATTGTCCCCGTATTTCCTGACAGGCCTATAAGATTTTTTCTAGATTAGAGCAGCATTACCATTTTAATTGGTTTTATGTATACATGACCTCTTTAGACGTCCCGCGGGAAACTCGGCTTTAACCTCTACGATAGGGTTCCCAATTTCAGACACTTCATCGTCCAAAGTAAGGACATAAAATAAAATTAGGCATTCAGATATCGTCCGAGTCATCTTTTTCGATCTTATTACAGTTTGAAAAGCTACCGAATGGGAAGCGAAATTCTTGCTTTCAGGAGGTTCTCTTCGATTCGGCTTTGCCGGAATTCCAATAATTGAGAAACTAATTGGATTGGTTGGAGAAAATTCCTCGAGTTTCAGTTGGTATTTCCACTTGTTTACCTCAAGGGAAATAACAAGCTTGTAAGAGTTTATAAGATACAAGTCAAGGTGATAGATATCCATTAAAATCGAATGTGTACGTATTGTTTGGCCTTCAGAATTTTCTACCAACATTTTAGATAAAGTGATTGGTGTTCAGTTTGTCCACCCATTTCCCTCTAGCTGTAGCGACTACAGCTATTACAAGTTCCTAATGAACTTATGTATTCTTACCTACACCGCTATTCTGTTTTTCCCTTTCTTTCACCAATTATGTGACCCTTTCACAAGTTAGGGCTACATTTTTAATCGTCCCTTACAGCGTCTTCTTTTTCTCTATATATCTTTGCACCTCACACTTAGGAACTTTGATAGGTTCATTCTTATTTTAAACAGGGTGACTTGTAATGTCACGTATTCCTTGTTAAGGGGTGATAGATTAGATAAAAAGTAACCGATTTTGTCCTATAATGTCCTATCCAGAAGTTAACCGTTTTTGAGTTATATGAATTTTATTTTTCTTATTTTTTATTCCGATTTCAGACGGTTAAATTTGAAATACAAAAAAACTACATGTTTGAATTGGAGTTTTTTGTTATCGTCGCATAGCGGACATTCCAATAGTTCATAATAAGTAATAAAAAGTTGAATATTTACAAAAGTTGTAAAATTAAGCTTTTGAAATGTATGATTTTCTTATTTTTTTACTAACTTATTCGATAAAAAATGCAATTTTGTGTAAAAAATCTCCTAGTAATGAAATGTGCAAGTTATGTAAATAATATCTCTATCTAACAAGCTTTCATTTGACGTATTAAGCGTTCAATTATCTGAAGTACATGCAGAGAAACAACAATGACACCCACAGAGGCTGGATTTTTGAGGAATTTGTATTACCTGTTTACTGTCCTCAAAGGACTCGCATGCCATGATTGTTTTATGGCATCGGCTCGACGAGGAAGCGAGCGAGAAGAGCTGACTTAGTGGAGGCGTGAGAGAGAGAGCTGTTATTATTCATCATTGCAGTTACGGCATCGCCGCACGCCGAGTAAGAATTAGATTTAGTTGGTATCAACTACTGCGTACATACATTAAAAAAGCGTAATTTTAAAACGTTTGTAGTTTTTCAACATTTTATTACTTATTATGAACTATTGGAATGTCTGCTATGCGACGATAAGAAAAAACTCAAAGTTAAGAATGCAGTTTTTTGTATTTCAATGTTAACCGTCTGAAATCGGAATAAAAAATAAAAAAACGTAAAATTCAAATAACTCAAAAATGGTTAACTTTTGGATAGGACATGATAGGACAAAATTGGTTGCTTTTGACCTAATCTATCACCCCTTAACAGGAATACGTGACATTACCAGTCACCCTGTATAGTCGAGTTCTAAGTAATTATTGTCTGGTCCACGAAGTCCACAGTGAGACGAATCTGGTGTAATGCGGCCAAAAGCCTATTTGTCAAAAAGAAGGTGGACAGTGAATGAAGTTTATTTTGCATACCTGAAGTGGAGTCAACTTCATAAGTTTAAAAGATTCTCGGAACTAATGATGGCCTATAAAAGAGCTTATATTGATGTTGTATCCATGCCTATTGAGACAAATATGATCGATACGATGTTTCATCATTTCAACGCTCACTTTGTTGCACCCTGTTAGTATGAAAAACGTCCGATGTTTTGACATTTATGCGCCATTAGCGTCGGTAATTTCCTTGTGATATTTTTAGCTGTATCGTCAAACGGTGACTTGATATGTTTGAAATGCTCCTATATTTCATCGTTTAGCTGTAAAATATCTTTATTGATGAACGTGTTTTGTGACTAAAATGATTCATGTGTCTCTAACACCTTGTGGATTAATACGAACCTTGCTTTCGATATAGTTCAATGATCTACAGTAACGTTGATAAATACGGATACGGTCGACCGACAAGAAGTCCCCAGCAAGCAAAACATTTTTCATAAAAAATTGAAGACAGGCATGAATTCCGCTTATAATACATGCGGGTTTGGTGGATTTTCAAAAAAGTTGCTGCTATCCATTTTGTATCTCGTATTGAAGCTTTTATTACATACATCAAACCATGGAGAGATGGTTCGTGCTCTTTGTCAACTCCTCGGCTTTTCCATTTCACTTTTTTTTAATACATCAGTTCTTTCGTTTTGTATACGTAGACAATTGGGCGGCAATCAAATTGAGACAATAGAGGAAGACGCTCTTGAGAGCGTTGCTCAATCTTTGAGAAGCTTGCGCCTCGACTCGAACAAATTGAGAGCAGTGCCCAGTAACGCTCTGTCTAAGATCAGGCATCTGGAAGTCTTGTAAGTAACTTGCACCTGGATGCAGTAGCAGTAGAGTTTTGCAGAGTAGACCAGTAGAAAGTTAGAATCGCCGTAGAGTAGAATTACACTAATACTGAAGAAACAAAAGGAAATAGCTCATAACCAATGATTTTCAGCAATTAGTTACAGAAAGTCAGTCCGATATGTACGAATATCGTAAACTCTGACAGTTATTCTAGGACCAGTGATATCTACACAGTTTCCACGCTCATTGTGTTTCGGTAGTACTCTGACTTAGAGACGTCGCTGTTTCTGCCGAGTAAGTTCAAAAGTCTGCACTAGTTGGTTCCTGATCCACTAGTAAACAATCGTTAACATACAAATTTGAACACATGTATTACAGAAGGGATTCTACTTAAGAACGATACTCTGGAGTGGTTAATCTCAGACCGTTTTGTGACTAATACCTGAAAGTCTATCAGCTATGAGTTATTTCCCCTAACAGCTAATTTTATAGTACCAACTATCTTCAAGCTAATAGCTTACTCCACACGATCAAGTAGTTTTTTAGCTAGTGAAGTGCACATTATGTAGCTTAGAGTTAATTCTAACACTTCTTAGAAATAAGTGCTTTATATGGAAGATACAACATGAAGGAGGATAAGCTTGAAAAAGGCATGATCTATACAGGGTGTCTAGAGCTTACAATAGGAAGAAAAGTTTATATAAACATCGGTCGACAAACGTCCCCTAAGGGCGCTACGGTCTCTTAAAGGGGCTCCCCTAAAGATGGTTTTTCCTTAATATTTCCGAAACGTGTTGAGATAAAGACATAACATTTGGTATTCTAGCCTAGTTTTTTATGCTTGATTTAAAAATTTTAACAATTTTAGACAGTTTTGTTTGGAAGCCTATGTAACAGGGATGGACTCAGGTTATTTTAGCCCCAAAATTTTTGTGTGATTCTATTTTTGAAATTCAATTTTATAATTTGAAAATTTAGGATTTTCTACATAAAAAAGGTACCCTCAATGAATATCGACATATTGTGCCATTTTTGAATAAAATCAAACTAAAAAATTTCACATGATAGGAAATGTACTGCGAATTTAAATGAATTGTTGGTTATACATAGTTAGCCATGACTGCAAACAAAAGTTGTTTTGATTTGATATGACTTATTTTGACATTAAGCTGACATTGTTAGCAGTGTAAAATTTACTAGATTAAAATCAAAATTTTTATTAAATCGATTTAAAATGCCAAGATTTACAGACAGAGGACTGACTGACATGTATTTTGTGTACGGGTTTTGCAATGGCAGTTCATTGGCAGCCGTAAGAGAATATCAAAGAAGATTTCCCAATCGCATAGTACCTAGACGTCGAATGTTTCCTGATATTCACCCTAATTTGTCAAACCTTGGAAGTTTTCAGCGCATGCAGGGCTCAGGAAGGCCACTGGGAAATCATCGTATGGATATTGTTTTAAATATGTTTGAAAATGATCCGCAAACAAGCATACGAAATGTTTCAGAAATTATGGATATATATCAATCAATAGTAAGAGAAATTTATGAATACCTATTTGATAGTTATCCTAAAAATAATAATTTTAGATAGGAAGAATGACAAGAATGCAAGGATTACATCCTTATCATTTTAAACGGGTGTAGCATTTAACGGAGACAGATTTTTTTGCCAGCAAATGAAAACACTGTTCCTAGAATATTATGGTCGGATGAGTCAATATTTACTAGGAATGGTGCTTTTAATTTCCATAACATGCATCACTGGTCAGATGAAAATCCAAAAGTTGTTCGCCGTACAAATTTCCAACATAGGTTTTCATTGAAATTATGGGCAGGAGTAATTGGGGATCAAGTAATTGGGATTTATGCACTTCCCAATCGTCTTAATTCAGAGGTATATTTGAACTTTCTTCAGAATGAGCTCATGGATATAATACCATTGGATGTGCGCCAGCAGTTTCAAGAAAATATGTTTTCTCAACATGATGGCGCCCCTACATATTTTGGATGCAATGTTCGAAATTGGTTGAATGTTTTCCAGACAGGTGGTTAGGCCGAGGAGGTCCTATAGCGTGGCCGCCACGTAAAACCTGACCTATATCCATTGGATTTCTATTTTTGGGGGTCATTAAAAGACCTAGTTTACTAGACTGAAGTAAATACTCAATAGGATTTACTTCAAAGAATCCATCAGGCTGCAAATGAAATAAGAAGAAAAAGGTTTTCCACTTTTCGGGCTACGCAATCATTAGTTCGTCGAGCGAGTCTCTGTATCCAACAAAATGGGAATTTATTTGAACACTTATTGTAAAGCTAGTTCTAAGTATATCCAACTGTATGTCTTCTTTTTTAAACAAATTTCAATTTCGTTCGTAGGAAAAAATTATTTTGCAATAGAAATATGTATTTATGTAATAGTTACCAATGATTAAATTAGTTTTTTCGTTACCATGGCTAATTATTTAAATTCGCAGTACATTTCCTATCATGTGACACATTTTTTAGTTTGATTTTATTCAAAAATTGCACAATTGATCCATATTCAATAAGAGTACCTTTTTTTTGTAGAAAACCCTAAATTTTCAAATTCTGAAATTGAATTTCAAAAAGAGAATCACACAAAAATTTTGGGGCTAAAATAACCTGAGTCCGTCCCTGTTACATACGCTTCCAAACAAAACTGTCCAAAATTGTCGATATTTTTAAATCCAGCATTAAAAACTAGGCTAGAATACCAAATTTTATGTCTTTATCTCAAAACGTTTCGGAAGTATTAAGGAAAAACCATCTTCGGGGGAGCCCCTTTAAAAGACCGTAGCGCCCTTAGGGGACGGTTGTCGACCTATGTTTATATAAAATTTTCTTCTTATTTTAAGCTCTAGAAACCGCTGGTAGAATATTGCACACTTTTTTCGGGACACCCTGTATACATATACGAATAAACAAAAGTTTCAGTATAGACCCAGAATTTACCTTGGGGTGTCGAAAATCGTACTAAGACTCCATCTGTACCATTTGTGTCAGCTTCAAGAAAATGTCGCTTATTAGGGAAGTGGGCGTATAAGCTAATTTTGGTCAACTGGCTTAAGAACAACTGAAACACCTTCCAAAAATGCTAAGAAACATCAACTTATACGAATATAAGAATATACGGTTAGTACCAGTGGAGGACTTTCTGTCTTACACAGGTAACAAATACTAAGAGAAAAGTTCCAGGTTGCTATGTGATGTTGTTGTGTTACAATCCTTTGGCATTACAAACCTTACGTTAAAAGTAATTTATTGTACGGTATAGTTTGGAAAATTTTTCATAGAGTTTTGTTCAGGTTATTGCAATGCCGCTACATCAACGAGTTTTGCTCGTCAGAGCTCACCTCCATGATGCTGCCGCGCGTTGTGCCTGCCAGACAGATCCGCCTGACTTCGGCTTCTCATGCTATCTGGGTCGAACTTCGTACATCCAGAACTAGCCGATACTACCGCTCCTCGAGGGTGTCGAGATTGTGGAACAATCTGCAAGAGAAAGCTTTTCCCAATTCTACAAACCTCAAGCATTTTATATATGCGTTTGCCCTTGAAACTGATAGAGAAATGCTTCCGATACGCATCCATGCTTCTACTCTCTGTGCTCACCGGCGGGCGTGCCGGTTTTGGTAAGTGTCCTGTGCCACGCTGCCACATCTGATGAGTCGTGCTGTCAGGTATCGAGATTGTTGACAGATGGACGGTACTACCGGCAGGGGAGCGAAAAGTGCCTATGGACTAATAGTATTTCTGTTACGTAATTCGTAACTAAGCTTTTTCTCAGAGAGTCTAACTTTCTATCTTTACAAGGGCACGATAGCTCGCTTTATAACGCGTCTTACATGTGTTGATTCGGATAAAAAGTTGACGCTAGTTTTCGCACCGTATCAACTGGGAAAATGTGCCAATAACACAAAATTCAAAAGAATTGGCTTACTGTAAATTATGATAAATGAAGTACGATAAAGCTTAGAGTTGCAGGCTCATCGAAGAGAAGAGAAGCAAAGAGAGGAAAAGATAAATTCTTTTGCTGGGTTCCGTTTCATATAATCAAATGACAAACCCGCACAGGAGTGACGTATCTCGTTTCACAATTGCAAATCACAAAAAATGTCACCGCAGTTCTTTTCACATCGCTTTTTCCCCTTGATAAGCGTGTACGTTTAATGTTGCACTAGGTACTATAGGGCATCACAGAAGAAACGAGTTCTTGCCGTAGCTGTTGCGTGCATTCAAAAACCTGACGTAATGTTATTTCTTCAAAGGTGGCAGATCGGATACACTCGTATAGTATAATAATTGAGTGCATCACAAACCAGGTGTAGATTTTTTTAGCTTTTTATGGATACGCCCCACTAAAAATTATCACTCTTATTAGGGTTGTAGGAACATTTACTTTTTACGCAGCCTTGTATGTTGCAAGGACATTGGCAAAACGACCTTAGAGCATTTAACGATAGGAGTTAAGTCATCTAAGAGGGCTACAGGTAACAGTTATGCATCAAAAGTGAAACTATTTTTTACGTACCGTATAATAATAGTAATAATAATAATAATAATAATAATAATAATAATAATAATAATAATAATAATAATAATAATAATAAATCGCCTTTATTTAGGTGGCGAAGCTTAGCATAACGCTACTCTGCCACTCAACCCAAAAAAAAGAAAAACTGAAAAAACAATACCAAAAACATAAATTCATTTGATAAGTTAGAAGTTTAGAAATGTAGGCGTATAAAAAATATGATGTATATAACATATATCAGTAAAGGCTATTCAATATTTCATGATCTAAAAGTATAAAATTGTAACATTTATACAAAACAAAGGAATGCTATATTGGAAATATTTTTGTGTGAGGTGATAGATAAATTTTATCAACTAATTTACTTACTTCTATTCAAAATAAATGTCTTCATTTGTCTTTTAAATTCTTCATATGATAGCAATTTTGTGGATCGAGGAAGAGCATTCTAAAAAAAGGGTGAGTGAGTGTTTCAGTGGATCAAATGTCCCTAAAATGGATATTGCTTCTAGTTATCAGCTTATTGGTGAATCGCGGAGTCGATGACAGCAAAAGCCTGTGGGTGTAAGTAACTAAGTGTAGCTCACACAGTTCATTTACTCTCAATCACTTTATGTCATTGAAAAAAGGGCTGATATGATCATATTTTTTCAAATTATTGATCAACCTACAACATGAGTTTTGGATTTTTTGGAAACGTGCTAGAGATATTGAGTCAAGAAATATAAGATAAAATAAATCTCAATAACAAATTTTGGACATTACCAAAGATTCACACAAATTTTTTCTAGTTGTAAAGTCAAGAAATTGTTTATTAAGATATAATTGACGTAAAATTGAAAAACAACTCTTACTGATATATATGGTATAAAATTTAGACATTCATCTAAAGTTACGCCCGAGTCTTTCAATGATTCGCTTACTTTTATATTCACACCATTCAATTTAACTTTAAAATTTCTTTTGACATCACCCCTAAAGAGTTTTGGTGAAAACATGATAACTTTCGGTTTTAAAGGGTTCAACTGAAGGTTATGTTTTTTGCATACATACTAATATATGTTATATCTTCATTTACCTCATATTCAGCATTTCGAATGTCGAAATTATGGCAATGACTGTAGATCTGTGAATCGTCGGCAAAGAATTGGATAGTATAATATTTAAAAACTGAGTGGAGATCAGAAATATACAAAATGAAGTACAGACCCTTGAGGCACTCCAGAGGAAATGCGGCACCTTGAAGATAGAACCATGTCAATGTGAACCCTCTGATATCGATTTCCTAAGGAGCTCTGAATTATTTTTGAGGCAGAATCAGAAAAACCAAAATATTTACAATTGCTACTAGAAGATGATGATTTATGGTGTCGAATGCCTTAGAGAAGTCAAGAAGAACTAATGATGTGATCATATGGTGATCCCAGGCTCAAGCAATGTTATCGGTTAAGTCTAATAGGGCACCGGCAGTGTTAAATCCTTTTCGCTAACCGCATTGTTTGGGAGGCAACATTTTATGTTTAGAGAGATAATCGTAAATTCGGGCGTACATTGCTTTTTCTAATAATTTGGATAAAACAAGCAGAACACTAATTGGTCTTAAATCAGGATATAATTTTGGTTTACCTATTTTAGCTAGAGGTAACGGTAATGCCTATTTCCTTGATTCTGGAAAGAATCTCCTTTCTAAACAGGTATTTATGATGTGTAAAATGTGACCTGAAATCGCAAAAAGCATAGTTTTAGCATTCTGAGTGACACGCCATCACTTCCTAAGGCATTCGATTTCAGAGACTGGAACATCGATTTTAAATCACCCATGTCGATTGGTTTAAACTTGAATCGATCACTAGAATAGTGATTCTTTTCATAATGCTCAATCTTCTCTGTGAATATTTTCAAACTAAAACATTACTTACCTCTTGACTACTGACATGCCGTGTAACAGTTCAAGATTTGTCCCACAAGCTGTTATAAGTAGGTATACTCGTATGTGTATAAGTAAGCTACAAGAATGTTTTAGAAACCTCATTTTAGAGCTAATATGAACTTCACACTACATTAAATCAGCATTTTGGTTTTCAGACAACAACAACGAGTTTTAATTAAAAAAAACTGATAGCACTACTTTGGTAGTTGGGGCGGGACTCGTCTACGCTGGACATGTTACACCAGTTTTTCCACCAGCTTCTAATTAAAGATTTGCAGATTTGCCCATAAAGCTGGTCTCCAGTTAAACTAATGACTGCAATTCATTAAATCACTGCAGAGGTCATCAAGCTACCTGCTCAACGTCCCTGAGCTTCATTGCAATTTTATGTGACTCTAGGTAACAGAATTATCCGTTCAACGAGTAGAATAAAGCAAAAATAGCATTATTATGTTTATTTACTATCTCGAAAATACCATTCCCGCTTGAAATTACAACTTTATCCATCCATTTGATTTCTTAAATCATTCGTGAATGTGTTTCATTAGCTGTTTTACGACGCGCACTCGCCAGTGATAATTTTACGCATTGACTTCGTTTATATCGGGGAATTCGATCGGAATGAAGTGCAGTCTTCAATTTCGGAAAGGTCTTAGACTGCAGCAACAATGTAACTGTAAGTTGGGTTAAATGACATTCACTGTCTGTCAATTTTGGGTCCAGAGCTCCTCCTAATTCTATCAATCGAAGCTCTGACAGCTATATATGTAAATAGCATACCCAAACAATCTTTAAATACAACATATGGAATGATACGTCTGGTCGTTTATTTGGCGCATAATTATATCCCAGTTAAAAGTTACTTGAGGCACGAGATTGCGCTGTTGAAGTAAAAGATTGCGTACAGAAACAAGTTGACTTGAATTTTGTATTAAGCCTTATAACGGGTGATTTTTTAAAAGGTATAGGATTTGATTTTCAAAAAAAAAAAACAAAAAATTTGAAAAAACGATTAAATCTTTATTTGAGTCGATAGAATGGTCGATATAATTTAATGTTTAAAGATTATTTCATGTAATTGTTGGCCGCGGCTCCGCTTTAGATGGCCCATGCGCAAGGTCCAATTTTGGCACACTCTCTCCAACATATCGGCCGGTATCTCACGAATAAATGCTTCAATATTGGCTTCCAGTGCGTCAATCGTTGCTGGTTTATCCCTGTAGACATTAACCTTAACATGGCCCCTCAAGAAATAGTTCAACGGCGTTAAATCACATGATCTAGGCGGCCAATTGAAGGGCCCCAAACGTGAGATAAACTGTTCGCCGAACTCGCCTCTCAATAGGGCCATTGTTTTGTGTGCGGTGTGGCATGTGGCACCGTCTTGTTGAAACCACATGTCAGCCAAGTCGAGCTCTTCTATTTTGGGCAAAAAAAAGTTTGTTATCTCGCACGGTAGCGTTCGCCATTCAGTTACGTTCCGGCCATTGTCGTTTTTGAAGAAGTACGGCCCGATGATGCCACCGGCCCATAATCCACACCAAACAGTGATTTTTTCGGGATGCATTGGTAGCTCTTGCAATGCTTCTGAATGGTCTTCACTCCAGATGCGGCAATTTTGCTTGTTACCGTACCCATTCAACCAGAAAGGAGCTCGTCGCTGAACACAATTTTTCGATAAACATGTGGATCTTCCTCCAACTTTGCCAGCGCCCGTTCACCAAATTGGAAACGTTGTGGGAGGTTATGTGGCTTCAATTATTGCACCAGCTGTATCTTGTAAGGTTTTACACCTAAATCCTGTTGCAAAATTTTCCACGTAGTGGAGTAACAGAGGCCCAATTGCTGCCAACGGCGGCGAATCGACATTTCACTAACACTGGCGGATACAGCTGCAATATTTTCTTCAGTCCTCACTCTACGCCTGCGTGTTGGTGGTTCAATGTCCAATAATGTAAACTGGGTTCGAAATTTAGTCACAAGCTTCCCAATAGCTCCCTCAGAAGGCCGACTAAATTGCCCATAAATTGGAAGCAGTGCTCGATGCACTCTCTTAACCGAGCATGAATTTTGATTGTAAAATTCAATAATTTGCAAGCGTTGTTCGTTCGTAAGTCGATTCATGGTTAAATTATAGACCAAACTGAACAAGTTTGACAATGACACAAGACACGATTCACGCGCCATCTGTCAAAAACAGTGTTGCCAAAAAGATACTAGCAAAAAAATCACCCTTTACATGAAATCGATCTACAATTTTTGCTAAAAATTCCCATAACTGATAATCAAAAACGGGTTGATTAGATGTTTTCAGCCTATGTCTAAGACGAAGCGGTATTTTGGGCACATAACATCCTGCCTCAGAATTTTTACTCATGAATATGCTATTAATATTATGAAAACCGAATTCAGTACTTACATTTATGAGAGAAGTCCTGCAAAATTTTAATCACACTATTTTAAGAAAAAATAGCTGGAATTCACGAAACAAACGGCTTTTTGTTCAGTTTGGGTTACGTTGAACATTTTTCCTATATTATCCTTCAAAACGCAAAAAATATCCGCATTTGTAGTTACTCAAAGTTCAAAGTAAAATAATAATGGTGAATGTTTTGGGCGATGTGACTTTATTTGACGTTTCGCATCCCCAGGCGAGGCAACTTCTACTTTTTATTGAAGGTTCCATAAGAAGTGAATGCCTCTCGCTAATATTCAGACAACAGCTTCCTAGATGAAGGCTGTGGAGCTAATCCTATATCGATACTTGCTTTATGTTCTATCATCAGCAACATTGTATCGGATCGAAATATATTGATGTGAACGTAACCATCAAAAGTTGTGTGGGGTACGAAGACTGCAAAGTTCATAACATGCATGCCTGCGACTAACATAAAACAAAACATTCAACTAACACATAATAAACAATGCTTTGCTATGCGTAAATGTCTGTGGGACACATGGCTTTTGCCATACAGAATGGTGCGCGCTGCATTTTGTTTAATTGGTAATAAATAAATGTTGTTGTGCGACCATTTACGAAAATGTCTCTTGGCGGCTTGTTATTTACAGCTTTGTAGATAGTTCGAATTATACGCTTCACTCAGGCGTAGATTGACAACAAACAAACAAGTTAAGTAGAAGGAGTAGAACGAGATTTGGGACACACAAGTAGATAGTAGTAGAGTGTAATAGTAACTGTTTTGTGTTTGTTTTATCTTTGCTTGTACAGAAACGATATACACTTCGATTGTAATAAACCGTATGACAACTAACAACCCACATTGAAAACTGTGACACCTCAGTGTGGTCAGTATACAATTGACTGATTTGTTCCTCCAACCTCTTAAAAATTGATTGAGTCCATTTTTTCCATCATTTTCACAATGAAAGAGTTATTTGTGGACAGTATATGGGTGGAAACTAAAGTTCCACGACATGGCTTGGCGAGTAGTATTTCAAGTCCCCCTCAAAATTATTTTTAAAGAGTACCCATGGATTTGTTCAGGCTGTGTGAAATTTCAGCGTCCGACGTTTTGGTCTGAAGATGCGCACAAGGTTTGGAAGAGAATTTTATCGTCTTGGAAACACTTCCATTCTTCCGTTACTACGAGCCCCTTCCCACTTCAGTTGGCCCACTTCAAGATTTGTACCAAAATATGCCTTTATAAACTAAACATGACGAAACTATTTAATTCTAAAACAATTTATTTTCCAAAAACATTTTAGATACACTCTAGTCGTAAAAAATACATATTTGAAATCACTTAGACCTATAACTAATAGAACATCTGAACAAATAAACAATGTGCGAATAAATGCGCAAAGTTAACAAAGCAACAATTGAAAGATTACCATTGGGTAAAATTACCTTTATTTTTTATTACGGCTGAAATTCTTTGGGGCATAGTGTTAACCAAGTTTTGGTAAAAATTTGGTGCAAAACAATCCCATATTTCTTGAAGCTTTTGTCTCAGTTCGGTCATCGTACGAGCAGAATGTTGTCGTAGAACCTTTTTCATCTCGTGCCACAAAGTTTCAATAGGTCACAGATCTGGACTGCTAGAAACCCATTTCAAAAGTGGTACATTATTTTGTTTCATCCATTTTATAGCCTTTTTTGAAGTATGGCACGCTGCACCATCTTGCTGAAACACAAAATCTTGGCCGGATGTCAAACATTCTTCCATCAATAAAATGAAGTTTTCCTACTCCTTTTGATGACATACTGCCCCAGACCATAATGGATGCTGGAAATTTCACTTTTCTCTTCAGACATGGAATGCTTCATTTTTTTGCGAATAACTCCACTGCGACTGTTACCAACACAAACTTCGAATAGGGCCTCATCACTCCATTGTATTGCACACCATTGTTGAGGTGTCCATTGTCTATGTTCTTTAGCCCATCTAAGCGGATTTTTCTTTTGCAGTGGAGTTAATAGTGGCTTTTCTTTGGCCTATAAACAACTTGTGTAACTTTAGAGTTTTTACTTCGCTTTTTTTATAAGCAAACAACTTGCAAGTGCTAAATCCCAATCCCAATTTCTCTATGAGTTGTGGACCTCGAAATTCTCCTTCCATCAGCCTCACTCCACAGAGCACTTAATTGTAAATAATTGGCACGCCTGTTTTTCACGATTATTCTTCCTAATGCTCTTCGGTCGACATTTGTGATATTACTTTTTTTCACATATCGTGGCTTAATATTAGCTGAACCAGTTACGTTATATCTTCTAACAATATTTCTGACACTGTACCGCGATAAGTCTAACAAAGTTGCAATTTCTGAGTTTGCTTTCCCAGAATTAAAAAATTTAATTATCAGTAACCGAAATTTCTCACTAATAACCTTTTCTCTACCCATTTTGAAAACTTTTACTACCCAAAACTATTTTAAACGTATTCTGACAGCTGCGATTAGTTAAAACAATTGTCATGGTTTTATTTTTCATAGCCACCTATGCGTTATAGACTTATTTTGCATTGAAATGAAAATAGGTTGATATGCTGTAATTGCAACATGTGTTATTTTTATGCTGCAAATTTGATTAGGGAGTGATAAAGTTGGTGTTTTCTACTATATATTATCAAAATATTCATTGTTAATATTTTAAACCTATAACACCCTGCTACATTTTTATTATTTGTGTTTGATAAGAAAAAAACTAAGATTTCAATAGTTGGGCGAACTCAAGTGGGAAGGGGCTCGTAGTATCATTGAAAAGTATTATGCCCCATAATATATGACTATTCCGACGTTGGGTTATCCAAGGAAGTTAAAAGTTGCCTCTGAATTCCGATATAGTAACTCGTTTCAGTTAAAAGTGAATTTTTCGAAATTTTCCGTTGGCCTATTGTGAGCTGGCAAATTAAATGCCTTCCGAATCCGAAAATGTACCAAATTGATATTTATCGTGAAGGAGAAGGAAAGAAGAAGAAAGTACTTTGTACTTGGGCCTTTAAGTTAGTAGGATTGGCCTTTGGACCCAATTATCGATATTTTGGACCAAAATTGACAATTTTCATTATACTCGAGGGAGGTTTGTGTATTGGGCCCAATTTTATTTCTGAACAAAACCTATGGAGACATGGCTTGACGGTTTGCTCTGAAGACACATTCAAAGTTTCCATTTTTCGGAAATAAAATGTATATTTTAGCCTTAATAACATTTCCATTTTCTCACAATTTCAATGATCGGAAGCTATCACACACCTCAATATATGATTATTCCATAGTGGAATTGTTCGAAGAATCCAAAAATATCTTTCATAGTACTATCTGATAATTCGTTTGGCAGACATTTCAGTCAAAAATCATTTGTTCATAAACCCTTGATTATTTTTTTTTGTCAGACAATACAAATGCAACCCGAAAAAAAAATAACCTATCACTCTATATGAGTTGAATTGAATTTTCGATATTTTGGCCCAAAATTTCTCATTTTCATCATTCTAGAGGAGGTTGCTCTAATTATAGAGGCTAGCTATATCATTAATATACTAAGTGACATATAAATCCGAACACCCAGTTTTAATGGTTTTATTTTAATAAAAGTTGGTGAATGTATTTATCTTACTGTAAATAACAAGTGAAACAATTTTCAGCCTTATCAGTTGGACATTCCGGTTTTTATACTGCTTTTTTTTAATTCGCTAACGATCTAAAAATGAATATTTCAGCCGCAGTAACGAATCAACGTTGGCGGATTTTGGTTCTTGACATCCTTTACGATCGGTTACGATGCCTAGAGTACGGAGACCTGTACGATTTCGTCAACTTAGTGAGTTTGATAGGGGCCGTATAGTGGGACTTCGGGAAGCTGGACTTTCTTTTCGGGCAATTGCAGTTAGAGTGCAAAGAAGTGTAGACACTGTGGTTAGGTGTTTTCAGGCATGGCTTCGAGAAGGTCGTACGCAAAGGGTAAGGGGCACTGGACGCCGCCGTAGAACAACAGACCGTGAAGATCGCCGCCTAAGATTATTGGCCTTAAGGGACCGTTTCTCCACTACCAG
Organism: Acanthoscelides obtectus; assembly: GCA_963669975.1. Lineage (NCBI taxonomy): Eukaryota > Metazoa > Arthropoda > Insecta > Coleoptera > Chrysomelidae > Acanthoscelides > Acanthoscelides obtectus. The sequence goes on from CAVLJG010000007.1 coordinate 26,059,344, forward strand.
GTCCATTGCAAATGAATGGTTTGCCGAACACGGAAGACCTATTGGCATGCGAAGTGTTTACCGACGAATGAGAAGTTTAGGCTTGTTTACATACCGGCCACACTGGGTCCTCCCTTTAACTCGAGAGCACCGACGTAATCGCCTTGAGTGGTGCAGACAACGGTCATTCTGGGATCAGAAATGGAACAGTATTGTCTTTAGTGACGAGTCTCGATTTTCTTTAGGCATGCACGATGGTCGTGCCAGGGTTAGAAGGCGACATGATGAAAGGAGGAATCCACAGTTTTTTGTTGAAAGACATGTTCATCACACTGTTGGAGTTATGGTTTGGGGTGCTATAGCTTATGGTTCCAGGTCACCTTTAATCTTCATCAGAGGTAACATGAACGCGCAGCGTTATATCCACGAAGTTCTAGAACCCCATCTTTTACCCTATCTTGACACCCTGGCAGATCCAACTTTCCAACAAGATAATGTCCGACCACATGTTGCAAGAGTCACAATAGACTTCTTTCAACATAATGATGTCACATTGTTACCATGGCCACCAAGGTCTCCCGACTTATCCCCAATTGAGCACGTGTGGGATATGATGGGTAGGAGATTGCTCAATTTGCAACGTCCTCCTCAGACTCTAGAAGCACTTCGAGAGGAGTTGGTGGTTGCCTGGAATGAGATACCACAGGAGGACATTGACCACCTGATCAGAAGCATGCCTAGGCGCGTTGGCGAATGCGTAGCACATCAGGGTGCATCCACACATTATTAAAGGTCAAAGGGCTTTAAAGCAGTGCAATCATTTTGAAATTTTTATCGTTTACTTATTATGCTTCATTAAGTACTTATACAAAATTTTATTAAAATAAAACCATTTAAACTGGGTGTTCGGATTTATATGTCACTTAGTATATATCATCACATTTCATAACGTTCATTGGCTAACGCAGCAATTAAGAGTTATTCGCAAACAAGCTAATAGTTCAGAATACAGTGTGTCCAAGAGGATCATTGTGATTTCTAAAAACGATTAGACCCACAAAAATATTGGACGAACAAATCAGACAGTTATAGACTGAACACCATATACTTTCAGCATTTCTTCACTCTCAACTCAAGTATTTTCTTTCATTCTGGGTCCCTGAATAATAGTCAGTATTTGATCGAATATTTCAATTTCTTTTTCAGGAACCTAGGTAACAATTTGATTCCATCGCTTAGAGTTGGCGCATTTCCACAAATGAACACTCTTATGGTTTTGTAAGTATCCATGGCTCAGTAATAGTAGACAACTGAAACATTGCGTAAATTATAATGTTCTCATATTTTCATGAGGTGTAGACTTAATCAATTACTACAATCAAGCAACAATGTCAGTTAAATTTGGTCAAAGGTGACCAGAGCATTTAGCTCTGATTCTAAACTTCAGTATTTAAAAAATAATACATTTCATCAAGGCTGGACGCAAGCACTTTTACAACCTAAGGTGCATATCGCCTTGAATCCTGCCGAGACATGTATTTATAAATTCTTTTCAATAATAAAGAGGAACACAATCATCAAATTTGATCAAAGAATATGCTAATACCCCCTGAACATCGCACTGCGACGTATCAAAAATCCTTTGGTTGCATTGGTTGTAAGAATTTCGATAATTTAAAAGGATACAGGTATATCCAAGTAGCCCCTACATTAAGTAATTCCAAAATCAATTGAAATCATTTCTAGCTGATAAGTGTTTTTATAGCCTGGGAGAGTTATTTGCATTTAAAAGATAAAATAAAGATGAGATACAAAAATCTATTATTATTATTTAGTGTGCTAGGCAAATCGTGTCTGCAAGTCCTTCTTAGTGAAAAAAGACAAATTATATACCCCCACCATAACACATCCTATATTTTATCCCAAATCCTCCAAAGTACGTCGAAAGCCGTTTCATACGATTTGACAGTAAAGAATTGCCGGAACTTTTCTATTATACATGTTATTCTAATACCTCGGCCTACAAGAAATATGATTTCATAAAGTATACTTGTAGCGCTAAATCTTCGTATAAGCTCGTTTTCGGCTTTCCGTCCCTGATAAAAGGCCAACACCGAAGGAAAAGTATAAATTTGGAGGTCTAGCAGAAACTTTTTGGGATGTGACAGTCGACGATATATGCGTCTGATAGAAGGGATACGGTCCACAAGAAAATTGCTTTTATTATGGCGCTTTATTAGGAGAGAAAAGTTTTTGAAAGGGACACTCGTATTCGCCTATTCAGATTCTAGCTAGCTAGGTATAAACTGAAAATTTGAACATGTTTCGTCGTGAAACACACTTTCTACATTTTCTAGCAATGCATACACATGATGAAGACACCGAAAAGCAATCCTAGACTAATGATGCAGAATCATGATACTATTACTCGAGAAGATAAACCAATGCGCCTGCGTGATGTCACTCTGTGGCAAAATTCCTCACAGAAGGGTGATAAACATTTAGTTTCATATAGCGTAATTTGTGATTGGTTCATTAATTTGTTATCTGGTGTGTGAAATGTAATTAAAAATAGTGAACTAAGCATTAAAGTGTGGTGCACTGTGAAGTGATGGGACAAAGAAAGAAAAAAGTTGTTATCAAAATAATGGAAATCGAAAAGTAATTCAATACCTACCTTTTTATTTGATGAAATTATTAAGGGCGCCGACTTTTCGCAGTAAACGAATGAAGAACAGGGTTAAATTTGGTCAAAATTATAAAGCGAATCCAATAAAACGGCTTACCAATACAACAGATTTTTGTTGATACCTACCCATAAAAAAAATTGAAAAACCATCTAGACATAACATTTTATAAAAAGTTATAAAAGATATCACACATACATTATCTTGTTCTCTGTGATTTTTATATATAAAAAGTTAATATAACAGTTTAGATAGGTATGTTACTAGTGCACAAAGGCTTATACATTATGATGAGGAAGAGAGATGGAAATATACAAAAGTATGTAGGTGCGTGAAAGACACTCGATTGTAGGATCCTATGTGGCAGCGTCGGAGTGTGACGGACAACGGGGTAAAGTAGAAGAGTGATAAAAGAGAGAGATGGCAGAACGGGCGCTGGCGCCTACCGCTTAGACGGATGCGCTCAACAAATGCGATTTGTTTCTCCCATTCGCAGAGTTGCCGATACCAATATGTCATATTTCTAAGAAATCTAAGTCTACCCAAATTTCGGGAAAAATAGCTGCGGATTCCACATAAGAGTATTCCAAAAATGAAAAAAGTTCAAACTATTAAAATTTTATTAATGTTTCATGGTCCAAATCATATTTTTCATGTTTGTATATTGTTAAAATAGTAGTGATAAACAGGGTTTGTTTATAGCACAGTTGCCTGGTGTGGCGAATTTGCGCCATAGGGGCGATTTGACAACTTTGAAGGACAACTATAACGGTTACTATGGTTCCCGGTATTCGGGAATCTGGCAATACCTGATGATTCCTAACGTTTATTACGCCAGATTGTTTGCTGACTTGCGCAGTACAACATGACAATCAACGTGACTGAGCACCTGGTAACCCTGGTTTAAGGTGTTATATTTAAAGAGCTTGGGGCAGATAGGTATCTAGGTCACATTTTTTAATGTATTTCGAGAAATCCGTAATGTTGAGTAAATACTAGATCACGTTTCTTGCTTAGTTTGCTGAAAATTCTACAATAGACGTACATTTTGAGAAACAGAGATTTGGTGACGACAAAATCGTAAAAATATAACGCATTTTCGTAAAATAATTTCTTTGTCGAAAAGACTGTGGCTTGATGACCCATTGAACGAGTATAGTGTCCCGCTCCGCTTTGAATATTCGAAACACTATACTCCAGCAGCATTCAGCTTCAATGTTATCTTTATGAAGTTCTAACGTCTAGGCCATGCTGATTAAAAGCTTGAATGAATCAACACTTAACTCTAAATTCCCCACAATTCGGGAAGCTCTACTCAAATTGGCAACACAGAGTCTCTGCCTATTATTCTCATTCGTGATACAGGTCTGCGGTTAACGGTAGGAAATATGTACGAATAGCGATGAAAGTAGACGAGTCGATGCGCTGTTGCCAAGAAATGATTTCCCATGTATAACAATGGTTTTTCTTAAGGTGTATAAAATCAATTTGTTTCGTTAAAAAAGGTCTTTTTGCTTGGACCTCTAAAGAGATTTTAGTTTGAAAAGCTATTACAGACACATTTCCAGTGATTGAACAATTAAAAATCTTAAACTTTGTCTATTTTGTTTTCAAAAGTGGTAGCTTTAGAGAAATAATAGATTCTGTCTATAATGACAGATTTCATCAAATTCTATTGACAGAAAGATCAAAATACAAATAAAAATATACATAGTATTAAAATGATCCTGTAGAATCGATATCACCAAAAACTGTGAAGCAAATATTCCAATTACCGAAAAGAAAACGCTCTAATACATGCATTTCACACCGTCGAGCGGAACATTTGTCACCGAGTGACGTCATGCGCAATGGCGTACGAAATTCGATCGCAAAGTGGGCCTATCTTCTTGAGTTACAGTACCATGATATGCGATGTTAGAATACAGGAAGTACAAAAAAAAGTGTTGTTTGTTGCTAAGGAATCGAAAACAATGTTTCTGTTCGAGATATACTCCAATTCTCAGCTGAAGTATGAAATTTTAATTGATGCTCGACAATCTTTACTGGGGGTAGGTTCTATCCGCCAAACTGTCAAATCAGAGGCTTTTGTGAATCATTTTTTGAATAATAATTCTGAATTGTAATTTAAAATATTGTAAAGTAAATGAGTATTGCGAAGTAAACGACACAGGGTTACTAGGACTTACATATTTCATTCGCTACGAACTATTTTTGAGCCATTCATTAGGTTATAATAAATCGTTTATCTGAAAGGAAAGTTTTAGCACAAGATGGTGAGATTATAGCTGTAACTAACGCCCCCCAAAAGTCATGTTGAAGAATTGAACAGTTATTTTCATAAATGCTAGATTTTCGATTTTCGTGTCGATACAGCTTTAAGAATAGACAAACAACGATTCCGCAGCACACCAACGACGATTATTTCACCAAAAGATTATTGATCTAATATTATGTTCACCAATTTAGTGCCTTACGGCTTCATGGACCACACTGTATATTACGTGCATTCGTCCGAAGGAATTTAGCTCCATCAATATAAAACACATGTGATATTTCAGAGTTCACTGTTCTCTATAATCCCGTGTTTATTTTTGTTGCCAAAATACCTCGTAAACTATATTTTATCCAGACAATTCACGAGCTCAAAGATAAAAACCGTTTTATAATTATTCTATTTTTCATGAATGAACTGTTGAAATTTCGGGCAGCATCAAGTGGGCCGACTAGAAGTATTTGTGAAACTCACATTTTTCCACTTTTATCGATTGTGGATTGACTATTCGACTAGGAAAATGACAGTTCTGAGACCCATTTAAAGTTTTTTTTGTGAAACGAAGTCATGTAATTTGAGGTAAATTCCCTATCAGGTGGTATATTTATTGTATATATGAAAAATCGATTCTGGTAAAATCTAATACCTTGAATGAGATATGGAAATATTAATATAAACATAATTATACCATTATTTATAAGTTTATCATTTTGGAAGTAATTTCTCATATCTGTCCATATTCTTCCAGGCTAATGAAAAGGAACCAAATTACGGAAATAGATGACGAAGTTTTTTCCAATATAACGTCCCTAAAAGTTCTGTAAGTATTCATTGATGGTAATTGTATCCATATTTGTTTTCATCGTTTTTTTCGAGGTCGAAGATAATACTTTTCAAAATGCCCCCCCCCCCTTCCATTCTTTGAACAAGTTAGCGGGATGGTATTCGGGTTGATGAAATTGATGTATGAATATTACATTTCAACGTAAATGTGACAGACTGGACGCCATCTTGGACATTTTTTTTAAAGGAATTCGGTGGTAGTTTATTTTGAAGCTCCTTATGAATACTGTATATTCCTGGCCCATAAGGTTACTGTCTTTCAAAATCGTAGACTGGCGGGCTGCCAAATTCGAACATTAGTGTATAATGAATCGCTTATAACTCAAGAACTTATCATAAAAATGTTATATCTACCTACTGAGCGGGGCCGGGACAAATGCTTGTTCCGGAAGTTGTTGTATCCAGTATACAACTTCTTCCCGTTCAAGTGATTGTACACGCGTAACATGTAAAAAGAAGGTGATAGACAAGGACCAGTCGGCCGAGGCGGTACCATCCGCTAGCTTTTCCCAGGGTGTCTTATTAACGTCCGCACGTTTCCACACCTAAGCTATGCAGTCGGTTATTTTCCAAAGCAAAGAAATTAATGATGGTGGATCCCTCGAGCACTAAGAACTCCGGACGTAAACTCACTCCACTCTCGGAATGTCCGGGTTGAGGGTGGGCTCGAGGGAACAACATCGAAGATAAAATTTGTTTTTCGAACAACTGCGGGATTAACAGCAACATTGATGCTGTTCATCGCTACCTGCAATCCAATCGTCCCGCCGTGCTTTTATTGGCCGAGACGAAAATCTCAGAATCTGCACCGATTAAGCATCTCAACTTCCCAAACTACGAGGTGGACTCCAGTCTGAGAAAGAACGGGGAAGTTGTGGCTTTTGTCCGCAGCAGTCTTTCCTGCTCCAGAGATGTTTTTTTTTGGAATCAGACCGGAAGGACATTCTGTGGCAGATAAACTTTTCTACATTCTCTCAAAATTATTTGTCAATTACTCTGGATAAACAATAAAAAATCAAAAATCCACATTTCAGTACTGGTTACGTATAGAATTTGAGGAACTTAATTTAGATTTAATAGCTGCAACGTTTGAATGATAAACATTTGATTACTTTTCAGAGAATTGGACGACAATTTCCTAACCCAGATACCAACAGCTGTGACAAAGCTTCCGGACCTCCAAGAACTGTAAGTCAAAGTTTGGGAGTTTCTTCCACTTTCTTACAAATTCGCAACTAACTTATCCCACAAAACCAGTTATTTCTCAAATAAAAAAGATATCGGAAAGTGAAGATTTATAGTAAATTTGTTATACCCAAGAATTCGTTACAAGCAACTTATCTCAAAAGCCTAATTAACTAAGTGGTAGTAATGAGACGCTTAAAAAATATGAACAAACGACACGTGCCCTTTTTTAAAACTTCAACCCTCCCAGAAAACAACTCATGAACCTGCAGAACATTCAACAACGAGGTCTGTTTTCGCCCAGATCCTTTTATGCTTCTTGTCCGCATTCAGCCAGCACTATGCAGTTCTGCTGTTTTGATTATTATTACTTTTTACAGTCTTTGGCGATAACGTCACAATGGTTATGCAAAGTAATTAAACAGGTTCGATAATGGTATAATGTGGGTAGCTTATCCTCCCTAAGTGAAATTGCACACTGCGCAAGTCGCTCCGTGCCGCAGCTGCTACTTGCTCTTGCACACACAGATGAATTCGCTGAGGGCGACTCCTTTTCTGAAAAACACAGTAGTTGTACCTTCAGGCATTGACCATGTTTTACATCGAAGACGAACATGGCTAAGTGATTCGCCCCCTGAAAAGCAGTGAAAGGCATAAATGTAGAAGACTCATATACTGGCGGTGCGGTGAGGCACAACGAAAAAAAAGTAGCCAAGTAGGATGATTACTTTCAGAAAAACTAGACCCTCTGAGGTAAAAAACTCAGTCAGATGCATGCGTATAATTACCAAGGTTGGGAGTGCATAAATACATAAATAGATCCCTCACCCCCAAATTTTTACCACTGAAAGTTTTTTCAAAGATGGTGAGGATTCTTTAAAGCGTAAAAAAACGTAGGGTTAGCGATTTCTATATGTATGTATATATATTTTCTTAATTTTTGGCCTTTTTCTCCGCTGCTGCTGGACCGATTTTCTAAAACTACACAGCTTTGGCGTCCTTGGCGCAGTAGTAACATTATTTGGACCTTCCATCAAAATCCAGGCGGTACTTCTCGAATTATAGGCAGTTATAAGATTAGCGGACAGACAATGAGTGACGTGTTTTTTTTATGTATATGTACATGTCATATATCATTCAAAAAACGTAGTATTTCATTTTTGGATGTCCGGCACGCATACTTTTAGCTAGTTTGCATATTTGTATCAGTAAAAAATGCATGTCCAAAGTAGATACTCTCCTCTACTTCCAAAAAGTCTAGAAGCACTTTATGACGTCACCAAAAAATGCGAACTCAGCAATAAATAAACACTATCAGCCTCGGACCCCAAAGAGCGCATATGCTGGAAAATGGCGTTTCGTCTACCTCAGGATCGTTTCGCTGAAATATCCCTAGTTTTGTTGCTTGTCTGTACATGTACTACTAGATGCTCCAGTGCAGTCTTGTGGGCACATTCCAACTTTTCCGATTCAATTTGGAAATAATAAGTACATTTGGTCGGAAGTAGGATAAGCTCAGTCGGGAGGAAGGAAATATATCTAATGCACTTTGGAAAATTAGTAAGTTCTGCGGAAGTTCCCGTTCTAATGGACGGCGTTACTGGCGGAAATTAAGGAAGTGCAACGAGGTTAAGTTACATGGAAGATAATTGAAAATTTCGGTATTGTTGGAAATGCGGATATTGAGAATCATTGGAGTTACGAAGAACTTCCGGGTCTCATTAAAGCACCGACAGATGAGAGATATCGAAATTCAAATCAACTCTGAAACAGGGATTAGGTAGTGAATTCTGGGTAGTATTCACTTCAAGAAAAGTTTAGCATCAGTAATCAGTGAAACATGGAGACTTTTTGATACGCTTGTAATCGGATCGAGAACAGTACCACTTTGATCGATTTTATTATTATTATACATAATAGATGAGTTGAGCAAAAGCTGTAAACTTCAAACAGAGATACAGATCATGTCATAAGCAAACTAGAGTTCGTCGTGCATCCATCCGTCGAAACGGTTCTTGAACTGGTTAACTGTGGATGCATTAACAACGTCCTAGGGCAGCCAGTTCTAGGTATCAAATACTCGGCTGGACGGTGTAGTTCGAAACTTTTCTCAGAAAATATTTCTAAATATGTATGTTTTTTGAATGTCCTATATCATAGAGGGGCGAAAGGGCAATCAGCCCTGATCACAGCACCTGGGCCACATTGGAGCCCTCCTGTGTTCTACCTAGGGATCATCCAGGGCTGGATCATCAATCACCACAGACTATTGAATTTCGCTTACAATAGCGATAGTAGGCCAATCTTCCTCCAGAATAGATTCACGAATTGTTAGAAGAGGTGACTTGTAATGTCACGTATTCCTGTTGAGGGGTGATAGATTAGCTCAAAATCAACCGATTTTGTCCTATCATGTCTTATCCAAAAGTTAACTATTTTTGAGTTATGTGAATTTTAAGTTTTTTATTTTTTATTCCAATTTCAGACGGTTACAATTGAAATACAAAAAAAATGCATGCTTGATTTTGAGTTTTTTGTTATCGTCGCATAGCAGACATTCCAATAGTTCATAATAAGTAATAAAATGTTGAAAAGCTACAATCGTTTTAAAATTACGCTTTTTAAATGTATCATTTTATTTTTTTTACTAACTTATTCGATAAAAAATGCAATTTTCTGTAAAAAATCTCCTAGTAATGAAATGTGCAAAATATGTAAATAATATCTCTATCTAACAAGCTTTCATTTGAGGAATTAAGCGCTCAATTATCTGAAGTACATGTAGAGAAACAACAATGACACCCACAGAGGCTGGATTTTTAAGGAATTTGTATTACCTGTTTGAACAAGCCGTTACTGTCCTCAAAGGACTCGCATGCCATGATTGTTTTATGGCATCGGCTCGACGAGGAAGCGAGCGAGAAGAGCTGACTTAGTGGAGTAGTGAGAGAGAGAGAGCTGTTATTATTCATCATTGTAGTTACGCCATCGCCGCACGCCGAGTGAGAATTAGGTTTAGTTGTTATCAACTACTGCGTACGCGCACACGTTTTACGCACGATTATTATTTTCGAGTTTCTCAGTTCATTTCGAGTGGTTTCTTTATCATCATGGCAGACGCAGAAGATCCGCCAGCACCTCGCCATAGCGAGCACGGGCAAACTTTTACAAATGAAGAATACGCAGACATAATGTTCTGTTATGGACTTTGTAACGGCGATTCTGCAGCTGCCGGCCGTGAATATCGGCAACGCTTCCCAAATCGCCGAACACCTCCTGTTACTGTGTTTGACTCTGTGTATCGGCGCATCCGCCAACCTGGACGTGTTCAAAGGCAACATAGTGATGCTGGTCGATCCCGAGTCTATCCTCCTGAAGATAGAAGAGGAAATCCTTCGCGTGTTTCAGGAAGACCCTACTACGTCTACGCGCATTGTGGCTGCTCAGTTGGGTATATCACAATACAAAGTATGGTTTACTGTGCATACTGCAAGATTATACCCTTATCACTACACGCCTGTACATGTGATTGAAGAGGGCGGTCCTGCAAGACGATTAGATTTCTGCAGGTACATGTTACATACAGAAGATCCAGACTATTTTAAGAAAATTATGTGGACCGATGAATAGAAAGTTTGATAAGGACGGGATCACTAACTACCATAATGCTCATTACTGGGCTGATAAAGAGGCTTTAAACCCCCGAAAAATAAGACCGACGGGGTCTCAGAGCCGGTTTTCAGTCAATGTGTGGATGGGCATCATTGATGGATATTTAATTGGACCTCATTGTCTGCCCACCAATTTAAATGGAAAGGTGTATAAAGAGTTCTTGAAAAATCACTTGTTTCCATTAATGGAAGACGTCCCATTGGCGACGAGGCAAAATATGCGGTTCCAGCACGACGGCTGTCCCGCACACTACAGTAGATTAGTACGGGCCTATTTACACTCTAAATTTCCAAATCAATGGATTGGCAGAGGCGAGCCCATTGCCTGGCCAGGGAGAAGCCCAGATCTCACACCGATCAATTACTATGTGTGGGGACATATGAAAAGCCTGGTGTACGATGTTGCACCCGTACCAACGCGCAATGAATTAATTACAAGGATAATCAGTGCAGCTGACCAAATAAAAAGCCGCTTAACAACTAGAATTACCAAAAGTGAATTACGTAAGAGAATGCGGGCGTGTATTCGTAACAGGGGATTACAATTTGAGTAGAATCTGTAAAATACTAAAGGAAATGTAATTAAATAAAACTGTAATTAAAATAAAAGCCTTTTATTTATCCTACGTAATTATCGTTCGTACAACTTTACTCACCTTTTTTTAATTTTATATCTTTGTACTTGCGTTAGTTGTAACTTTTATACCTCAAATGAAAGCTTGTTAGATAGAGATATTATTTACATAATTTACACATTTCATTACTAGGAGATTTTTTTACAGAAAATTGCATTTTTTATTTAGTTAGTAAAAAAATAAGAAAATCATACATTTCAAAAGCGTAATTTTAAAGCTTTTGTAAGTTTTCAACATTTTATTACCTATTATGAACTACTGGAATGTCCGCTATGCGACGATAACAAAAAACTCAAAATCAAAAATGTAGTTTTTTTTATTTCAAATTTAACCGTATAAAATCGGAATAAAAAATAAAAAAAAAATAAAAGTCAAATAACTCAAAGGCGGTGAACTTCTGGATAGGACATTATAGGATAAAATCGGTTGCTTTTGAATCTATCACCCCTTAACAGCAATACGTGACATTACAAGTCACCCTGTATATGTTCTTGATGTTCACATCCTCTACATAAAGATGTATCTTTGACTCGCATGTAATAGGGATGTGCCCAGTCTCAGTGCACTGGCATATCGAGGCTGTCTGCACATGCTGCTGCTTCCACAATCGGACATGTGAGGAATTGCTTAGCGAATAAACATCTCGACGTATCATTCCACTTTATGGGTGTGTTCTTGCAGCATACTTGTCGTGGTTTCGATTGGTAAAAGGCTGAGGGGTTTAGGGTCCTAAACCCCGGTTTTGGCAGCCCTTTTTGCCAGTCCTTTAGCTATAATGTTCCCTTTTATTGTGCGTTACTCTTTATCCAGGCAACTATTCACTGATGGAGGCACCCACAAGTGCCAAAAGGCAGTTCGGTACTGTTGTCGTTGTAAGCTTGCAACACTTGAGAGTCACTATTGCTTGTCTGTTATCTGTGCAGATACCGATAGTGCATTTCTGTGGGCAATTTATTTAGTGGCTTAAGTTATGTCAGCTAATTCGACCTACGTCAACGCTGAGACGTTTGTCAACTTGTTATTCATACGGAGGCTTCTAGAGTTTAGTCCGCAGTCCGCCATTTTTCTTAGATCCGCCAGCAAAAATGTTAACACCATAGTCAATCTAGTTTTTTGAATCTATGATAATAGCTTAGGGTCATTTAAAGGTCAAATTAGGAGGAAGCCTGTCTGTGTCAGCCCACAGGGGTGTCATATCGTATTAATCTTCTAGCTGTCCCACATGTATACCAACGAATTGGAAGTGTACCGTTGTTGCCAGAGTCACTTGTTCCACATTTTCTAGTTGTGGCATTCATTAACATTACAAAGAACCACAGAAAAGGACAAAGAATGCAGTTTTTGAGAATCGGTCATTTGCGGCGGAATAATTATTGAACATCGATAACATCTAGCTCTTATGTCGCAGACTACAGTTGTTAAATATGAATAAGGAAAACTTCAAACCTGAAAGACATATTTGAGGGTAACTAGCAGATACATAGCGGTACTTAGCTTTTTGTATGATTAGGTAGTATTCAACGTTGACATATGAGAATTGTTCTTGAATGTGCCTCATCAAGATTAACAGTGTCTGCAGTAAATTGTTCAATGTGCCATAAATACTCGTAGTTTCAAGAAAAAATCACGACTATGTCTGAAAAATCTGATTATTATGATTCTACTCCCATAACCCTTACTGTTTCTTGATATACAGGTCAATCTCAGGAAACAGGATCAAGTACATAGAAGGAGGGATACTACAGAAGACCCCAACGTTGGCTTTGCTTGAACTTAAAGGAAACCCCCTCAATGGTGTTCACAATTCAGCATTTGCCTTCCTACCACGGCTCCGAAAGCTGCAAGTATTATGTTCCACATTACTTCAATTTTATTTCATAATGGCTACGTCTAATTTTGTAATTTTACAATATTCAATCATATTGCAGCATTTGTTGGACAAACACGCTTCAAAGCTAACACAATTTCGTTAATCTGCGTAGATTATGACAAAATCGTTTCAAGGTATCGTGTCTAGACGAGCTTTCAGCCGATATAGAAACACCATTGCAATGCTGATATCTATCTAGACCCAAATGCCCTAAGACCCCCAAACTTTCTCCGTCTACTACACAGATTAAATGTAATGAACGGTGCAATGTATCTAATTTTTGAGATTATCCTCAAATATTTTATCAGCAACATTATTGGTTAAATTCATTATTGACCTTCAGGTTTTGCGAAGAATGGTTTATGTCATTTTATACAAAACAGCTGCACCAGTTTTAGCCGCATGGCATGTGCGGACACCTGGACTGAAATAAATTCGGCGTTTATAAAAAGAAGCAGACAATAGCGGTGAACACAAAACAGTTAATTAATCAGCCAGAGTTTGACACTTACACGGATTTTACACGCTGTTCTTAATAGTTTCGTGGCAAACTGTAACCGGCAACTGGATATTGTGACGAGAGGGAAAATAAAATTTATGAGGGGAATAAAATTGTATATAGTTCCAATTTGTTACATAACACTTCTTTTTTCTACTACCATTTGCTTTATTACCTGTGCTAATCAGGGTTATTGAATGTATTTTTATTAATTAAACTTTGTGTAATATACTAAGTGACATATAAATCCGAACACACAGTTTAAATGGTTTTATTTTAATAAAAGTTGGTGAATGTATTTATCTTACTGTAAATAACAAGTGAAAAAATTTTCAGCCTTATCAGTTGGACATTCCGGTTTTTATACTGCTTTTTTTTAATTCACTAACGCTCTAAAAATGAATATTTCAGCCGCAGTAAAGAATCAACGTTGGCGGATTTTGGTTCTTGACATCCTTTACAATCGGTTACGATGCCTAGAGTACGGAGACCTGTACGATTTCGTCAACTTAGTGAGTTTGATACGGGCCGTATAGTGGGACTTCGGGAAGCTGGACTTTCTTTTCGGGCAATTGCAGTTAGAGTGCAAAGAAGTGTAGACACTGTGGTTAGGTGTTGTCAGGCATGGCTTCGAGAAAGCCGTACGCAAAGAGCAAGGGGCACTGGACACCGCCGTAGAACAACAGACCGTGAAGATCGCCGCCTAAGATTATTGGCCTTGAGGGACCGTTTCTCCACTACCAGGTCCATTGCAAATGAATGGTTTGCAGAACACGGAAGACCTATTGGCATGCGAAGTGTTTACCGACGAATGAGAAGTTTTGGCTTGTTTTCATACCGGCCACACTGGGTCCTCCTTTTAACTCGAGAACACCGACGTAATCGCCTTGAGTGGTGCAAACAACGGTCACTCTGGGATCAGGAATGGAACAGTATTGTCTTTAGTGATGAGTCTCGATTTTGTTTAGGCATGCACGATGGTCGTGCCAGGGTTAGAAGGCGACGTGGTGAAAGGAGGAATCCACAGTTTTTTATTGAAAGACATGTGCATCACACTGTTGGAGTTATGGTTCCAGGTCACCTTTAATCTTCATCAGAGGTAACATGAACGCGCAGCGTTATATCCACGAAGTTCTAGAACCCCATCTTTTACCCTATCTTGACACCCTGGCAGATCCAACTTTCCAACAAGATAATGCCCGACCACACGTTGCAACAGTCACAATAGATTTCTTTCAACATAATGATGTCACATTGTTACCATGGCCACCAAGATCTCCCGACTTATCCCCAATTGAGCACGTGTGGGATATGATGGGTAGGAGATTGCTCAATTTGCAACGTCCTCCTCAGACTCTAGAAGCACTTCGAGAGGAGTTGGTGGTTGCCTGGAATGAGATACCACAGGAGGACATTGACCACCTGATCAGAAGCATGCCTAGGCGCGTTGGAGAATGCGTAGCACATCAGGGTGCATCCACACATTATTAAAGGTCAAAGGGCTTTAAAGCAGTGCAATCATTTTGAAATTTATCATTTACTTATTATGCTTTATTAAGTACTTATACAAAGTTTTATTAAAATAAAACCATTTAAACTTGGGTGTTCGGATTTATATGTCACTTAGTATAACTTTGTTGCGGTTTGTACGTATGTATGTACCTATGATTTGAGTGGTATTCTTTAGAAAAAAACTGTTGAAATGAGTCAAAATGAATTGTAGACGGTGAGTGCCATAATGGAAAATGGCTAGCTAGAAGTTCTCTTCCTTGAACATTTTTTGACATTAGATCTATTACTTCACGTGTAACTTTGAGACGGGATTAACAATGAAATTTCATCCACATACTTTGCCACAGTGCCTTATTTCTTCAAGGCCACCGAAAATGTAACAAGCAAGGCCTAAAATAATATCCGGTTATAGTTTTCCTCATTTCTATTATTTTGTGAAATTTTCATACAATTTCTTCCAAACAGCATCCTATCTGATGCGAGACAGTTGTCGACGTTTCCAAATCTGAATGGAACCAGCGCTTTGGAGATTTTGAGATTAGACAGGGCCGGTATTTCCGAAGTACCAGCTATACTCTGCGAATGGTGTCCCAAGTTGAAAAGCCTGTAAGTTCCTTTCTACTATTTCCAAGATTTCGTTTTCTATTTACTTACAAACGACAAAATTTCTTTATTTCCAGGGATCTGAAGTCTAACAAACTGAAGCAGGTTCCTGATTTAAACAAATGCCATGAGATGAGAGTACTGTAAGTACTGAAACGTGTTGGGTCCGGTATTGTTTACTAAGATAAAAGCTTTGAAAAGTTAACGGCCTTGTTAGGATCAGTTCAGTGCAAGATTTGAGTCGCTATGTGTAACCTTTACCTCACTTTCAACAGCGGATAAATATAGCATAATCATTTACATAACCATAAAAATTCATGAATTTCATATAAAATGACGACAACCCTTCAGATGTACTATTTTTTAGAGATCTGGCAAGCAATTACATCAAATCCATTGAGGACAAGCCATTCAGGGGAATGTTCCAGATGCATGACCTGCTGTTGGCCCATAATCAAATACAATACATTCCTCAGAACGCGTTTTCCAACCTGTCGAAATTGCAAGTTCTGTAAGTACCATTATGAAACCCTACACTGCAACTGCTGATTTATCCCTGATTAAGATTTCAGGATAGTTCTACAGATGAAACCTCAATGTCTGATATATGCAGAGCGGACAAACCTCAACGAGTGATTTCTTGGTCGATTCTGAGGAGAAAAATTCATATCGACATAAGCCTAAAGATCTGTCATTTGAGATTACCAGGTATCAATCCTCTGTACGTTCCTGCTTTTTAGATAAATTGTTGGCAGAGTTGCATTAGCAAATTTAAGAGATACGCTTCATTAAAACCAAAAGCTTCCACGACTATCTAGATTTAAATCCATGAATACCTTTTGGATATGTCGGTGTGGCTTCTTAACTGCCTTCAACAAAACTGATAAAGGGCAACTACCATTTTCACTAAAAGCGGATTTTCGAAAAGAGATTGGTCTTGATTATGAGAAAAAAGCTTTTTATGAACTATGTTTGTAATACAAGAATTGGATCAAAATCACTCCTTGAAGTTTGGTTGCTACTATTATAACTCCCTGTATGCTTTAACATAAGCTTTTTATTATTCCAGGGACTTGGAAGATAATCAGATCTCCTTCATCCATCCTGATGCATTCCTCTCAATCTCCAAAATAGAAGACCTGTAAGTAATTTTGTAGTAAATACTAAATGTTGTCAGTAGTAGTGCATAAGTAACTGATATGTCAGCTGGTCTTATGCACTTTTATTGGGGTGTTTTAGGTCTGAAGCTCAGAACTCTGGTCCACTGAATGGATTTTTAAGATATTTAGGAGAATACATTTGAAATGCCGTATCTGAAAAAGCCTACCTATTAATTTTATACGCTTTTTAAGTCTTTTAAAATTATGCTTATTATTATGCATCGTCTTCTTTTTGAGATATAAGGTGTTCAAGTTTATTTCTTATAATATTGAGACTTCAGTTCTTCTAAATTACTTGAGCTATTTCGGTGAAACTCTGTGAATTGACGGTAAGAATTAAGGGAATTCCCACTGAATCACCCCAGTGGCGGCGCTTTTAGCGGGCATTTCGAATATTAACTAAGCACGGTACTGCAAATAAATTGGTAGGTGTAAACTATTCCTAAACTGCTCGAGTTTTAAACATCGGGACGCATAAAAAAACAGAAGACACAGATTTTGATCCGTATAACATTAAAATAATCCAAAATTCATATAGTAAATATGCTTGGTTCACATACTGTGAGTTTTGTTGATTTTCTCGTCTTTGATCGATGAATGTAAATACTTTTTTATACAAATACCGTTGACCGCACTTACAAAGTAACCCGTTGCATGCTTAGTTAAACCGCGAAGTACCCTGTTAAAATTCGGTAGCGCCGCCTCTGAGATAACTGAGTTGAGTATAAACAACAGAGATTAGATTCCTCAAGGTCTGCCATCAAATCACAGACATTCTTCTAAATCACTCGAAAAATTTGAATAATACGTAAATTTAAAGAAGTAAACTTGAACACCCTGTATATCAGTAAAGACGTCGTAAAGTACATAGGTTTGCACGATCTTCCACGTTCAGCTTAATGAGGTCTCGTAGCTTGTATATTATAGACTTGAACAACGGCATATATGGGACTTGTCATTAAAAAAATAAAATATATATGAAGTACTACAGCAAGTGGCTATAACCGGCCGCGTAGTTGTGGTTATTTGTCGCCTTGAAAATTCTAGTTCTTCTAGCCATTTGATACTACAATGTGTAGGTTGGCTCTTGTTGTGGACTTCGTGTGTCTTTTTTTTCCTCTCCATCATTGTTTCCTCAGGTTACACCCGTATCCGGATGTATGGGCATGTGTCTCTACTTTTGTAGTTGCATATGTGCATTCATTTCGGGCCTGATGAAGCCAACCAGCAGAAATACGTATCGCTCGGGTTACCTATCCTATTCTGCTCAAATCCACTTTTTGCGGATTTTTCCCATTATTTTCCTATTTTTGTTATATACCTTTCTCCGCATGATAATTTACTCTTTGTATATATATATATATATATATATATATATATTAATACTCACTATTTTAAACGCATCCCGTTAAAAATTCCAAAAATCCATACAATGGATCTGATTTCCGAGGTCTTCCCTCTACTCTCTGCTATTTATTTTAACTTTGAAACCGTTATAGATAATACTATTCATATTGAATGGTATTCCAGGTATATTAACTATCTTTGTTATATCTTTCCCAGCAACCTAGGTAACAACGTCTTCCCCCACCTGCCCTCCGCCGGCCTGGAACGCCTGCTCCACCTGAAGACCTTCAACAACCCGAACCTGCGCGAATTTCCTCCTCCAGAAGACTTCCCTCGCATCCAAACCTTAGTGCTGGCCTACGCGTATCACTGCTGCGCGTTTCTACCTTTGATTCCTTCAAACCCGCCGCCAGCGAAGGCAAAGGACATCATTGTCTTTCCGGACATCGAGGATATCGATCTCAATTTCTGGAACAGCTCTGTGGACGTATGGCCATCGCAACGTAAGTAAAGAAAATAATTGAACTGAACATCCTCTAATATGCAAAACGGTGCGCTACCATAAAGCCGGGTTTACACTACGAAACTGGTTTCATGCATGTTGCAGTGGAAATCGTAAAACCAAGACAGAATGCGTTATGAAATTTGTTTTGCAAAACTACTGACGGACGACGTGTTTACCTAAGTTCACGTGTGAGTGACAGGATGTAATCAAATTAGTTCTGAGGTCTGCAAATTGTGGCTATTCATTGTAAAACTATTAAATAAGCCTGATATGATAAACTCGTAATACTAACTTTTGGAGCTAGCTCTTCTGGATTCCTAAGGAGAATCATGTGTCAAATTTTGCCATCAGTATCTTCTGCTTAAGAGTGATTACAAAAAATATAATAAATACTCATGAGATTTATTCAACCTCCGATTACAACTATGATCCATATGTGCTAGAAAAAGTGTAAAAAATTGAACATTTGCAGACTAAACAGCATGTTAAAAGGATATGTTGAACGTACTATATAAATTTTTTCATAGTTTTTTTTAAATATGTGATTGATTAAAATTAAAAAATATTGTTTCATTTCGTGGAGCGTCCTCGCTATACTCACTTTCATATTACAGACCTTTCAGTGATTGTCTCGCAAAATTGTATCATTCAAAATCAATCTTCAAACGAAAAGATACCAGCTTCTAGTTATACAGGGTGTAAACGTTATGATAGTCATAAATCGGTAATAGAGGAGGCTAAAAGAAGCAAAAAGTTTCATATAACATGGGGGTCAAAACGGATTTTTTTTAGAGAAAAGCGACTTTAAAGCAAAATAAAATCTGACAACCCCGCAATACCAGACGCAAATTACGACGGAACGCAGTGTAAATAAAGATGGAGTTTGTTATTTTTGGCTCTAAGGTATCATCTCATTATTTGATAATGCACTCTTAAAATGCAAGCAATTAAAAAAAAGGACTTACCACTAACTGTCTCAGCGCTTCACCAGGTGTGTGAAAGTTTGTTTAACGTATTAAAAAAATTCACTTAGAAGTAGGGAACACAATTCTGATACATACATTGTTTTTCTTTTTAAAACCCATACTGCACTTTTCTTGTATTTAAAGAAGGTGTTCAAAATGTCGTCCTCCACTTTCCACACAAGCTTCATTACGACGAACCCAGTTTCTGCTTACTCTAGGTCCTCGAAATTGTCCATTTATTATTTCAGCCGCATTTAAAGCTTTTTCGCTAAGCTGTGCTTCAGTTTTTATTGGACCAGCCCCATAAACCATCCCTTTAAGTTCTCCCCAATACCAGAAATCCATCGGATTTAGGTCAGGAGATCTTGCTGGCCATTTTCGATTATCAGGAGCATTTCGACCGATCCAGTGATTTGGATAATGTTCATTCAAATACTGAATGACGCCTTTAAAAATGTGTGGTGGTGCCCCATCATGAAGAAACCACAAATTCTGTCTCCGTCGTAATGGCATGTTCTCTAAGGTCTGTTCCAAAAGTTTTGGCAGGTTATTGGCTAGAAAGCTAATGTACCCTTCTCCTAACAACTTTGGGGGTAACTCGAAGGCGAAAATTACCTGATCGTCAAGAATACCCGCCCAAATATTTATTTTAAAACAATGTTGGAAATAACCTTCACGAATGGTATGAGGATTCTCTTGGGCCCACGTGTGAGTTTTATGGAAAATTAATATCCCATCTCGCATGAAAGTACATTCGTCCGCCGCTAGAATGTTTTTAAAAAAACAAAAACAAGGTCTGCACTCGTTCTACCTGGTAAGGATAAAGCAAATTTTCCCTTAGGATTCTATGGACTATGGTATGCGATATTTTAACAAATTTTAAAAATTCACGTCTAGTTAACCCCAAATCCTCGATATTTGATTTTTTTTCCGCATAGATTTAAAAAAAATAAAGCGGACACCGGTGTCCGCCATGGCCCTCTGAAAATGTTTAGAACGAGCGGACACGATACTTCCCAGAGTGGCCGACGATGGAGCCGATCTATCTTTACTTGACGATACAGGTTGTTATTGATTAGTTTAGAGGATATTACAGTTAACTGTGGAGAGAAAAAACGACTATGAAAGTAAGCTGCTATTGAAATTTTATTAGGTACCTCAATTGTGAATGCCCATTTTATTTACAGAGAGATCGAACAGAGCAACATTTCCATAAATAATTTTCGGAATTTTCGAAGATGGCTACACTTATGACCGTACATGTCCTGTAAAAGTGAATTTGAGGGCTCACGTATTACTAAAACTGGATTGTAAGGCACGGGAAAGTAGACGGTAGTGCAAGGGTTGTTACAACGAAAAATAAGATGGACTTATTGAAAAAGTTAAAAAAATAATCATTTATTGTGCACAGTGCGAAGATAACCCTAGATTCTATCTGGAATGTTTTAATTTAGTACACAAAACTCGTTAAAATTTTCACGAAATAAATGTAGATATGTATTTGCAAAACTTTTTTGTTCAATATACTTTGTTTATTAAATGTTTATTTTATCTCCATAGATAAATAAATAAGTGAAATAAATATATAAATATTTATTTGATATTACAATAAGAATGTCACCAGATTTCTCTGGAAAACATTGCTACATAAAACCTGGTGTCAGCGTTTTATGTTGCAGGGTCATGGCGGACATGTTACTACGCCAAACCGCATAAAAGCGTGTCCGCCTGGCCAGGAGGAGATGATAAAGATTTGAAAGCCATGCGGACACCGGTGTCCGCCGTGGCCCAGGAGGCTGATCACAAATCGGACACCGGTGTCCGCCGTGGCGCTTAACCTGTTACAGTATAATCATTCTTGCAACTCTAATAGGAGTGATAATTGTTAGTTGGGCTGTTACCGTTTGCGATCGATTGCCGGTTCGATAAGAGTGATGATGACCAACGCGCTGTTGTCATGTGTGTTTTAAATATTAAGTTTAATGAAACTTACTTACTGACTACAAATTTTGGCTTAACTTAGAAAAAAATAATGCTATTTATTTGTTAAATATCCAATTTAAAAACGTTTTAGATTAGATTATAAAAGTTAGTAAGATTGTGGTGATTGTGGTCGATATAAGGCACTTAAGGTTGTAAACTATAAAGCTGTTTAGACTAAAATCTATTGACTTCTGGACCATGGGCCATATGAACTTTTTTACTTGTTCTGTCCCCCCCCCCCCTATTATCTAGTTCGATAATGACTACCATAACGTTTACACCGTGTATACGTTTTGATTGTTCCATATATATTCTGAACCCCCTTTTCAGTTTGATACTATACGTCATTCTAGGATTTACATTATCTGTTTCGTTTTTTCCGGGCGAGTCACATACTAAGATACATATGTGGCTAACTTTATAAACACGCTCCCACAAACTAAACTTTTTTAGATAACATCAGCCAGAAGTTCGGAAAAAAGTTTTCTGAAATATGGGAGAACATACGGTCGGATTTTTCGTACCCTGGGAATTTCCCCTCTTATGTGGAAGAATATACTGCGGACGATGATCCCACCCTCAAAAATCCCGGAGAGGGGAGCACCGGTAAGTTTATTATAACTTACAATTCTTGTAGAAACTGTTTTTGTATTAAAGTTTCCGAAGTACTGCTTTCGGTTAGACAAGAACAGCAACAGGTCTATTTTTTATGCTATAATGGCACATAAGACTCTTTAACCAATATCAGCAGTCCAACACCTATAAGTATTTTTCAATGTCAGAGTGCCAGTGAAGAATAAATGTAGCTTTTCAAGCGAATGATGAAGACAATCATATAACTTATAGCCTTAGGTGAATTATCTAGAAATGACTACCAGAATAAATCTGAACCTTTCTAGATTTAGCAGTAAAGCAACGAACATCACATGAAGACTGTTTTCGTATACTTATCTTGAGTTTAAGATACATACTATCAGTCGTATCAACGATTTTAGGTACAAAAGAACATTCAATACTTTTTACTTACTACCTTGCTGTTGGAGCTTCAAAGAAATATATAAGATTTTTGTTATAGTTATTGTAATATAGAATAATTCTTATCCAGGTAAGATCCAGTGCTTGCCTCTACCAGGCCCTTTTTTACCCTGCCAGGACCTTTTTGATTGGTGGACTCTACGTTGTGGAGTATGGATCGTCTTTCTCTGTGCGATGCTTGGAAATGGGACCGTCGTCTTTGTCTTGATCTTCTCCAGAAGCAAAATGGACGTTCCCAGGTTCTTGGTCTGCAACTTGGCTGCAGCGGATTTCTTTATGGGTATCTATTTAGGTGAGTACCCTAATATCAAACTTCCAGTTTTTTGGGAAAGTACCGAATTCGTAATGTATCTAAAAGAAGAGACGTGTAAGAACTGCATATCTCTATAGTACAGCAGGAATCAAGTCTGGAGTAGAAGCTTTGTTGATGTCGAGCAACAAGGGCACAAATCTTACGGTCGTATGCCTGAAGGTTGACCGCAAAAATCATGGCACTTCCGCCTTTGAGTCGGATACAATTATTCCCTTCAATCAACTGTCATGTCGTTGTGACATTGCCCTGTGCCTTATTCTTGCATCGTGCTTCGTTACATTTGTTCCTAGACTCTATCGTAATGCTTGGATACCTACTGTCTAAACACGGCCTTAGGTCATGACAGATAACAGTAGTGACGGAACCATAATGGCAGGTTCTTTGTCAGGGGAAAATTTGAAACAGCATTATCTTCAAATACACTATTATGTTTTGATATTTCAATATACAAAAATAAAAGCATCGCAACCTCCACATTATGTATGTTGTGGGACCTCTTTCTGAAGATTTTCGCTATGTTTAAAATTTCGTTATATCTATGATTGTCTATTTATACTTTCTCGGATTTCAGGTTTCCTTGCAGTTGTGGACGCGTCGACTCTAGGCGAGTTCCGCATGTACGCCATCCCATGGCAGATGTCAGCAGGCTGTCAGCTGTCAGGTTTCCTGGGCGTGCTCAGTTCCGAACTGTCAGTTTGGACGCTGGCTGTCATTACGCTGGAACGAAATTACGCCATCACGCATGCCATGCATCTGAACAAAAGACTGTCGTTGAAGCATGCGGGCTACATTATGATCTGCGGATGGAGTTTCGCCATTGTGATGGCATTGATGCCTATTTTTAATATTTCTGATTACAGGTAAAGGGAAGGTTCTGATCGTTGATTATAATGTTTATTAAATATCTTTAACGCTTTCTTTTTTTATTTCTATTTGTGGGTATTATCAGACATAAGGTATAGTGCCAAGGCAATTACGGTAGAAGAATCCTACCTAGCTTTGATATTTGAGCTCGAACAACAATCAAAACAAAATACGGAACCAAAATACTGTGGCTGCTACAAAGCTACAAAGGAGAGCTTCTCAGTTTTGAGTAGATACGGAAAAGCTTTATGTTATTGGATTGTTAAAGATTCTGGGATATTGTAATACTTCTTGATGTAATGTAGTAATGGAAGCTGCCCCGATGAATAGAATTTATTTAGTCAGTCATTATTACCCGATATACCCTTTATAATGATTACTACCAGGTATGTATCTACAGATTGCATACAATATTGCCAAGACATAATTAAGACATGCAGGGTGTACATATGAAAACTTCCCACCACGCATTTATCGAAAACCAGTGATTTAAATGGAAAAACGTCGTAACATGTCAAAAGATTTATTAAGGGGGACAAGTTTTTAACCAAAAACTTCTTCATCCCCTACCACCCTCTGCCCCCCAGGGTCATCCCCTCAAAAATTTTAAATGACGTCATCTCATTTGTTCAGAAAATTCATCTCGTCTATCGAAATCATCTTCGGTTAATCCTTGCAATATTTTCATTTTAAATGGATGAAATCTATGGAGTTTAGTAACCGTGTGTACAGCGCCTATTGAAGTACTTTGCGTAATGGAGTATTAGGATTCCTTCCAAAACTCCCCGATGATCAGGTTTTTATTTTCAACAGATCGAGTTTTAGTAAATTTAGTCCAAAACATACCTATGCGAAGTTATCTTCCCTGGACGTCAAGCGCTAAACCTGTCGGCAGTTTTAATTACTATGTTCTTTCTTTCTCTTAGCAACAAATAACTAAACATTTTGATATATATAAATGTATCATCAGCAAATAGTTGAATTTTGCAATATTGTAAAATATCAGGAATATCGTTAGCATATAAAATAAATAGTAATGGAGTTAATTTGCTACCCTGTGGCACACCTACCGAAATGTTTTTAATGTTTGAGTTTCAGTTCTTTGACTTCTATTGATTAAATAATTTTGTAATAAGTTGAATACTGAAAACCTTGAAATCCATAGCAATGCAATTTCGTTAACAATTTCTCCCTGTCAATAGTCTCAAATGCTCTCTTGAAATCCAAGAACAATATAAACAAAAGCCTGATTAAAAAAGTGTCGGCGTCATCGAAGAGGGCTTCGGTATTTTGGTTGAATTCCACCAACCGCTTACCGATGAGGTAGTAACTTGAGACTTCATGCGTTGTCACCAATTAATGTGATTGTTTACTTGTAAACCAATAGTGAGGACTTATCTATAGAGTAAAGAGGCTGACTAGCTATAAGCACATTCTGGCTCAAAGCAGAATGAAAAGCCTGCAAACTTGGGCCAATGACTACCTGGTAAGGATCGCCCATCCTTTCTCTTTACAATATTGTCTGATCTGGGAAATTATAAGTCAAACTTACCCGCATAAGATGAGGTTATCGATTTGGAGCACAAGCATCATTTGAAACATAAACCGATTCTTGCGAAATCGCTGGTAGGAAGCGTGTCATAAAAAGGTGAAACAAAGACAGCATTAGAGCTAAAAACTGAACTAGTGGAATGCGCTTGATGACACGGCGGTACGAAGAGATATACCAGCTAAGAAGAATTGGCTGAGACTCAGTCCAGTTTGATCTTTGTGCTGGTTTTGATATTACGAGGTGTCTCATTGAATTTGTTTCTAGAGGGCAAGTCACCTCTTCCGATAGTTGCCTTACATGGACATGCGATTGGTGTTCTGACTCTCTTCTACTGAGATGCCAGCGGACTTCTATTATTCTGAACTTTCTTCTATGATGCTGTTACGC
Source organism: Acanthoscelides obtectus (assembly GCA_963669975.1). NCBI lineage: Eukaryota > Metazoa > Arthropoda > Insecta > Coleoptera > Chrysomelidae > Acanthoscelides > Acanthoscelides obtectus. Next base: position 26,085,214 of record CAVLJG010000007.1, read on the forward strand.
ATCATCCCTCCCATACAAACCCACCTAGCTTGTACTTCAGTATATATTCACTATATGAAAAAACTGCTTTGAATATTCTCGGAGAAAACTTTAGGTCAGTCGTATCTTTGTCAAAAAAATCAGTCGTTTAATGTTCGCCCGGCAACGATAAATTAAAAAATGAATTATTTACATTCCACCACCTACAAGACACTCGTTTCTTAATGATTATAAACTTATCTGTTTTAGAAAGTTCGCTGTGTGCTTACCGTTCGAAATCAGCGACCCAGCAAGCCTCACTTACGTCGTTTTCCTGATGTTCGTGAACGGCTTAGCATTCCTGATCCTCATGGGCTGCTACCTGAAGATGTACTGCGCCATCAGAGGGTCTCAAGCCTGGAACTCAAATGATAGCCGAATAGCCAAGCGCATGGCACTGCTGGTTTTTACAGACTTTCTCTGTTGGTCTCCGATCGCATTTTTTGCCCTAACGGCTGCGTTTGGACTCCAACTCATTACACTAGAGCAAGCTAAGGTAAGACAGTGGTTATAGGAACGCATCAGCCGCAAAAGTTTTTCGGAAAAAAACGGTATACTTTGATGTTTGCAGCTGGCCATGCTGCTGGTGCTGCTGGTCCCACTGGTAATTCTGCAGAACCAGTAGGACCAGTAGTATTGGTACCAACAACAGCAGCAGCAGACATCAAAGGATACCGCTTTATAACAGCTTCAGACAACTTTGAGGTGAAAATAAGATTTGACAATCGGTTTGGCATAAAATAAATCAAAGCTTACGTTGAATCTCATCTTAAATAAGTTGACGCCAGCAGTTTTCCACAATGTATTGAGTCCAAATACCTCACACACGCACACAACTTTAAGAAACACCATTATAGTGTATAGTGAGGTCGATGACTTGTAATAGCTACTCAGTGCATATTCATTTTACCGTTTCGATTCGTGGTGATTATAAACTGAAGCCTGGAATTGTGGAGATAAATGTATATTTTGTATTTTTGAAATGCTTACAAATAGTGCTACTGAAGTCTCTGGAGAATCTTGTTGCTGGCGTGATAAATTCTTGGCTACTATCTAATTTCAACGGTCTGTTTAATAACTTTGACCATTTTCTTTTGTAGGTTTTTACAGTATTTGTCCTACCCCTAAATTCATGCTGCAATCCATTCCTTTACGCCATTCTCACAAAGCAGTTCAAAAAAGATTGCGTAATGATCTGTAAAGCGATAGAGGAGAGCAGAGTAACGAGAGGCATAGGAAGGTGTAGACATAGCTCAAACTTCAGTAACAGACAGACTCCAGCAAATACTAATAGCTTAGCAGATAGGTGAGTACTGACGCTATATTTTTTCTAACATTGACACAGATGAGGATGAGCAACAAGACTGTTACAATTCAGGGTCCCAGTGCGATGATGGTCCTCTTGAAGTCTATTCAGGCTTGGATCTTGATGATAGCAACATTCACCAAAAACGTGTGACTAGCTCGGAAATCAACAATTTTGTTTCAAAATCTTTCAGATCTTCGAGAGAAAAGCAAGACCAACAACACCTTCCACAATGTACATGTAATGTAAAGCTGCTCAGTGACAATGACCAAACTCAACAGCAACAAAAGAAAACAAAGTCAGATAAAAAGACAACAACGACGAGAGAGTGGCTGTTGAGCAAAGCTAGGTGGCTTTTGTGCGTCAGAAGACCCGTGAGGCACAGGCCTAGGACGGATCAGTATACCTATCAAATTGCTGAGATACAGCAGAAGCAACACAAGAGGGCCAGCTCGGTGTCCAGTAGCGAAAACTTTAGTTCCTCCAGGTGAATATTTTTTTCTGATTCTGTTATTGATCTGACTTTATATTATTTACATTTTTCGTAAATTCGGGGACATTATTGCTTATGGTGATCGGTTTTCTTGAGAGTGAGAAGCTTTTTCCTTAGAGCAACTTCTTTCATGAACAGCCACGTTGACAAAAATGGAAATAGCTGAATGTACGAGTAGATCTATGAAAAATGCACCACATCTTCCACGTCTGCTAGTAATGATAACACTGGCGCGTCTTTGAAACCGCATGGTAGCCGGCTAGAAGCTAACTCTACAGCACAACATCAAAACGTTTCTCTTGACAGTTCTTCTTTTTGTCTAGGTCGGATTCATGGAGGCATCACAATCATCACCATTGTGGCATTCCCTTACGTCTTCTAGATCCAAAACGACGGGCCTCATCGTGGCTTGTCACTCGAAAGACGTCGCAGGATTCCAATCTTTCTAGGTGAGAGGATAGTATTATAATCATGAACGATTACAATTCGATGGTTTCGATTCCGATTTCATAAACTGGGTAATAATTAAACCGTTTTAAAGGAACACCCAGTACGGATCCTTGTACAAAGACTTTCAACTACAGCGACTCTAAACTAATATCGATCTACAAGGTAATAAGGTCGTATGGAGTTTGGAGTATGGATGGTTTTTGGTGTGACGTTAAGTTGCCATTTCACTGTCCAGTTCATTGCAGAATGTGAGCCCGAGCGAGTAAAAATACTCGTAGCATTAAACAAAGTTAAATAGATGGCGATAAAATGTTTAGTGATATTGAAGAAAACAAACTGTAAAGCGTATTGGGCAACAGAACCATCTCTAATACAAACAGTGTCAAGGGATATTGTAAATTATTTCTCTACCATTAATGGGGTGAGTGCTACTCCAAGACCGAGTGACAAGTCACCCAATGTGCAAATGCACAAACAACAGGACATTAGGAATTTAATAAAAGTGTCAAAAGGCTCCAACACTTGCGGAGTGGTATCAGTTGATACCCCTCAACACCCCTTCCAACATGTTGCGTGATACTCCGTGACCATCTTGCGGCAAAATATTACCGCAACATACATGCATTACATTATAGTAGGTGGTTAATTGTTGGGAGACTTTAAAATTATAAACAATATTCAAATCTACAGGAGCACATGTTTCAAACAGCTCATTGAAAACCAACTCGCTAAGTGTTTTGGAATAAGCTAGTTGACACTTTTTTGAGTAGGTCTCAAATAGCTGGCACTTGTTTTTTTCAACCAAAAAATTAATACTATATTTTGTGTTCTGGCGTCATACCATTTGAAAACAGCTGCATAAGCTTTCAAACTTTTAAACATATAATAATGACTTCTACTAGTTTACATGAAAAATATACTAAGTGACATATAAATTCGAACACCCAGTTTAAATGGTTTTATTTTAATAAAAGTTGGTGAATGTATTTATCTTACTGTAAATAATAAGTGAAAAAATTTTCAGCCTTATCAGTTGGACATTCCGGTTTTTATACTGCTTTTTTTTAATTCACTAACGCTCTAAAAATGAATATTTCAGCCGCAGTAAAGAATCAACGTTGGCGGATTTTGGTTCTTGACATCCTTTACGATCGGTTACGATGCCTAGAGTACGGAGACCTGTACGATTTCGTCATCTTAGTGAGTTTGATAGGGGCCGTATAGTGGGACTTCGGGAAGCTGGACTTTCTTTTCGGGCAATTGCAGTTAGAGTGCAAAAAAGTGTAGACACTGTGGTTAGGTGTTGTCAGGCATGGCTTCGAGAAGGCCGTACGCAAAGAGCAAGGGGCACTGGACGCCGCCGTAGAACAACAGACCGTGAAGATCGCCGCCTAAGATTATTGGCCTTAAGGGACCGTTTCTCCACTACCAGGTCCATTGCAAATGAATGGTTTGCAGAATAGGGAAGACCTATCGGCATGCGAAGTGTTTACCGACGAATGAGAAGTTTTGGCTTGTTTTCATACCGGCCACACTGGGTCCTCCCTTTAACTCGAGAACACCGACGTAATCGCCTTGAGTGGTGCAGACAACGGTCACTCTGGGATCAGGAATGGAACAGTATTGTCTTTGGTGATGAGTCTCGATTTTGTTTAGGCATGCACGATGGTCGTGGCAGGGTTAGAAGGCGACGTGGTGAAAGGAGGAATCCAGAGTTTTCTGTTGAAAGACATGTTCATCATACTGTTGGAGTTATGGTTTGGGGTGCTATAGCTTATGGTTCCAGGTCACCTTTAATCTTCATCAGAGGTAACATGAACGCGCAGCGTTATATCCACGAAGTTCTAGAACCCCATCTTTTACCCTATCTTGACACCCTGGCAGATCCAACTTTCCAACAAGATAATGCCCGACCACATGTTGCAAGAGTCACAATAGACTTCTTTCAACATAATGATGTCACATTGTTACCATGGCCACCAAGATCTCCCGACTTATCCCCAATTGAGCACGTGTGGGATATGATGGGTAGAAGATTGCTCAATTTGCAACGTCCTCCTCAGACTCTAGAAGCACTTCGAGAGGAGTTGGTGGTTGCCTGGAATGAGATACCACAGGAGGACATTGACCACCTGATTAGAAGTATGCCTAGGCGCGTTAGAGAATGCGTAGCACATCAGGGTGCATCCACACATTATTAAAGGTCAAAGGGCTTTAAAGCAGTGCAATCATTTTGAAATTTTTATCATTTACTTATTATGCTTCATTAAGTACTTATACAAAATTTTATTAAAATAAAACCATTTAAACTGGGTGTTCGGATTTATATGTCACTTAGTATATATCAGTTATCGTTTTTGTTTTGTCTGAGTCCGGAAATATTGCAGCCTTGCTTGTTTCAGTTCTCGTAACGACTCGTCAGGCTCAGCGACGACAGCGAGCACGAGCACGTGGCGGATATCTAGGAGCAGTGGGGGCAGCAACGAGCCTAGAGGCGGCGTGTCAGGTGTGGTGGGCAAAGGGGCAGCCGTTAGTGTAGCTGGGGCAGCCGTAACAGTGGGGCCTGTCAAGCCCAGACTTACCAGACAATGCGCTGTCCAAGACGAAAACGGCCCACCAGGTATGATTCACTCTAGCCCAACGATGAGCCCGAAAAGTTATGTGACAGTTGAAGAACTGGAATAATCTTAAATAGAGGATCTGCGTTTTCTGACTTCATTGGATTTTCATTGTCATTGTTTTCCATCCCAACAAGCGATACGCATTCCCCACTTCTATGTCTCATAGCCAAACACAACCTAACTTTTTTATCGTTCATATTACATACTAAAGGACTACGTCCCAAGATCAGATAAATCCGTATTGACGCGTAGATGCAGAGAGAGAGAGAGCAATCAAACAAGTAGTCTCATAAAAAGTAGTAAGCACTTCTTGGCAGAAATTGAACCGTGGGGTTTTCCAAGCATATACTGAATTCATGGACTGCTGATGGAACAATTATAACGCTAAGCTTTAGGAGAGCCACACACTTATACACACAACAATTAGGAAAACAATTATGTCCATAAGTTCTCAGAGAACTAGAACATTAGTTCAAGAATCGCTAAAATTAAAATACTCGTAGATAAAGAGTAGAGGGACAACTATTAAAATAAGTCTTTGAGACATGTCACACTGGGAGCAAAATTATCGAAATATAAATACCTAGGATGCAGAGTTTATCTACTCGACACAAACTCACTGTTAGGAATCGAAATCAGTCTGATTTATGTACCATCAAATCTGTCTCTTTATAGTCCGCAAAATCTTTTGTTGCACAATTCTAGTAGGTGTAAATAAAAGTCTATGATACTTTAAAAAATTATTCAGTGGTTTAATAACCGAAAATTAACAATTAACTTTACTAAAACTCATTTTTTACCATTTTCATCACTATCTAATCATCTACCAAAATATAACCATCTTCGGTTTAAGGTAAATGATAAAAATATAAAAATCAATAGAGTTAATGATACAAAATATTTAGGAATTTATCTAGATCCCCACTTGAGATGGGATGTACATATTTCTCACATACTAAAGAAAATTAGATTCATAGCATATAAAATAAAATTTCTAACCGGTATATTAACTGAATATTATCTACGAATAATATATCAAGCTTTAGTCGAGCCACACATAACATATGGTATAGTAGTGTGGGGTGCTGCATGCACGACATACTTTAACGATTTAGATGTACTTCAAAGAAGAATTTTAAAATCAATGTTAGGCAAATCAAAATTATACCCAACTAATGACTTATATAATGATGCACAAGTATATGATACTAAACAACTTTACTTCTTACATACCATCACTCATTATCACAAAACTACTAGTGAACACGACATAATTAAACATAATCATAAAACCAGATATAAATTACGCGAAAAAAATGTTCCTAAACCAAACAAATCCCTAATGAAACGATGTCACCTGTATATAGCTCCAAAATTGCACGAACATTTACCAAATAATTTAAAACAATTACGCAATACATTAGGCTTCAAAAAGAAATTAAAAAAAATTATTAACACGATTGGGAGAAATCAAATTAATAAAATAATCTCAAATATTACACAATAAATGCTCTACCATTCTTACCAATAATTTCTTTTTTCTCTCTATTTTATTATATTTTGCAATTCAACATACATATGATCCATGCACAGGCGTTGTCCTTCTATGGATATATTATATTTATTTACTCGTTTCATGTTCCCTGTATTTTAGAGTAAATAAATATTATTATTATTATTATTATTACTTAAGGGTAATAAACCTTTGTATATTGATGATGGTTCCTAGAAGCTTTACGGTGTATTATTTATATTGTTTCGCTCCGACTCAAAATTGAGAGATCGTAATTCCTGCACTTCAAGGCTTGCAACCAAATATTGTTGTGTGGTTGCTTATACTAGCTAGGAATTGTTTCTAGTATAAGCGCAGTTAAATTTGATTTACAATATTTGTATAGCACGTGTGACCTTGGCGCAATCTGAAATTCGTATTTAGATGAATGAAACTCTTTGTCTTGGACTGAATACAACTTCTTGCCTTCTGCGAATATCAAATCTAACCTGCTTTGAAACAGGGCTCGATGTCGATAATATCCATATTACACAGTATATCACACAATATATTATGTCTTCAAAACTACATATTTTTATACAAAATATTTTTTCAATTTCTCTTTGAACATTTTCAAACTGACACACATCTTGATATCATTACTTAATTTATTGCTCGTTATATTGCTACTGCAGTTGTGTAAATGAAAGTCTATACTTCCTCTAATAGAATAACTGTGGCACTCATTGTTCAATACAATGAAATTTCTAAGTGATTTGGTAGAAGATGATTTTTTAACTTGAATATGAAAATGAAAACCCAGAAGGCTATGAAATTTTTGATATTTAAGTATTTTAGTTCTTTCAGCATAAAATTTATTCTAGTATATTCATTTTTATTTAAGATGATTCTCATAGCTTTATTTGTAATATTTGTAATTTTGAAAATACAGTTTCATTTGCAATGAACAAAATAGTCGAACAATATAACATATGAGGAAGCATGATAGTGTTGTATTAAATTTTTTAGAATAAACGCTTAGGCTGTGCGAAATTCTATAAAAGTAATTTATTTTCTTGGATATTTTCGAAATAATATATTCATAATGCCCTTCAAATTTTAATTTACTGTCTACGTATGTGCCCAAATATTTAAATGATTCGATTGACACAATTTTTCCATGAATAATTGAAAGATATATCGTATTTTGATTTAAAAATTTTCCTATTAGGCACTCCTTGTTCAATACAATGAAATTTTTAAGTGATTTGGTAGAAGATGATTTTTTAACTTGAATATGAAAATGAAAACCAAGAAGGCTATGAAATTTTTGATATTTAAGTATTTTAGTTCTTTCAGCATAAAATGTATTCTAGTATATTCATTTTTATTTAAGATGATTCTCATAGCTTTATTTGTAATATTTGTAATTTTGAAAATACAGTTTCATTTGCAATGAACAAAATAGTCGAACAATATAACATATGAGGAAGCATGATAGTGTTGTATTAAATTTTTTAGAATAAACGCTTAGGCTGTGCGAACTTCTATAAAAGTAATTTATTTTCTTGGATATTTTCGAAATAATATATTCATAATGCCCTTCAAATTTTAATTTACTGTCTACGTATGTGCCCAAATATTTAAATGATTCGATTGACACAATTTTTCTATGAATAATTGAAAGATATATCGTATTTTGATTTAAAAATTTTCCTATTAGCATATATTTTGTTTTTTGTGTTTAGTTTAAGTTTATTTACATTTAACCAATTTATTACGTTTTTCATATCATTATTTAACAGCTCTATTGCAGTTTCAATGTCTTTATTTGATATATATTGTATATATACGAGCATATATTAAAAATATCAGGAATATCGTTAATATATAAAATAAATAGTAATGGACCAAATTTTCTACCCTGTGGCACACCTACCGAAATGTTTTTAATGTTTGATAATGTATTGCCAATTTTAGTTCTCTAACTTCTAATGATTAAATAATTTTATAATAAGATGAATACTGAACCGTGAAATCCATAGCAATGCAATTTCGTTAACAATTTCTCCCTGCCGATAGTCTCAAATGCTCTCTTGAAATCTAAGAACAATGATACTGTAAACTTTTTTTCATCCAAATTTCGCCTCCATTCTTCTACCATCATTTCAATTGCTGTTTCAGTAGAATACTTTTTTACTGAATCCTGCTTGAAATTTTGTCAATATCTTATTTTCTTCAATATATTCAATGACTTGTTCATATATGATTCCTTCTAAGAGCTTCTCGACATCTGGCAGTACATTAATTGGCTGCATGCTTGTATATAACTTAGATTTTTGCGCTTTTGGAACAGAAGTAATTGTAGAATATTTTGATTTTGAAGGAAATTCGCCATACACTAACCAGTGACTCACTAACAGTAATAACTCATCTCGAATAATGTTGAAGCATTCCTTCATAACCATTTTTGAAAGATGTTCACTAGGATTTCTATTCGATTTCAATCTTGTAATAGCTTTCGAAAGATGGCTGATATTTATTGTGTGGAATTGTCTCATATAGATTGACATAGATTTTTATCCCCATCTTTGATTGATTCCACTATCTCATTTATACTTTCTATAAAATGATAATTCAATCTACCTACTTGAAGATACAACATTTTTTAGTGTCTTCCACATCAGTTTACTGCTATTTTTTATTGCTATCGATTTTGCTTTCATAATATTTTTTCTTTTCGTTCCTAAGATTTGTTAAACACTTGTTTCTTGATTTCTTATATTGTATCAAATCTTCCTCAGTTTGAGTGATCATAAACTGTTTATAGTCATTATCACGCATCAATTTAGAGTCTACAAATATTTGTGAAAACCAGAGTGTTGGCTGTTTCCTTTGATATACCACTTTCCTAATTTGTGCGTCTCTCATGCAGTTCTCCATACAATCCATAATTTTTGAGAAGTAAGAAATATGGATACAACGTTTCCTGGCTCACGCATTACAGTTGAACCTCCTAGGTACCAGAATATCGGATATTGACTGATTGTCGAGTTATTCTAGTTGATTCCGTATTTAGGTTCTCCGGGTCGCCTGACAGTTCGCTTCCTGACCACAATCCCTTCGGCTGCGGAAAACAGCATGCAGCTAGATGAGGAGCAGCCCTCCTCAATTCTGGTCAGCCCCACCAAAGAGCTGGAGGGACCTTTGTACGCCATCCTCCATCCGGCACCCATACCTGCAATAGTGCCCATCGTACCACCTAGGTAAGTTGAAATAACATCCATACTCTTTTGAAATAACTCCTCCAAACTTTCCTGGCTCACGAAATTTTCTCTGGAGCATATGTTTCGTGTATGTATATGGTGCGGAAGGTCTCCCCATTTGGTTACATCGCTAACGAGATCAGTCTGTAAAAATGTCATTAAACATGTCTTTCTATAAACATGATCTAAGTCTTATGTATAATATTTATTTAAAAAAACTCAGATTTCTCCCTCACATTTTCCTTATAATCTTTATAAATCGTCTTATGCTTTCCTGCGTGTTCACTAACTTTGCATAATTCAAAGCAGTTCCGAAAAAAAAATTTAACCCAGTCTTGGAAACTGAAACTATAGCTACCTCTGTTCTACCTTTACCTCAATTCATGACCTGTACAGGGTTTGTCCGGAAAGTAATAGGACTGAGTCGATTTAAGAAAATTTATTGAGCCAATCGTTACAATTCTTTAAAAACTTTCAAAATAGGCTCCTTCTGCGTCGATACAGCGCTGCCAGCGCGATTTCCAATCATTGAAGGCGTCACGGAAGGCATTCTCCGGAATAACCGAGAGAGCCGAGGTGCATGCTGCTTGGATCCCCTCTGTCGTCTTAAAATGCTTGCCTTTACGCTCCGAAGTACAGTCATAGCGGAAGAAAATGAGTCCTGTTAGTTTCCAGACAAACCCTGTATGTTACCGTCCAAAGACGGGTCATTCGTAGCATTACTACTACTGCTAGATTTCTTTGTTTTTTAAGGAGGCAGAGTGTCGTAACGCTGCATCCCTTATCCGACTTGGCGCGGAGAGCTGAAGAGGAGAACGAAGTGGAAAAAGCATCAAAGAAGGAGAGAAGAAAAAGCAACGAAACCAAACCGCATAGATAGTCATTACTGGAAACCGACGTGTAGGATAAACACGGGCGGTTACATAAGAGCAATATGATCCATAGTCATTAAACAATGATCCAGGTGTTACCTACTGGTTAATTCTAATATTGAGCGAGTGAATACTTGAACAGTTGTCTGATGAACTAATTAGTTATACTTTTGATAATGTAATAAAAGAATTCCGAACTACTAACAATTGTTTCAGTAAAAGTACGAACTTTGGACACAATAGCCGATAAAAGCAATCCCATGATAAAGAATTAGCTTCCTTATGAATTGAAGCTTAGTGGTACTCCAAGAACGTGTGTGTTCATTTTCTTGATCGATGGCTATTGAACACAGTTTCCAATTTGTGAGCTACGGTGAGGTGGCAACTGGATCAAGTTAAGCAGTGGATGACATGAAAAGATGAAACATTTATTATTGGAAGAGATTATATTATTACGATGTAGTATATAACATACTGCTTACTGCATATTGATGTGTGATTTCAGACTTGTGTCATCCACCGCATAGTTAACGGAATATACATTTTTTCGTCCAAGCGTTGTAGAATCTTTGAAAGTTTAGAGAATTGGGTAGAGGCATACATTGACACTTGGGTAGTAGAGATGAAGATAGCTAGTATACAACGAAAAATTGCTATCAAATTGCATCCGACAATTTTTATGTATATGCTGTAGACAAAATCTAATTGTCAAATTCAGAGTATTTTTATTTAACTCAACATACAATGGTGCTATAGGTTCTGTTATTGCTTTTTTGATCCACCGAATTTTCTTCACAATCTGTAATTTACTATTTTATGGCACTAGCGATAACCCGTTATAAAAGCCCAAAATTACTTGAGTTAAAATTTGCACTCGGCAATCTAGGATCGGATGTTGGATTTTACCTATAACATATATACAGGGTGTCCCAGAAGTCGACGTCAAGCCGAAACCGGGTGATAGGCAAAGTCATAACAGCTATCAGAAAACTATTTGAAAAAAATTTATGTATGTGTTTTGAACATTATAGGTCTTTGAAAAAGATATAGAAATTTCACACCCTACGGCAGTCTGTCAACTCCTGTTACTACAAATATTAACTTTTTTTGGATTTTATTTTTACAATGCAATGATGAATAATGCATCTTCAAACTGGTGTCTCAACCTTACTGCCAACTTTTCTCGTTCAGGAAAAATTGCCACTTATTTCCCAACCAAGTATTCCAAAGTAAAACTTTGCTCAACTTTAACTGGCTGTACTGGAAAAAATTTACTACGAGAGTTTGGCAAGTAACCTTAAAAGTTGGCGCATTTAATAAGGATTCCAAAATGGTATAACACTTAGAAGATTACTCGTTAACTTATGCACAATTTTTACTTGAGGAAAAACTGATGAAAATTTTTGAAAATTTGCTAATTAAACAGCGATTATGAAAACGCACAAGGACCCTTAAGGATAACTGTTTGCACAACAGTGGGCGTCAAAATGCTGCTGATGATGATCTACCTTTACAGCAAATGCTCAAACTGTTTTCCTTCAGCCGCAATACACGATCGACATCTTCTTAAAAAAGAGTTATTAAACGAGCGAATCCACGGTTATTAACAAACTCAGCTGCTTCCAATAGTCTTTGCCGTAGCTCAGCTACATTTTGAATCGGCTTGAAATACACTTTTTCTTTTACAGGTCCCCAGTAAAAAAAATCTAACGGATTCAAATCATCCATACCACATATAGCGTGTTCAACCTCTCCTGCCCCGGGATTATGAGCCCCGAGTTGTTTTTGTCGCACAATGTTAGAAAGACACAGGAAAGATCCACAGTTCTTTGAAAAAATGTTATGGTCGGTTGAGACCACATTTAAGAAAGATGGGTACATGAACCTGCATAACTTACACGAGTGGCACGTAGCAAACCCACATTTGATGAGAGAAGATAAATCTCAATATCGCTTCAAGATAAACTATTGGACAGGAATTTTAAATGGTAAAATAATCGGTCCGTTTGAGTTCCCAGAGACTTTGACTGCTGAAGTTTATTTGGATTTTTTGAAAAATCATGTACAAAATTTATTGGTGGACGTGCCACTGAGTATTTACAGGGACATGTGGTTTCAGCATGATGGCTGCCCAGCGCACTATCCACTCTCAGTGAGAGAGTACCTCGATCAAAACTTTCCAGGCAGATGGATAAGGCGGTCTGGTACAATACCGTGGCCAGCCCGATCACCTGATTTGAATCCTTTAGATTTTTTTACTGGGGAACTGTGACAGAAAAAGTGTATTTCAAGCCGATTCAAAATGTAGCTGAGCTACGGCAAAGACTGTTGGAAGCAGCTGAGTTTGTTAATAACCGTGGATTCGCTCGTTTAATAACCCGATCTTTTTTAAGAAGATGTCGAGCGTGTATTGCGGCTGAAGGAAAACAGTTTGAGCATTTTGACGCCCGCTGTTGTGCAAACAGTTATCCTTAAGGGTCCTTGTGCGTTTTCATAATCGCTGTTTAATCAGGAAATTTTGAAAAATTTTCATCAGTTTTTCTTCAGATAAAAATTGTGCATAAGTTAACGAGTAATCTTCTAAGTGTTATACCATTTTGGACTCGTTATTAAATGCGCCAACTTCTAAGGTTACTTGCCAAACTCTCGTAGTACATTTTTTCCCAGTACAGCCAGTTAAAGTTGAGCAAAGTTTTACTTTGGAATACTTGGTTGGGAAATAAGTGGCAATTTTTCCTGAACGAGAAAAGTTGGCAGTAAGGTTGAGACACCAGTTTGAAGATGCGTTATTCATAATTACATTGTAAAAATAAAATCCAGAAAAAGTTAATATTTGTAGTAACAGGAGTTGACAGACTGCCGTAGGGTGTGAAATTTCTATTTCTTTTTCAAAGACCTATAATTTTCAAAACACATACATAAAATTTTTGTAAATATTTTTCTGATAGCTGTTATGACTTTGCCTATCACCCGGTTTCGGCTTGACGTCGACTTCTGGGACACCCTGTATATACATTTAAATATACAGGGTGTTCATTTGAAAACTTCCCACCACCGATTTAACGACTTATTAACAGAAAAAATCCAAGACACGTCAAAAGATTTCTCAAAGGGGAAAACCTTTTAAGCAAAAACTACTTCACCCCCTCTCACCCTCGACCCTTCAGGGTCATTCCCATTAAAAATTTTAAATGACAAGGGGTACCGACTAACAGCTTGTTTTAAAGTCCATTATTTTAACGTTTGATCTTCTAAAATCTGTCGAGAAAATTAGAAAAATCATTACTTATCTTAATTTATTCAGATAGAACACAAAAGCATACAAAAATATCACTTTTGATCTCAATAAGTGTTCAAAATGTAGCCCGTTAGCCTTTCGTTTGTAATTTAACTAGAAATTACCAACATAAACAGCAATTCGGAGCATTAGACTTGACGACAATCAAATAGCAACTCGAATTTTTTGCCGCATTCGTTTCATCAACACAGATATCCTTAGAGAAACTGTATTGTTATACATGTTCAGTTACTTGTTGCTAAGGGATAGTGAAAATTAATTTATTGAAGGTGGTCATTTCAAAACCACAGATTTATCAAAAACCACTGATTAAAAGAAAAAACGTCGAGACATGTCCAAAGTTTTGTCACCCTCTGCCCCCCAGGGTCATCCCCTAAAAAACTTTAAGTGACAAGGGATATCAAGTAATAGCTTGTTTAAAAGGTCTAAAAATCACTTTCTATTTGAATAAGTCAGTGGTTTTCGATAAATTCGTGGAAGAAAGTTTTCAAATGAACGCCCTGTATATTCGCTAACACATGCTGGACATTTTTTGTGATACTTGGGGTATAACAGATATGTGTATCTAGTGACGTTTGGACACCGTTTCGACTGATACGTCCACTGTATATTACAAATAGTATATTTATTCTAGTTGAACTGTTGTAAATAAATGTACGTATATACATGTATGTGCCGCGTTTTGTACTTCTCATTAATTTATTTTTACAGAAGACGGTTGTGTGATACCATTTTTAGACTTATATTGGAGTATTATGACGATTGTTGTTGTATCATATACATATATAATATAAATAATTTATATTTATGCATTAAACGACGTTCCATATTAAGTGTGTACCTATAGAAGAAAATATTTATAGTGTCCCCTAATTTTATTATTTATTGTATACACATCTACCTCCTAGTTGAATACAAAGAATTGAATAAAATATCAAAAACAATAGTCAACATGTCTTTTTTTAAACAACATTACAGGTATATAGGTACAGAATTTATTCATGTACGATTGTTAATTGATACTGGTATTGCTAGAAAAAAAATGAAAATGTCTAGAGTTACCTGGATCTGTTGCCCACTATTAATGTTAATTTGCTTTTAGTTTGTAACAACTTGTCTGCCTTGATTCTTATAATCTGAAATAGGTGACATCTGAACCGACTAGGATAACTGAATCGACACTCACTCTCTTAGATCCTAATTATTTGAGCAAGCATGAAAGTTGTCTTAGGAGTGAAACTATTAATGCTGATATGATCACTGATCACTATTTAACCTTTTGTAATATACGTATTGCACTTCCTAAAAATCAACAGAAATTTGTGACATTCAGGGACTTCCATTGTTTAAATGAAATAGCGTTTGAACAACTCTCAAGAGTTCTCCATGGTGGCATATTATATCGATAGATAACATTGAAGAGAAAATTAACTTCTTAACAGATAGCATTTTATGTTTATTTAATGTTCACTGTCCAAAAAAGGTAGTGCGTTTAAACAAAGCTCCAGCTCCTTGGTTGGATGATAATATTAAACTTGTATTCAAGAAGAGAGCTGAAGCTTTGTCGAAGTTCAAACACGATCGTACAGCCACCTCTCGGCAACAGCATATATATTTCAGGAATCGTGCATTAACGCTCGTGCGGAGAGAAAAAAGAGATTATTATCAAGCTGTTCAAAATCAGGATATAAAAAAGTTATAGAAAACCCTAAAGACTTTCAAAGTGCAATCTTAGAAAGATTCTACAATTCCCGTGAGCTTATCAGATCCGTATAAAATAATGAGGCATTCATTTCAATTTTCGAGAATAGTGATTTGGGTTGTGCTGATAAAATTGCATATTACCGAGCTAATAAAAATAACTCAAAATCCAAATTCCAATTTAATAAAGTGACTACTGACACCGTTGTTAAAATTATACATGAAATAAAATCAAATTCTAGTGCTTCAGATGGAATAACTTTGCATATGATACTGCTATGTATACCTGAAATTAATGTGTACTTAACACATATTATCAACTGCTGTTTAGAGAGGGGATATTTCCCCAATCAGTGGAAACGCGCTATAGTTGTTCCGCTATCTAAGTGTTCTGATCCTACTGGCAATTTCTTCTGAAGTATTGGAAAGCGTTGTTTACGAGCAGCTCTGCGCCTACTTATATTCTAACAAAATAATTCCATCTATACAATCTGGATTTCTACAAGGTCATAATACAGCTTCGGCACTCTGTGATTTAACAGACAATATAAAAATGGCACTTGATAACCAAAAAGCAATAGCTCTCATACTTCTTGACTTTACTAAAGCATTTGACACCATTAATCACTCACTTCTTGTGTCTAAATGCAGTTATTATGGATTTTCTGAAAAACCTCTTTCGTTTATTCAAACCTACCTTGAAAATCGGAATCAAAAAGTTCGTCTAAATCAACAGTACTCTACTGATC
This sequence comes from Acanthoscelides obtectus, assembly GCA_963669975.1. NCBI lineage: Eukaryota > Metazoa > Arthropoda > Insecta > Coleoptera > Chrysomelidae > Acanthoscelides > Acanthoscelides obtectus. The sequence goes on from CAVLJG010000007.1 coordinate 26,101,480, forward strand.
AAAAAATTTGTTCTGGTGTACCACAGAGATTGGTCTTAGGACCCCTATTATTTTCATTATATATCTCAGATTTAGAAACAGAGGTAAAATCATGCAGCATACAATTTTTTGCAGACGATCCTCAAATTTTTATTCATTTAGGAGTATTGACTTGGAAACAGCAAATAATAAAATTAATCAAGATCTTGTCCAAATTGAAAAGGACAATACGCAAATACAACAAAAAAGAATACTTTAAAAAGGGACATACATATAAAAGGTAATAAATTAGTTCCTGTGGATCATTTGAATAACCTAGGTATTATAATGGATGTTGTACACGTAAACTATCTAATTTCTCAATGGTACGCTATTCTCAGAGTTTTATTTGCAAATACGGCTATATTACATAAATATGCGAGAAAGCAATTATGTGAATCTTTCTTTGTTTTCAAAGATATCGTACTGCTTAGTGGTTTACCTACTACCCTATTTAGATATTATAACAAGAAATTGTATTCTAAGTATTATGAATACATGTTGCAGAGTTGAAAATGGTCGCAGAAAGTATGATCATATATCGACTGCCATTAATGAACTCAAATGGATGAAAATTGATAAAATGTATAAGTACCAGCTCCTATATCTGACTCATAAGGTTCTTTATTCAAAAACACCGTCATATTTAGTAGACAAATTCATACGTAGAGGGAATATGCATAGCGTCAATATTAGATATAGAGAGACGCCACAGCACATCTCTATTTCAGAATACATATATCTACAATGCGATCAAGTCATATAATTCTTTAGACCGCAGTTTAAAGAAAACCAATCCATTACACAAATTCAAGGAAAAATTGAAAGAAGTTCTACGATAAGCAGCGAAATCTGTTGTTACCCATATTTTCCTTATGCATTTACTTAGATTATACTTTATTCTGTCGTTATTGTATGCAGGTATTAATTTTCAACAAATACTGTTTTTTTACATCCTGTATTGTTAAGGGGGTTAAAAAGGTAGAATAGATATATTATCTAAATATCGCCTCCTGTAAGAATATTACAAATAAAAGACGTTAATTATTCCCAACTAACAATTATCACTCCTATTAGAGTTGCAAGAATGATTATACAGCATTCCTTACACAGCATTGTATACTGTAAGAACATTGGCAAAACCCTCTTAGAACAGCTACACAAGCGGAATGGGCACGCCTAATAGGACACTTCAGTCATTTAAGAGGTTGTATAAGGGCTGCAGGTAACAGTTATACAACAAAAGTGTAAGCCTCTTGCAGCCGCTATAGGACATTTGCGTCAGTGCAAGATTCAGTTTTTGTCAACTATACAACTATTCTGTTACGTGATTCTACTTTATTGCAACCAAAGTATTTCTTATGTATTGTATAGGCCATAACTAGCACATTACAGTCATCTTCTTTACTTACATATCGGCCATTGAGAATTTCATACACAGGTATATGATAAACTTCTACACGGTGGCACAGATGCAAAGTACTTATGCAATTTGTACGGGCTTCGTATTTGATTCATATTTTAATAATGATCAAAAGTATGTTTAGATTTTTAAGATGAAAAACTGAACTTATCTGCGCTAAATCTTCCACAAATCCTATATTTAGACACAATTGCACTAATGTTTATCACGTTATATCTGTAATTTCGAACTGAAACACAATTATTTAATATTAAATAGAGGAATAAATGTTTGCCCAATATGGCGGGTGGTGGTGTATAATCATGGCATCGTCCATGTTGTCTTTAGTTTATTAGAATATTTTGGTGTTGCCTGCAGGTGTTATACAACAATTTGAAAAATGACTGAAATAAAATACCGACACAGTCTAATGATTTACCCAGAATTTATACCAGATCTATATCTTTTGTTTGAACAGTTGATAAAACCTTTTGAAGGAATATGCATGCGTTGTTTGTCTTAAAACATTGGTTATGGCATTTTAGCAAAAATATGACAGCAGAAAGTTAGGTTATGGTGAAGTTGTATACCAACATATTTAGCATATGTACAGCCTTTAACAGTTACTAAACAACAGTTGTATAAGTGCTTCCGTTGGGAGCAATTTGTTGGCTAAAGTAGTAAATTGCACAGCAAAACAAGGCTCGATTTAATTCCATAAATGTTACCATGGATGCCACAACACAACCATTTTGACTAACGTGCAAATATGCCGTATAAAATAGTTGTATAAACGTTTATGCAACAGTTAAAAATTTGCCCTATAAGGTGTTGTATAACTATGCTATAAGAATATTTTAAAGACCTCATTTTAGAGCAAATATGTTGCAGAAATCAAATTTGCATTCCACACAACATTAAGCCAGGATTTTGGTGTTCAGGCAACAACAATAGAGAGCTTTTATGGCTGAACTGTTCATTTACCAAAAGCTTCTACCACTACTTTGCTAGTTGGGTTATTATTATTATTACTGCGATAGCTTTAAAAGTATCAGATGTTCCAGTAATTGCGGGTTTGATGGGCCTCGAAAAGCGGTGACAGTATCCAGTACTCTCAAAAATCATCCTTTCCCAATTAAAGGACAGTATCTTGATCATCACTGGAGAGACTGAATTATGTCCCGTAATTCTGTCAACAATTTCTGTAAATTTATTAAAAAATTTATTGAATCTATACATAGTACATATTAAAAATAAAACAATTTTATAACCATAATATTTATAAATTGCATCTCAAAATCATACTGATCACAATAATTCACTCAATCATATAACTTCCTTCAATTGTTTCGAAAGTTTCGATCATTGCGTCTGCTTAAGGCGAAAACTTCTGCAAAACTCCATTCAGCAGCAAGGTCTCCTAGTAGGCACTTTCACTCTTCATACTTCTATCATAATCCCTAAAGACACAAAAATCAATGACAATGGGAAATTAGCTGCAGAAATTTACGAGATAAGGTGAAAAATTAAGGTTTTATCGAAAAGTAAAAAAAAAATTGCCATCTGGGTCACAGTCGAATTGGTGTCAAGCTGAATGGATACCAAACAAAAACTGGTTAATAGAAGAAGTTGGGTACAAGGTAACGAAGTCTTCCGTTATTACAGTACTAAAAATGCAGTGGTCCATTCTGAGCCGTTAATTTCAAATTCGTAATGTGCCAAATCACCGCCCCTCACTCCAAAAAAAAATTATCCAGATCCGTCCCAACATTGGTGAATGCCTCTTAACACCCCTACTAACTATAACATAAGCTAAACTAGTTAATATACTTCTAAGGCTTTCGATACATCTCACCTCACAGACTAAGATTTCCCAATCACGTTGCCTACTTGATTTGACATTGACGGTAACTTCTACAAATATTTTCAAGGTTTGCATTTGTATGTAGCTTATATTAAAAATTGTTATTCTGCCATAGTCTTTAAACTGAACTCACAATATTAAAACGACGGCCTCGAAGGTAGCTTCCCTATAGTCCTCGATGTAGAACTAGACGTTTTGGAAGGTTCCTCTTCCAATTTATTGTTGTTTAATAGTAGATCAATCTCCCTACTCCGCTTGAACTCTTCGAACTTCTCGTTCATCAGACTAAGTTCTGATTTGCAGGAACTAGACACTTCTTTAGACTCTTCAGTTACATTTTCCTCATCTACTTCCTAAAAATAAAAACAAGCTCACTAAAATACACGAAAAATAACACAAATGGTTTATATAGCTCTACCTTCTATATCTAAAGCTGGTATCCTGGATAATGCGTACTATTATCCAAGTTTCTGGAAGCCCAGGCATGATGCCAAAAAACAATATTTAGATATTTAGCTACACAAAGCTCAATAAAGTGTCAAAAATTAAGCTACAGCTGCAAAATCTGTAAAACTGCTTGCTGAAACTTAAACAGAAATAATTCTAAAGTGTTTATGGATAAAGTTGATTTAAAGTAAGCTTAGTTTCTTTGACTCTTAGGAATACTCTCATGGAAAATAAAAAATACCTACTAGCCCCGTTTGTTTTTAATGATGGCCATTCTGACGAACTTGGTTATCATATACTCTCAGGAAGAAGTAAATAACATTGAGATACTAACCTGTATCTCTGAAAATGTGACGGGTTGCGTTCTATACCTAAACGAACCGCCTCTTCTTTTCCTAGGTACCACCCTCCTATGAAGCCTGGACATTGGTTCTGGATACACAGTGTCCATTGCTGAAAACAACACCCAATATTAATAGAGCTTCTGCAAAAGCGGAACAAACAGTGAGTGACCCAGTGACGATAGTGACATCATTTATACGTCATTTTTGTTAGTCGGCGCTCGTCAGTAGTGCCCTAAACATGTCGACATTTATGACGATCTGATCTCACACCTAATTGACGTCATTACATGACATCATAGTATGTCGTATAAAAGAAGAACTCCTTTTATTTCATATAAATACCAATAGGGTAGTTCTTAGTATTTTGAGTATCTAGTTTACCTTATTGCTCATTAAAAGTCTATATCTTCTTTGTAGGTAAGTGTTGATTTTTCCCTACTGACTGTCCTAAAATGGCAGTCTTGTAAAGGACGTCTTGTTGTCGTCATAAAAATGGCGTCAATAAAGACGTAGGTAATTTTTTAGTCAGCGACGTTTCTGACCAAAAGTGACCGTATAATGACGTCATTTGGCCATCGTCATGTTCACTGGGAGTGAGCAATCGAAGCCACAAAATATTCTAGCTGGTATCACGATATTGTACTACGTTCTGGTTTTGTCATCGACCTCTCTCTCCAAGCATTTATGTGTTGTAGGTTACCGACCTTATTGCAACCTTTCTATGGTAATGCAGCTGTTGTTAATCTAAATAGTAAGATATAGTTTCGAAATTACCAGATTCCCTTTATAGCAAAGATGTTCTTAGGAGCCCGAGAATTTCAAGTCCTCGATCATTTCTACTTCTTCTTCTACTTCTACACTGTCCAGGAAGTAATGTAATTGAAATAGGATTCTAAAATGAAATTGTACGTTTTTTGGACGTTACGCGACTTGTACATCACTAGGAGTTGTCTCACTCATTTCCGTCTGTCTCTCTGTCGGTCTGTCCGTGAATCCTTGGCCCCGGTATAACTCGGAAAGTGCCGGTCGGATTTTGCTGAAATTTTGAGACAGGGTTACTGTTGTGCCAAGAACGAAAAAGCATTATTGATCGATCCAGTGGCGACGGAGCTGAAGGTAAAAATGTGGAAAATAAAAATCACGCAAATTTTTACGTTTCAAAGACCCAATATTTGGTAATTACTTTAAGGGGTAAAAAATTGGGGCTGGGAGCTGCAGTCGGCGAAGGAGGGTATATTTTAATTACCCGCGTTACCCTTCTACTTAAACGTTTCAGCAATACTAACTTACGACGAAAATTATTTTCTATACCCACGTCTAGAAATAAGAGGTAAACGTGTAATGTGTCTGTGAATCTGATTGAAAGAAATTTGTATTTTGAGTCCAAGAATTACTGTACTATTTAATGTAAAATGAACCACGCTTTTGAAAGATTGCGAAAATAACAGATAAACATAGTAGGCTAAGGAACTCGGTTTTCGTTTTAGTAGCAAACAAAGTTATTTTTCAGACTGTCTATGCATGTGCGTCTCATAGAAATTCTTGTTTATGTTATCATTCGATCACCTATCAATACGACTTGTTTAAATAAAACAAGGTGTTTATTATAAAAGCCTATTGACGCTCATCTGCTATTTGTAGACAGGGTCCAACAAAGAACTGCAGCTATCTGTTACTCAAAGTATAGTATAACTGATGGGAGTATATCGGCTAATTTTTTTTAAATGGCAGCACTTCCAGATGTACGTACTTGCTCATTATATACGGAATGTCTTATTTATTATTCTACGCGAAATTCTAAATACATCTCCTTATGTATATCATCCTAAACCCAAGTCTAGCCGTTTTTTGAGGTATCTTAAATTTTACGTACAAAATGCCGTCAAGTAGGTTGACTCTCCACATCCTACGTAAAGCTGTCATGATGTATTATGTTCGCCATAATAATACCGATTGCGAAACAAAGACAGCCATCGGCCGAAAGCGATGCACGTACTGCCAGAGGATTGTCGAAAACAATTAATAGTTATAGTTCATAGTTCATTTAATAAGCGGAGAACAATTCTATAATGTGTGAAACAACTACAGGCCTGTAGCTCTGCTGTTATAAATAAGGTGATGGAGAGGTGCACAAATCGCGAGCTTCCGGACTAACTCGAACGTCACAGCTTCATTAGCGACAGGCAGTATGATTTCCGGCATCAACTCCTAGCTTACGTCACGCAATTGTGGAGTAAGCTCATCCAGTCTTATGGAGAGGCTCATGTCGTTGCTCTTGACATCACGAAGGCGTTCGATCAACTTTGGCACGCTGCCCTCTTAAGCAAACTTCCATTCTATGGCCTCCCAAAAACGCTATGCAGATGGATGGCTGACTTTATCTCTGGTTGCAGGATATCCGTCATAATTGACGGGTTCTCTTGTTCATCCCACAAGGTCAACGCGCGTTTTCCCAGGGATCGGTCTTGGCTCCAACACTGTTTCTCTTACATATCAACGACCTCCTCTCCTGCACGATCAACCCAATCCACAGCTTCGCTGATGACAGCACTCTACATACAGGAATTAAGAGTGACAAGCCGATCTCTGCCGCTGAGCTGAAAAAAATAAGACTAGCGACGACTGACAAGAGACCTGGAGGCTATCACTGCTTGGGGACGCAACATTCTTGTACAGTTCAATGCTTCTAAAACACAGTACTGTACTTTGACGAACAAAAAGCGTCCTAGCGCTCATCCAGTTTCGATGAACGGCTGAGTTCTGCCAAAGAGCCATTAATTTCGGCTGGTCGAAGTCCAGATCACCGAGGACCTCATCGGGCTCGAACACATCTCGTTAATAGCTGCAGCTGCTGGGAAAAAGCTAGGCTATTTATTTGGGGCTAAAAAGTACTTTTCTCCGCATGACCTTCTCACCTTAGACAAGGCCCTGATAAGGCCCAGCCTCGAGTATTGCTCACACGTTTGGGGTGCTGCCGCCCCGAATACATTATCCATGCTCGATGCTGTCCAGAGGGCCGAATGATCGATGACTCTTATCTAACAGACAGTCTCGGGACTCTTTAGTACCGGCGGGCCGTAGGCGATCTAGCTCTTTTATATCGCTACACCAACGCACTTTGCTCCTAAGATCTCTCTTCCATGATGCCGCCGCGCGATGTGCCTGCCAGACAGACCCGCCTGACTTTGGCGTCCCATCCTAACCGTGTCGATTTTCGTACATCCAGATCTGGCCGATACGACCGCTCCTTTGTCCAGAGGGTGTCGAGAACAATCTACAAGAGGAAGCTTTCCCCAGTTCTACTAACCTTAGGCAGTATTATTTATTAGTATTAATAAAATTTCTTTGGGATCATCATAGCAGACGCGGTGTTCCGGCATTTAGGCTTCTGCCTGCGCGCCTGCTTCGATATAAAAAAAATATTCTGGTAGGTGCTTAGAATAACCGGAGCTGAAGGCGTATAAATATAATAAAAAATGGCGTCAAGTAGGTCGAATCTGCACGCGACGCTGTCATCAGTTCGTAAAAGATTGTTATAAAAAAAGTTATTTGCCTATCTAAAACACAAAAATCAATCTGAGCGGTCTTTTTCAAGTTATAGACGAGCCAGGATTTGCAGACAGGCCGACAGAATGAGTTACATGATTTTTCGTGATTGACACGTCATATAACGTCCAGAAAATATAGTAACTCATTTTTGAAATTTTTTGCGATTACAATAATTTATCGCCAGTAGGCGAATAAGAGCAATGACAAATGCAAAAGCAAATCGCTGAAGAGAATTTCATGAAGATCATCAACTGGTTTGATAGTGAAATTTTAGCTCCCAAAGAAAAAAAAATGTTTAATTAACATCTTTTTGAAAAAGTTTACCTAGCTTTAAACAAATATTTTTTTAATTATCATGGCCAGAGTCACATTTAGGGTGCAATGAGCATATTATATATGTTATCAAAAAATTGGTGGTTGTCTATAAAATCAAAATACTTGCAAGCATTTTTAAGGAAACCCATATAATATACGGCATCACACCATCTGCAAGACTTCTAATCTAGATGTAGCACAAAAAACTGTTTTGAAGGCCATTTTCCATAAGCCAAGATTATATCCGTCAAACAAGTTATATAAGGAAACGGCGTTACCTGATAGTAGGTAACTTTATATACTAAGTGACATATAAATCCGAACACCCAGTTTAAATGGTTTTATTTTAATAAAAGTTGGTGAATGTATTCATCTTACTGTAAATAACAAGTGAAAAAATTTTCAGCCTATTCAGTTGAACATTCCGGTTTTTATACTGCTTTTTTTTAATTCACTAACGCTCTAAAAATGAATATTTCAGCCGCAGTAAAGAATCAACGTTGGCGGATTTTGGTTCTTGACATCCTTTACGATCGGTTACGATGCCTAGAGTACGGAGACCTGTACGATTTCGTCAACTTAGTGAGTTTGATAGGGGCCGTATAGTGGGACTTCGGGAAGCTGGACTTTCTTTTCGGGCAATTGCAGTTAGAGTGCAAAGAAGTGTAGACACTGTGGTTAGGTGTTGTGTAGAACAACAGACCGTGAAGATTGCCGCCTAAGATTATTGGCCTTAAGGGACCGTTTCTCCACTACCAGGTCCATTGCAAATGAATGGTTTGCAGAACACGGAAGACCTATTGGCATGCGAAGTGTTTACCGACGAATGAGAAGTTTTGGCTTGTTTTCATACCGGCCACACTGGGTCCTCCCTTTAACTCGAGAACACCGACGTAATCGCCTTGAGTGGTGCAGACAACGGTCACTCTAGGATCAGGAATGGAACAGTATTGTCTTTAGTGACGAGTCTCGATTTTGTTTAGGCATGCACGATGGTCATGCCAGGGTTCGAAGGCGACGTGGTGAAAGGAGGAATCCACAGTATTTTGTTGAAAGACATGTTCATCACACTGTTGGAGTTATGATTTGGGGTGCTATAGCTCATGGTTCCAGGTCACCTTTAATCTTCATCAGAGGTAACATGAACGCGCAGCGTTATATCCACGAAGTTCTAGAACCCCATCTTTTACCCTATCTTGACACCCTGGCAGATCCAACTTTCCAACAAGATAATGCCCGATCACATGTTGCAAGAGGCACAATAGACTTCTTTCAACATAATGATGTCACATTGTTACCATGGCCACCAAGACCTCCCGACTTATCCCCAATTGAGCACGTGTGGGATATGATGGGTAGGTGACTGCTCAATTTGCAACGTCCTCCTCAGACTCTAGAAGCACTTCGAGAGGAGTTGGTGGTTGCCTGGAATGAGATACCACAGGAGGACATTGACCACCTGATCAGAAGCATGCCTAGGCGCGTTGGAGAATGCGTAGCGCATCAGGGTGCATCCAAACATTATTAAAGGTCAAAGGGCTTTAAAGCAGTGCAATCATTTTGAAATTTTTATCATATACTTACTATGCTTCATTAAGTACTTATACAAAATTTTATTAAAATAAAACCATTTAAACTGGGTGTTCGGATTTATATGTCACTTAGTATATCTTACATGCCACTACCTTATACAATAAACATTGTAATGAGCAAAATTCATCTAAATATGAGCAAGACGCACTATTTCGAATATTCTCATCTAGTATCTAGACTTCACAAAACATTACTAAAAAAATCATTTAAATTCTTAGCAGCTAAATTATATAATGTAGTACCAAACAAAATAAAGACATATAAATTTGTAAAAAAAACTGAATGAAAACTAAAAGGATGGGTTTGCAAATGAGTATGATAATTAAATATAAAGCTAAAACTACAACATTCAAAATTATGTAGATACCTTTTAGAATTATATTTGTTATACACATATTTTATGATTTTTGTCAGTTAGTAATGTATTATATAATCCAGACACAAGCACAATACTTTCTGTGGATTTTTCATATTTATTCGCCCATTTTAAGCAATTTTTTATTTTGAAAAATAAATATTACTATTATATTGCTGTATAATGGTGTAAAAATTACTTAGGTACACCTAAGTAGATCGTCAGACGTGTGTTCCCCTTAGCATATTCCCCCCGTTTTTGAATTGTCACTCAGAAGTGCTGGTTAAGTGCTTAAGCATTCAGCCCTCTCGTTCTGCGTCCACTATACAGATTCCTAAGTCAGCCCCATTTAACCTTGCTTGACGCAAACTTTTGATTTTCGACTGTACGTTTCCCCACAAGTCATCGCGTTCGTGAAAATTTGGGTTATCCACCTGATGCCGTTGGATGGACATTAAATTTAGCCTGCTGGCAGTGAAATATTCCATGGAAATAAGTTTTTATAGCAGTTATTAGGAATCGTGAATTTAGCACGGCTGAAGCACTCTCTTTCTTTTTTCCTGATACTAAATATAACTATCGCGTGCTTTGTTTACGCGTAACTCGCGACCACTATAAACATTATCTGGCATACAAATGAGTTGTAAATGTTGCTTTCGAATCGTTTTTCTATTATTTGGGATAAAAATTAATAACGTTATGATATGATGTTAGAACAGAAATACCTCGTTGCTGCAACGGGACGAAAATAGGTCGATGATCTGGAATTTTAATATGTAATTTTCGTTCGGTTGAACAGATGGAAAACTGGTCAATGCTTGTAATATGGTTGTTCAAAAATATGCTTAGATCAGAGCTTGGCCGGCAGAAGGGGACCATAGGAAGGCAAAGCAGGCAAGTAGAGTCCGTTAATAGTAGAATACTTTGTGAAGAATAAAACGTAACTATGCACATTTCACAATACCTCAAGTACATCGCCGATGCTGAGTATTCCTAACAACGTTCATTTTACATAGCATATAAAATATAATATAATCATATTCCTCATCCTCCTCATTTCCAGCTTTTGTTTTGCTTGATATAGTAAATCTCATGAACGAGCTACATTTTACAAAAACATATTCTCAGCATCATTATTATCACGACCTTAATCTATGACTGCTCATGCTCTCATGCTACGGACCACCTTGTATCCCCCCCCCCCCAGCGGTCTGCAACCTACTCTATACCCATATACCGAATACCGAGAAAATTTAAACACGCTCTGAATGAATATAAAGAATTCACCCTAATGACAAAATCCCTTTGCTTAAATGTCTAGTACTACAGACAAAAAATATCAATACAATCCGATATATCATCACAACTAGGACAAATCAGTTACGGTGGTGAAGATAACAATCATAAATGCGCGCGAGAAGCTGATAGATAAAGAAGATAGTTCTTCTACGCGATAAAACAGCAATCAAATTTTTTGTTGAGTCGTTTGAAAATAAAACGTAAATTTTTTGCGGCGCTTTGACAAATTTGATAAGTTGAAACAACTTGAAAGAATGTCACTACGCAAGCGGTGTGAATGCTCTTACTTTAACTATTCGTATTTTTCACGTCGCGTTTAAGTATTTTCTAAATAATTCAAATTAATCTCGTACGTTGATTCCACACAACGGAATATTACTCTAACTTGGATATTTTCCTGAAGGTTCAAGGTCCTAGTTTTTTTTTATTCAAAAAATAGCACACAGTATCAAGCATCGCAACTGTTAAACTGAAAAGTCAATGTACTTAATGTAATAAAATTATAACTCGGTCACCGATTTTTCCACTTGAAATGCATTATTAGCAGTAGAGCGCATTTCAGGACTATAATAGTTAGTATGATTGTTGTTTTCAGAGTACTTTATGAAAGAATGCCATGATTTTATGATTAAATTTATTGGAACTTATTTTCAAAATACTCATACCCATACAGCTGAATTTTATCAACAGAGTTAACTCACTTCTAATTTAACACTATTTATGTTTAGACCGGTAAGTGTTCAAGAAATTCTAGATATAGAACGTTCGGCTTCTGTTCTACCTGATGTAGTATCTAACTAAAATTTTTAAAATATGTTTGAAAATGGGCGTTCTCTTGATTTCTGGGAAGAAGTAACGATTCTTCATCCATCCAAATTAAAAAAACCGGTAACCCAAAATCACTTGCGACCCATCAGCACACTATGTTTTCTTCTCAAGGTTATTTATCTTCAACTAATAAAATACTTAGAGATGAACTACTCCCTGTTTGGGTTTCATGCCGAGAACGTCTTCACTACTTCATTTGCCATACAATATTAATTCAGTTTTAGTGATGATTGAATCGTCTAAGTCGTCCTATACGGTTAACCAAAAATGTTTTTTGAGTAATTGAAAATATATTATACTTTCTGGCATTGCTCTGAGGTTTTTTGAAACATACTACCAGCCGTAAATAAAAGATAAAGACACATCTTGTATGGCTGTTTCTTCAGGTGACCCTCTGAGCACTATTTTAGGTCTTTTGAATGTATTCGATGCATGCTCTCAATTTACATACATGCATTCAACATTGTGCTATACAAACTTACGCGGATGATACGCAACTTTCTTTTTATTTTGACCCGTCTCATCTTAATGAAGTGTCACGTAAAACAAATTAGGATCTGGACAGTGTAACTGATTTTTGTAAGAGGTACATGTTAAAGATTAATTCCGATAAGAGTTCTTGCATGTTTCTTTGCCCTGAGCACTCGTATAATAGAGTGAGGGATAGGATCTCTTTGACCATCAACAATAAGCTCATTCCTATTGTGGAACAAGTAAAAAATCTTGGTGCCATCTTTGACTCTAGTTTAAGATAAATATATGAGTCATCCATCGAAATGAAACAAGCGCGTTAGGTACTTTATCCTAGGCATTCGCGATCCTCCTGAAGAATGGAGGTTTGGATTTCAATCTTTTCTATAAATTTAAATGGAGTTCAGTATTCTCAGTTTAGGCTGACTCGCTGACCAATACTGATATTTTGCTGACACTAATTATGTATAAATACAAATACAAAGGTGTCCTAAGCGTTCGTAAACTTTAATCTCTACATCTTTGCTTTTCATTGAGATTTATCTTATTATATTTGTGAGGGGAACCCCTTTTAAAGTTTTTTGTATAGGCAAGCTTACACATACTTTCACTGGAATCTCAAAACTAAATCATCTGACTAGATAAGTGATATAGTTGCTATCCGTATCACTCCGGTAGAGCTTCTGCATTGCTGCTATCAATCGAGCTTTTCAAAAGTTTCTCCCGATATATATTAAAGCCAAGTCCTCATGTTCACTTTAATATTTATCCTGTAATTTATTCTAATGGCAGGAAAGTTTATATAAGACCTATGTTACATTATTTACTGTTGAACAAAGGACTACTTCTAAGAAATCTATCTTCTGAAAACCTACTAGTGAATGTTACTTTTGCTTGTTCGTCATTGGCAATTCAATACTATGTTTCTCTTTCTCTTGAAACACACCTATTTTTAAAACTATTTACTGTCAAACAAAGTCCTCTACTCAAATAGATTGAAGCAAGTCTTTGTATTAAGTAGAATTTTGAGGAAAAGTCACACTGGCTCAATGCGGATTAGTCACTTAGTAGCAAAAACCCATTGTTGCTGCAGATGGGCAGAAACGAAAACTGTGCTTTCTACAAAACCAGAAGAACTGAGAAGTTGTTGTTGATCGAAGGATTTCGCGAATGAGCTTTGAGTTTTATTGAAGTGAAACATTATGATGTTCGTACATATAAAATTATCATAACATTGACGTCTATGCACTGAAAATACTTTTGATTAATTCGGTGTCATGTGGCTGATTATAAATATACAAAAATACATGGTGTTGACGGAACGGCACAGAGGTTTGTTTAATTTTACACGTTTTGAACCTTGAGAAGCGCTTCCAGATCGCAGATGAAAACACAATGTTCTCACAAAAGTGTCAAAAATACTCACATTGTGTAGGAGATGACAATGAAGGCATACTTCTGGATCTTTTACTGCGGAATTACTGAAATGATGCACAGATTAAATACAAACACACTGTACGAGCGAATAATTTCAACGTGTTGAAAATGCGAGAGTTTTCTGAGATTTTCCTCGGAGTAGACAATCAGACGGCCACAGATGCGGCTAAATTTAAACTGCGGTCCTGCGCTTTCAGTGATTTCAGCAGATTTCTTTCAGCTGTTTCAACAGCACCAGCGCTACCTGCTTGCCACCGATCTCATTGGGAACTTACTACACGTGAACAGAAGAAAACTTGAGCTTGCATACGCACTAGAATATCAGATATCGCAATGCTGAAATAATCTTCAGCAGGAGTAGTAACGCCGGTTAATTTTTTTTTGTTTTTTATATCGAAGCTGCCGCGCAGGCAGAAGCCTAAATGCCGGAACACCGCGGCTGCTATAATGATCCCAAAGAAATTTTATTAATACGATTTTTGAACTGCTCAAGGTTAATAGAACTGGGCCTTATCTGGGCCTTGTATAGAGTGAGAAGGTCATGCGGAGAAAAGTACTTCTTAGCCCTAAACAAATAACCTAGCTTTTTCCCAGCGGCTGCAGCTATTGAAGAGATGTGTTCGTGCCAGATCAGGTCCTCGGTGATCTGGACTCCGACCAGCCGAAATGAATGGCTCCTTGGTAGAACCCGGCCATCCATCGAAATCGGGTGGGCGCAGGGACGCTTTTTGTTCGTCAAAGTACAATACTGCGTTTGGGAAGCATTGAACTGTACAAGATTGTTGCGTCCCCAAGCAGTCATCGCTAGTCTTCTTTTTTCCAACTCAGCGGCAGAGATCGGCTTGTCACTCTGAAAGTCAGCCACCCATCTGCAAAGCTTTTCTGGGAGGCCATAGGATGGAAGATTGCTTAAGAGGGCAGCGTGCCACAGCTGATCGAACGCTTTCGTGATGTCAAGAGCAACGACATGAGCCTCACCATAAGACTGGATGAGTTTACTCCACAATTGAGTGACGTAAGCTTTGAGGTCCCCTGTGGATCGTTGATGCCGGAAACCATACTGCCTGTCGCTAATCAAGCCGTGACGTTCGAGCTGGTCCAGAAGATCACGATTTATGCACCTCTCCATCACCTTACTTAAAACAGAAAGCAGAGCTATAGGCATGTAGTTGTAAGGGTTGGTCTTAGGTCCCTTTTTTGGGATGGGTTGGATATGAACAAATTTCCAGATTTCTGGGAAGGTGCCGGATTCATAAGATATCTGGAAGAGACGCGAAAGAACTGGAGCAAGCTCCGGTGCACACCTCTTCAGTACAATGGCAGGAATCAAGTCCGGACCAGAAGCTTTGTTGATGTCGAGCGACAAGAACACTCGTCTTACGGTCTTATGCCTGAATGTTACCTCCCGCATAGTGTAGGGAACCCTTTGAATTGACGACACTTGGGCGTTGGGGGGGACGTCCATGGTGGAGTTGGCAGCAAAGATCTTGGCTAGCACTTCCGCCTTGGCCTTTGAGTTGAACACAATAGTTCCATCTTGACACGTAAGTGGTGGAAGACTACTGTGTGAGAAGCTCTTTCCAATCTGCTTGGCCAGCGTCCAGAAAGACCGACTGCCATTGCGCTGCGACATTACCCTGTGCCTAACTTTTATATCATGCTGGTTTTTGGCATTGCGAACCGCCGCTCTATATTTGTTTCTGGACTCAACGTCGGCTTGTCTGTTCTCTACAGTGGGGTTTTGTGAGAAGGTTCTGTGTGCCTTGATCTCCTGCTGGCGAGCAGCGCCACACGACTTGTTAAACCAGCCGTTGGACCCTGGTCTAGGCACTTTCACTGTGTGAGGGATGTATTCCTCCATTCCGATGTGGATAATTTCGGTTATCGAAGAACAGACAGCCGACGCATTCACGTCAGTGAAACAGACATCTTTCCAAGGAAAGCTAGAGAAGAAATCTCTGAGCCCCTCCCAGTCGGCATGTCCGTAATGCCAAGTTTTGCGGTCTGTACGAGTTTCTGCTGCCACAGCGGGTTCTGACCGAAACCTAACCTCCACAACACCGTGGTCTGAGTTACCCAGGGGCGACAGGACAGCAGTGCTGTAAGGGGCAGGATGCGTGGTCAGAAAGAAATTCAGCAGGCTACTGGCGTGTGACGAGACGCGGGGGAAAGAAGTAGGACTCGTTACCAGCTGAGTCAGCCCTTGGGTAAGAGCGAACGCTTCGACTGCACGACCTGCTGCGTCGGTCTTGTTTGAGCCCAACCAAACCCCGTTATGGGCATTGAAATCAGCGAGAAGAACTACCTCTGAAGCGGGATGATTGATGTTCAGGAAGTCGGTCTGGACCGCGAGGTATTCGAGTAGGTCATCCCAGTTATGGTCCGAGGGAGAGCGATAAAGGCAGCAAATAAACTTGGGTGATGTTTTGGAGTTGAGGCGAAGCCACAGAATGTCCTTCCGGTCTGATTCCAAAGAAACATCTCTGGAGCAGGAAAGACTGCTGCGGACAAAAGCCACAACTCCCCCGTTCTTTCTCAGATTGGAGTGCACCTCGTAGTTTGGGAAGTTAAGATGGTTAATCGGTGCAGACTCTGAGATTTTTGTCTCCGCCAAGAAAAGCACGGCGGGACGATTGGATTGCAGGTAGCGATGAACAGCATCAATATTGCTGTTAATCCCGCAGATGTTCGAAAAACAAATTTTATCTTCGATGTTGTTCCCTCGAGCCAACCCTCCACCCGGACATTCCGAGAGTGGAGTGAGTTTACGTCCGGAATTCTTAGTGCTCGAGGGATCCATCATCATTAATTTCTTTGTTTTGGAGGATAACCGACTGCATAGCTTAGGTGTGGAAACATGCGGACATTTATAGGACACCCTGGGAAAAGCTAGCGGGAGGTACTGCCTCGGTCGACTGGTCCTTGTCTACCACCTTCATTTTACGTGTTAGTGATGTTAAATAGACCTAAAGTGGCCCGATGGCGGACTTGTACCGCCACCCGGCAATCGGTACTGGGGTATTCCTTAACGCGTGGACAATCACTTGAACGGGAAGAAGTTGTATACTGGATACAACAACTTCCGGAACAAGCACTTGCCACGGTCCCACTCAGTAGGCAACAGTAGCAACATTTGCGCAGGGCTAAGAAGTATTTTTTCCACATAACCTCCTCACTCCGTACAAGACCTAGATACGGACTAGCCTCGAGAACTGCTCACATGTTTGGGGTGCTGCCGCTCCGACTAGATAATCCATGCTCAATGTTGTTCAGAGGAGGGCTGTCCGACTGATCGATGACTATCCTCTAGCGGCCAGTTTCAGAACCCTTTCACATCGATGGTCGGTCGGCGGTCTAACACTCTTCTACCACTATGCCAAACAGCTTTTAGTGCATTTGCGAACTCTAGGCATGATAATGCAATGAAACAACAATTAAACAAATAGAAGCGACACAGAAAAAACACTGAATATTGACGAAGCATGTTCATATTGTTCGGATCCTGATATGAAAAAGCCTTAAAAAAAGTACGACCGGAATAGCTTCAACATTTTATTAGAGTATACTTCCATGATAGCAAATATATTTACAAGTTTTTATCGAAAGTCGATAAATAATTCCGGGTGTTGCATTTTATATGTCACTTAGTATATTTCATTTTAATGGACGACTTTTACATGCAGCTTAAGTAATATAAGCACACAACTTTAAACGACTGATTTGTTATACTGGCCTTGTTTGGAGCCCTCTTCACTGTAAAGCCATTTGAAAGAGTATAGTAAAACCTAAATTAAATAAAGATGTTAATTACTAATTTATTTTACTCATCTTTTTTTGTTCCACTCTTCTCGTAAGTATACTGGAGCATATATCGAAGATAAGATGAAATGCATGTGGTCCTGACGGCATAACCTTGTATGCTCAAGCTTTGTATATCAGAGTTATTGAATCCATTGACACACATTATAAACTGTTGCTTAGAGAAAGGATATTTTCCTCGACTTTGGAGAGAGGCTGTAGTATGCCCTTTACCTAAGATCGCTGCTCCAACTGAGCATTTGAGACCTATTAGTTTACTATGCATTCTATCCAAACCGTTAGAAAAAATAGTTAATGTACAGCTAAATCAGTATTCAATAGATCAAAACATTCTCGCTAAGCACCGGTCGGGTTTCAGGGGAGGGCAGAATACTACCACTTTTCTTTTAAATCTTAATGATGAAATTATACGGTCACTAGATAAGAGGCTTGCCACTCTACTTATATCCTTGGATTTTTCAAAAGCCTTTGACACCATTGACCTTCAGTTATGTGCGCAAAACTGTATCGTTATGGCCTTGACCATACAGCGTGGAACTTATTTTGCAATTACTTAAGTCTTCGTAAGCAAAGCGTTAATCTACATAACAAAAGATCTGAGATAACAACAATAACTACAGGAGTTCCTCAAGGTTCTGTTTTAGTCTTTAGAAATGTTGAGTGTAAGAATAGCTGTGCAACACTCCGCCAATAAAGCCGTTTTTTATTATTAAGTAAAGGAATAACTGTTAATTTGTTAGCACATATTATATTGTATTATTTTGTTAGGGGTAGAAAAAAACAATCATCTGCATTAAGAGAATACATTTATTTCACATTTAGAATACATTCAACTACATAAATATCTTTAGAGTGCTTTACACATAGTAAACCAGACATTTAGAAGCCACAATATGCGTGTTCTTGTTTGAACACTGCTTGATATCAACACTAATAATGGTTTGATAGGGTAATTTAAGTAGAGAATTGTCTTCTCTCATAAGTTGTAGAAGGCAATATCCAAAATGCTTCTTCGAAGGAACTGCTTAGGCAAAAGTGGGATATAGATAAAGCTTACGTCTAAAATGCGAATCAAGTTTGGCAAAGTGTTCATATACAGAAAATTTAAGAGAATTAACTGGGAGATCATATCTACAAAAGGTAATTTCACAGAATCTGAAAGGTTGTGAAATAGTCCATTTTCTAGAAATTACTCGAACATTTCGCTTACTTGGCATTCCAAATGCAAGGTTGTTTCAATATATCTCCAAATAATAAGAGGGGAATTTTACCTTATGTAGAACCTTCCGAAATGAACATTTCCGATGATCGCCTCCTTTTTAAACTCCATTGAAATAGTTTGGGTAGTTATGTTGCTATAACATAGTAGCCACATAGACCTTGACGTTGTTGGTACATTTTAAAAGGCAAACATTCCGAACATCAACGATAGTGGGTTTGGTTTTGAGCTGTGTTTATACAAAGTCAAAGGGCCTAAGCCAAGGTTTTGGTCGACTGAGGTCCCCTGGGGCTAAACCAATCAACGCAAAACCAATAGGGCCTAGGCCACTATGGTCGATAATTCTTGTCACTTTGTCGCTGACATGAAAGTATATGCTTAGGAATTCAATCATCGCCCTGTTGCCATGAGAACATTTGATGGTATGTTTTTTCTTGAATGTTCAAGACGTCCTCTAAGTAGTATGGGTACCTTAAATCTAAGCTCCGTTCAGCATATTACAAGCTAACTACTATCTAAAGTATGTTAAGTGTTCTTCAATATAGACGTTCAACCAATGCGTTGAGTTAAGAGTTGACCTTGTTCATAGCCGTGGTCGGTATTACCTAGAAAAAAAACGTGCATTAATTAAGAGTTTGCCGCAAGGTACTCAGAGTGCTGATAAAGTATCTGCCCAAATTTCAAGAAGTGGTTCCTGGGGCAATTCCAAAAAAAGAAGTATCGTATAAATATAGTTCCGAAAATGTAACTTTGCCCAGATAGAGAAATTTGTAACTTGAATGCAGAAGAAACTATACAGGGTGTTTCAGTTTATTGTTGCATAACTTTAATATTTGATAGAACTTTCAAAATTAATGCATAAAGTCTATATAAACATGGGTCGAAAAATGCGTGGCTTCCGAAATACAGGGTGTTTAAATTTACTTTCTAAAATATATTTTTTTTAAATATTTCGAACATTATTTGATGTATAATAGTGAAAATTGGTGTACAAGAGTTTTTTGGTACGACAAAACGAACCATGGGCATAGTTTTACTGTAGCCGTTGGAGGGTTGCTCTCTACTGTACCTGTAGTGTATTAAAATGACCGAAAAATTTTTCTTAGTGCAATTTTTTGCTTTTTGAATAAAAAAACTGATTCTTCGCACTCTTCAACATAAAAAAGCTCTCCTGTGAGTTTTCGTTAGCCGTTTTTGAGATATTTCGATTTTTAAGGAAAATAATATTTTTTTTACATTTTCGATTTTGGTATTACAAGTAATTAAGATGATCGTTTAGATTGTGTTTTTAAACACAGCAATAATTCCTAACTCCAAGTAAACACAAAAAAACATCTTTTGTGGTTACGGGAGCCTGGTACACTTTTTCTTTTAGAAATCCACACACAAAGAAATCTAATGAAGGGAAAGGGGATCGTGGAGGCCAGGCGACTGGTCCTCCACGGCCGATCCACCTTTCTGGATAATTTTCGTCCAGCCAGTTTCTAACTATTCTCGAATAGTGAGCTGGACAACCATCAAGCTGCAACAAGGCCAATCTTCTTGAATCTAACACAACATCATCCCACATATTTGCATGTTCAGCCTTTAAAAATTCCAAGAAGGTCGCAGCATTTAACCTTCCAGGCAAAAGGTAGGGTCCAAATAGTCGATTACGGTAGATACCAATCGTCACGTTCACACTAAATTCATGCTGAAAATTTCTTTTCCGAACTGCATGCGGATTTTCATGCGACCAAATATGTTGATTATGAAAATTTACCACTCTATGTCTAGTGAAGCATGACCCATCGGTCCATAAAACGTTACTTAAAAACTCCCTATTATTATCAGTTCTAACAAGAATCCACTGACAAAATGTGATTCTTCGTTCTCCGTCCCCTGGCTGTAGTCCTTGCACAGGCTGCAAATGGTAAGGACGTCTATGGTCATTTCTAAGAACACGGTGAACATGGCTTGCTGATATTCCCAAGGCACCAGAAACTCTCCTAACACTTGTGGTCGGATCTCTATCAAACTCACGCAGAATCATACGGGTGAATCTGCGCTGACGAACACTTATGTTTTGGTCCCTTTGGAGATTTCCAAAACCATTTCCAATTATTTGGCGATGCACTCTTACAAATACTGAGCGAGTTGGATGTCGTCTGTTTGGAAATCTTCGTGCGTATTCTCTGGCTGCTTCTGCTGCGTTTCCATTTACAAAGCCATACACAAAATGAATATCCGCTAACTTTTGATTGGAGAATAAAAATGGCATTTTTATAAAACTTACAAAAAAAAAACAGGTATAAGAAACTAAATTTCGTGCATTCACAATTGCAAAAAAACGTTTCAGGTTTCAACAGACAACAAAACTAACTGTCAACTAATTGACGTTTAACCTTATTCTGCTTTCAATTTCAAAAATATTTGCAGGCACACCCTACTTCTAAAAATTATCGAGATACGTTATTTTATCATAAATAATTAAAAATGCATCGAACCTCAAAAGTCGAAATATCTCAAAAACTGCTAACTATAACGAAAATTCACAACAGAGCTTTTTTATGTTGAAAAGTGCGATGAATCAGTTTTTTTATTCAAAAAGCAAAAAATTGCACTAAGAAAATTTTTTCAGTCATTTTAATACACTACAGGTACAGTAGAGAGCGCCCTCTAGCGGCTACAGTAAAACTATGTCCATGGTTCGTTTTGTCGTACCAAAAAACCCTTGCATACCAATTTTCTCTGTTATGCATCAAATATTGTTCGAAATATTTAAAAAAAACTATTTTAGAAAGTAAATTTAAACACCCTGTATTTCGGAAACCACGCATTTTTCGACCCATGTTTATATAAACTTTATGCATTAATTTTAAAAGTTCTATCAAATTTTAAAGTTATGCAACAATAAACTGAAACACCCTGCATAATGAGGCTATTTGACTTCGTGAGGTAATATCATATAATAGGTATGTATCAAGAGCCATTTTAATCAGTTATCACACATTGTTGACAATCAGTTTTACACCAGAGCTCCAAAGAAGCAAGTCTACCGTGTACGGGCACGCTCATTGCTCCCATCTGACGATTTTTTTTCCTGAAAACTCCAAATAGTGCACTAATGTTTCTGACAAGACCTGTCTACCTTCTTTTTCATGTTAATAATGGTTCAACTGTACCTTAAGAGTATAAGAGATAGCCTGATAGCCTTTGTTCTGTCTAAAAGCCTTGCTTTTTAAGCTTCGAAGACGTTGATACCTTTCTTAGCTGCAACTGGTAGCCTCTCACCAGATAGATACGGATTCACGTTGTTCATCTAGAATGAGAGGTTACGCATATTTATTATGAGTATAATATAATTATATTAGGTTATTGACTTAAACTTTATGAATGAAACAGATACAATGAACGAAGTAAGTTGTATTTGGATGATTGACCGTAGCTGCAGAACCTCTGTCATTATCGGACTACCACTGTTTATGTTAGAATAGAATAAAAAAGAAAAAGACTGAGTTATTTCCAGCAATAATAAAAATTATCTACAAAAAGGAGGTTAAGTTTACAAAGTCGTCGTCACATCAAACTTAAAAGTATCCTCCAAGTCGCTTTTCAAAAATGTTAACATTTGTAGATGCTTTAACGGTAGACGGCAGGATGATATACATTTTCAGACCTTCGACAAACGTTGACATTTCTAAACCTTTTGATCTAAATCTTTGTATTTTGAACTTTTTTTTGATCTGATGTAGCCTCACATTTCAAATTTCTTTTAGCAACTGTTCAAGATAATGCAGAGCCTATTCCTGGTAGTTTTGAACATAAAAATTAAATTTGTATCTTGTATGCTTGACATAATATTAAGCAAATATTCTATATACTATAATTTAAAAAAACCTTTGCTTTGTGAATATGATCAAAAGTGATGCACAATAAGTAAAATGAGGAAAAAATATTTTATTCTAGACTACCCTTCCGCTTAAATTGTTACAAATTCGACAAAAATGCCAGATTTTTTCCGACACATATAATCGACATGTTTGTTAAGGGTTCGTTGCTGATCTACTGTAATACTTAAATATTCAAAACTATCTAGAAAATCAAGTACCTCGCCCTCAACTTTCACTGGCAAATTCAAATCTACTGATGTATTTTTGCAACCAATTATTATGCATTTCGTTTTTTTTCACACTTAGTTTTATCCTATTCGTTTTTAACCATATACGAGGGCTGTTCCAAAAATAGGGTTTCCACATTTTATTCAGGCACAAGGAATCTTTTGTTTGAAAAAATAAGGAAGTCCGCCGCTAGCCCGTTCAGAAACTTGGTAACTGCATCTTGCAACTCGTCGTCCGTCTCGAACGGTTGACCACCTAGGTGCTCCTTCAATTTCAAAAACGCTATGTCATGACTGTAAGGGAGATGGGCAATAACTCCCCAGCCTAATTGCTCGATTAAGTCCTTCGTGCACTGTCGTGGTGCTGTTTTACGTTTTGTTGAGTTTTCCAATACGTTGATTTTGAACTCACCATCTCAGCTTTTTCAGAAGCTACAGGAATTTCAACCTCGAGTTTCCGAACCGAAATCAATTAAATAGGACATGACACCATGATCAAAGGAAACATTATTTGATGTTTTCGATTTTAGCCACCGTTCTGACAAAAAAAACCCAACCACAAGAAGGCTGTAGCTTTATTTAGATACAATTCACATTTTCTCAAAAACAATTTTCTGTCAATAGTTTCAAGCGTTCTTTTAAGGTCTAAATTCAGGTGTTGTGATAATTCTTAGAAAGATGCGGAATAGATGCTGTTCATCTCTACGCTCACATCAAAGCCGTAAAAATAGCATGGTGGGATCTCCCTCCAGTAATTCCAAAAAAAATTTGTTCATATTTTCGGATTATTTTGTCAGCTTCCAAATATGTTTCGCAACCAAAGTTAAAACATGTAATCATTTCTAAAGCATTAAAAGTACCTACCTCTTTGTCGTGGAACTTCTTTGCTACCATGTTCTTATGCTGCATCCCATTCAACTTAAAATCAAATAATGAATTCTCAGTCAAATACTATAATAAAAAATCATTCATATATCATTCATATATAGACTTATTGAGAGAACATGAATACAGCAATTTAAGATACGTGAATATGTTACAACAGAACGGGTACATATCTCAGATTAATACACCTACTAGGGTAGATTCTAACTCATCTACGATTATCGACCACATATTTTTGAAGACAAACAGATTTAAGGTCTCTGAAACAGCAATTGAGTGTAAAGCAATACTTTTGGAAAATTGTATGACCGATCATTATCCTGTTTTGTTCAATTTTGGGTATTTGAAAGGAAGTAATTGTATCATTAATAAAAACAGCTATGAATTTAAGAAAATTGATGAGAAAAAGTTGACAGATTATTTACAAGTGGTGACTTGGGATAGTGTTTTTTCAGAGAGTGATGTCCAAAAAGCAACTGATAACTTCTATAATGAATTATATAAAGGCATAGATCATTCAACGTATAATTTAAAAATAAATAGTAAGACTAGAAAACGCAAGCCGTGGATGACTGACGGTATTCTTACTTCGATCAAGAAGAGGGATGAGTTGAAACAGAGTTTGACGAAAGATAATGATAATTTGATATTGAGACAGTCCTATATATTCTACAGAAACAGAGTAACTAATCTTATTAAGATCTCTAAAAATCAATATTATAAACAAAAACACATTTTAGCTGGTAATAACTATAGGAAGAGCTGGGATGTTATTAATGAGGTAACTAATGCTGGCAAAATAAAAAAAATGACGTAAAATCAATTAATCACAATAATCAGCAGCTGGACGCTCCCACTGATATAGCCTGTGTTTTTAATAAATATTTTGTTGATATAGGTGAGCAAATAACAAGTTAGATTGATCAATACTCAATTCTTGATACATCAGATCCTCATGTCATCAACATTGCTCACTCTATGTTTCTAAGTCCAGTGGATAACATAGAGTTACAAAAAATAGTTTGTAATCTGAAAAATAATAGCGCACCCGGAAAAGATGGCTTACTCACTAAAACTATCAAGATGATCATGAAGTATATCAGTCACCCTATAACTCACATTATCAACCTCTGTTTCAAATCCTCAATAATTCCTCGCCAATTCAAAGAAAGCATAGTGACACCAATATTGAAATCTGGAAGTAAAGACAATATGTTCAATTATAGACCTATTTCAGTTATCAATGTATTTGGGAAGATTTTTGAGAAGTGTTTGAATAACAGACTTTGTTCTTTACTTGAGAAATATGACATAATATCGAACTGTCAATTTGGGTTCCGCAAAAATTGCAATACAGAGCAATCTCCACAAGAACCTAAAGGACAAGTGCTTGAAAATTTTCAAGATGGAAATAAGACTGTTGCAGTTTTCCTAGATCTTCAAAAGGCTTGCGATTCAGTATCTCATACAATTTTATTAAAGGAACTAGAAAGTATTGGATTGCGTAGCGGAGTTCTGAACTTATTTAAGAACTATTTGGCTGATTGATTACAACAAGTTAATGTAGGGTCAGATTTAAGCGACATTTAAAAGATAAAAAATAGGTGTGCCTCAGGGGACGGTTTTGGGACCAACACTGTTCCTCATATACATAAATGAACTACTTCGATGTAATTTCAACTGTAAAATATCATATGCAGACGATACTGTTTTAGTTTGCACTGGTCATTCATGGGATGACGCAATACGGAATGCCGAGTTGTCATTAAATAAAGTCAAAATGCTGGTTGGATAACAATTTACTTAAACTTAATATCTCTAAAACTAAGTATGTAACGTTTGCTCCAACCAAAGCAGGCATGCCATTACACCACCGAACATTAATTATAAATGATAGTGCTGACACTGTCGAAAGAGTTGAAGTTATTAGATACTTAGGAATCACTATTGACAGTAATTTAAAATGGCAGAGTCATGCCGAGCTTTTGGCATCGAAATTAAGGAGAATTATTCATAAGTTTTTCATTCTTAGGAATATTTTAAGCAGAAAGAGTCTTCTCTCAATATATAACTCGTTTGTGGGGTCTCTACTAACTTACGGGATAAGTATTTGGGGAGCCGCATACACTAGTACTTTAAAAATACTACAAACCATGCAAAATTATATTTTCAGGACTATTTTTCGTATCCCATGTAGGCCAAGTTGCAGATTTGTTTACATTGAAAATGATCTTTATATATTTTTGCTGCTCTAAAGTTTTTTCACTCCCGACACAATATTCCAACCAGCCAAGCTTATGAAACAAGAACTAAAATAAATATAAGTTACACCTATACCAGAGTGAATAAATCTGTTTGCCAAAAATGCATAAAATTTGATGGGATTAGGTTGTATAATAAATTACCCCTAGAATATAAAATCCTCTCGAAGTATACTTTCAAAAAAAGAATTAAGAAGTTCATCTTAAATAACTTTGACATGCTTGCATCGACGGTAGCTTGACTCAACTCAGTAATTTCGTTTCTATCTAATGTTTTTTTTTTATTTCTTTTTTTATATACATTTGCTCATAATATACCTTATGACCATTAGCCATGCATTGAATTTGTATATTGTATGACACACACAAGCTTATAGCTTAGGTGTCTATTCTTTTGTAGTAAATTGTAGTACTCTTGTTTCTCTGCTTAACCTTTACGCAAAATTTTTATTGTTTAACCTTACTCGAAATATCCCTATATTATCATGTTTCAGATATTCATATTCTATGTACTCTATGTTTATACTTCTGAGCGTTTTTAGTATGCTTCTGTACTATTGTTATGAATTTTAGATTTGTTTATGCAGACACGTAATTTAGGATTTGTGACGACAAGATTCAGACATTTACCCTTTACGAAAGTATACAGAATTTTCACAATTCATTTACCGTTACTTGCTGGTTCTAGATCTGATGCTAGTATCTTTGCTCAGATTTCTGTTGCAATGTTGGTTATTCAGGGTAGCAAGAGTATACAAGCTCATGAATTTTTGAAGCTTTTTTTATTTAAATTGTACTGAAGGTTGTTTTTAATTTGTAAGTTATATTGGTTTTTGAATATGAATTTGAATAAACTTTGAACTTTGAAAAAAAATGTTTTTCGACAGCACAGAATCTTGAAGTTTATTACATATAATATTTCACTTCCTTTCATATCCAAACTGTGTAAATATAACGTTAAGCATCTTTATCAATAAACGAGTGATACTTACCTTGAGAGACTGTTCCAAGAATCTGTTGAAATTCAGTTCCTCCAAATCGATCGGATCCTCCATATTAACTGCATTGGGACACTCAAACATGTGCTCGTTGTCACACATGCAATCCTGGGAAGCCTGGTACCTCCTGCTGAAGGAAGCTGAATTTTCGAAGTCTACGATGCAGCCATGATCCTCTGGAAGAAATCGAGATATATGGATTTTTTAGAAACTTCTTGGTCGGTTATGTAGATGTGGAGGATTTCAAAGGCGCTTAAGAAGTTACCAGTGAAGTCTCCCTTTTCAAGCAGAAGCTTTGAGTTGTCGAAGTAAATTAACTTGAGGTTTTTAAGTTTCTTGCCATTTTTGAGCGAAATCAGTTTTCCCTAATCCGGTAATGAAGAAGAGAGATTTCTAGTCTACAAAAGGTTACCTTTGTACATTCATAAAGGCATTAGAAGGCGTATCAGAATACCCACTTGGTCCTACAGTTTATTACAAAAAATATAAATAAATAAAAAAAATATGGGACTCCAAGAAATGTTGATACATTTCAGTCATCTATGTCATCACTTTCCAATTACTGGAATTACAGCTTGTCCATTCAAGGGTAATTTATCATAAAATGCTAGTCGTATTTTAAGTTTCTCTTTGAAGTAAAAGCTAGATTAATATTTGTTTAGTTTTGCTTACCATTATAGCCCACTGGGCAGGGGTTTGGTGGGTTACAATATGCAGGTAGTGTGGAATCTGTCTTGACTTCCTGCTTGTTTCTCATTCCGTCTGGTCTCAACAACTGGTTTCCCTCCCCAGCTCCACCAGAAACATACTAAAATCAAACCAAACCGGTAATCCGCTGACACTGAACAATGTAGCATTAGAATTGAAATATTTCCCCTTCAACTTCTAGTAGAGAGTGTTTTTAGAATAGAATAGATTTATCAGCCATATGTTGTAATGATACATATCAGCTTCGTCGAATGGACTCAGGAAAACAGTTTTAGTAAGGAACCACAGGATAAGTTTCAGATTCACACTTGAGTATAATATTAATCTTGCTTTCTACCTGATTCCCCCACAGCGAGCTATGCTGCAAGTATTCCTGGTCTCTGATGCTAGGCAACAGGTTCAACTCTCCATTGGAATCGTAATCGTAGGGGGGTTCCTCTTCCATGTCCCCTCCACCCCCCAACGATCTGGCATCCAACGCGGACCCGTCAGTAAGGTCCAAATAGGACACATCCCCTCCGTTCTCATTGGCTGGCTTGTTGTGGATGCGGTTCAAGATGTTGCGTAGGAACAGGTTGAACAAGTAAGAGTCCTAAAATTGAGTAAGACCATATACTCACTTCTGAGGAATAGCAGGAAGGGTATATAAATAGGAACCTTTGTGACTTCCAAGCGTCTGTTTATTTCTGTTAAGCTATCGCCGTAGTCGCCATTCTTGGCAGAGAGCTTTAAGCAAATGGCTCGATAAAAAGTAGAACAAAACAGGCCCAATACTTATACGATAATGAAATTTTTCAAAGCGAATGTTTTTTTAGTTAATCATCTCTACATAAATTCCATATCTCAATATGTTCTCATGATATGAATTGTTTTTGATCAAAACGACGAAATGGTAACTGCTAATAGTCACATTGAAACTTTTTCTTCTGACAAATATCACAAGTCGTGGTTGCAGGGACGCCACTGGTGCCGCAACGAAATTGCTTTTTATATTAGGGTATGTCATTTTAAGCCTTCTTATAATATGGTTAAATCGATAATAATATTAAAAGATTTCCAAAGTAAAAGATGAAAACGATTTTGTATTAAAAATGTCTGATCCTGTAGTAACAATTAGAGCCGTTGCAGCTATATGACCACATGTTGATATAGGCGTTTCAGCAAACAATTATCCTGGAATATCACGTCTTTAAGAGACGCCCTGCATATTATTAATCCGTCACTATTTTCAACATATTCTAGTTATATATCTACTAAAATCACTATACATCACTAATTTGGCCTTTTCTGATATGTGCATAGGTTTCAATTTAAGTTTTTAACCAATTGTCATCATTGCTTGCATTTATTTGTATAACTAACAGATTCTCATACTCTTTTTGTATATAGTACTTCAATGATGTTTATCCGCTAGGCGAACATTTCTTGTGATAAAGTCGCAGTTTATGTTTTTCACCTTTACTGATCGAACATTTTTAGATTATTACGCTGCACTTATATGTGATTTAACTTTTTAAAATTTTATATACTTCTCTGTAATTGCTAATGTCTTTATTTTATATTCATAGGTATCTTTCCGGCATATTTGCTCAAACGCATATATGACCTTGTTTCACATTGACAAGTCTTATATCATGTAAAATGTTCTAAAGAGACAATAAACTACCCAACTGTATATTCATACATATCCGATAAAGGTGTAAACAGTTTGCCTTACCTTTCCATATGGTATATAGCAGTAGGTCCCTGAAAGGGACACCAACAATATCAAGACGAACTTCATTTTCACGACCTGGAAAATAAATATGGGCTTATAGTGAAAAATAGCTACAGAAGACATGTTTATTTTATATCCAACAAATTTGTCATCATGGTACCATGTTAGAGCAATAAATCGTGAAATATATAGGTTTAAACGAAGTTCTTAGATGTTCTTGCTTAATAACCTGGCTAGTTAAAATCAGAGAAAATATATTCAATCGATGTCTTTAACGATTTATAGTAGCTCTTTAGACAAACCAAAGAGGTTAGGAGTTTGTTGTTTTGGAGATTGGTGACTCAAATTTTGCCGATACTCTGAAAAGGTGAATAGCTTTTTGAAAAGCTTAAAAGTCACATCTTAAAAAGTTAGGTATTATAAGATAGGTGTTCGAACAAGTTTCCATGGTTCTAGAAACTAAAATAAATATAATAAACGGAAATTATACACGCTTCTACCCTTTTCTCTGCAAAGTCATATAGATAATGCAAAATGAACGTGTCATATCAAAAAATACAACCGGCTTTTTAAGACCAGATATACCTACTACCTTCAAAATTGCATACTCATAAAGCTGTCGAACTGTCTTTCAATTATTAATTCAATCATTGTTAAATCAGATACCCTCTTGCCAATCTTGACATTACTTTTTAAACCCAACACATGTAAATTTGCAACGTAACAATTCTATAAGGATGTTTAATGGACGGAAAAATATTTTGAAAACGCAGATCCCACCGTAAATATGAAGTCCTTGGGACAACCTCAGCCACATTGACTATTTTCGAGAAATCTGTTATTAAGTAAATCCTGAAATCACGTTTATTGCTCAATTTGGATTAAAATGCTACAATATGCTTACATTTCGAAGAATAAAGGTTTGGTAATAACAGAATGAAAAATTACGACGCAGTAATTTATTTCTGAATATACTGTGCCTTGTTGAAAAAAACGTACTTCAAAGGTAATTTGAGGATAAACATATAATTTGGATATTCATTGCTAGACTTAAAACAGCATACTTTGTTGCATTTGGCAGACTCCTTATCTACGTTGCAGTTCTTTCTATAGACAAACGTAAAGCCCAAATACGCTAAGGTTATGTTCTTGCATTAAGTCTGTGTCAGACATGTATTCTATTTCGGAAAAATATGAATGTTGTTTAAATTTGATTAAAGTCGCAATCCACACTGATACATTTATTTGGTCAAAAGTTACATATTATTGAATCGTATTAACGATATTTGCGGCCTATGATAGTTGTTTCCACTAAGGATAATTATATGTACTAATATAGATGGTATTGTGAAACTAACACAAAAGATAGAGTTCCTACTTGTCGAAAGCGTATGTCTCATCTATAACGGGGGTAGTCCATGTCCAAATCATACTCGTAGACCACAAATGTAGTTACTCGCCCGGCGTCAGTATCAGAACTGTCATCACTTGCATGATAATCTTTGACGTTTAAGCTGTCATCTGAATTAAGTCCAGAACCATCTTGGCCCTCTATACCATTGAAATATCCCTCGCATTTTATAAATTATAGCGACATCCACAAAAATAATGTCAAAAAACGCACTTCGGGCATAGATAGCTTTGAAACCGAAATGTGTTTTTTTTTGTTAAAATGTGACTTAGGTACCTTACTACCTCAAGCTCTTCATATATACTCTGAATGTGAATTTTATAGTTTCCAATGTCTTGGAGTATTTTTTGAGTATCTATAGTTTAGACGCATCAGTACGAAATGTGCATTTCTAAGGTTTTAAGATATCAGCTTTACGGAAATCCGCCAAGTTACGCACTATCAATATGTGCTCCCCTTATACCCTTTTTACATTGACAGCAAATCCACAAGCGAACTGAGTTGTTGACCAAATCTAAAATGTATAAAACAGGAATTCGACGTCAAATAAATCTATGAACTTCTTCCTGGATTTTGTTAGGCAGTATTGTAACCTGTTCTAGTTTTTGCAAAGCTGAACGTCAAACTTCATGACTCCAATCTTGTTCTCCCTCCCATTATATTGAAGTATAGGACCTTGATAGAGATCATTCTGCAATGATCTTTGTTTGTGAGATTCGCGTTAACATCAGAACTACAATATTGTCCTAGTGAATGTTAAGGGAGCGATTTTTTATTCCATTTTAAAGAGCAGATATCATATGAACGTATACCGATAACGTCTTAGCTTTTAAGATAAAAAGCGGTAAAGTTTTGATTATGTAATGTATAATATATATATATATATATATATATATAGATATATATATATAAATATAACATATAACAAGTATATCATTTGTACTCGTAATATACAGGGTGACTTTGAAGTTGAGTCATTAATTTTCAGATAATGATTGTAGAAGGAAGAAGAAGAAACCAAAATATGTGTGTAAAAATAAAAAAAAATTAAAAAAAAAATTTACCTTGTTTTATAAAGTACCCTCCCGACAAGTATTTCAGTGCGGACCTGTATTTGATCGTGAGGTCTTGGAGCACCGGCATGCCGTCCCCTGTGAGGTCTTAAGTCACCTGATTCACGAGCCCGTTGTACTACATTAACAAAGGCACGAGGGGTTGGTTGCATTCGATTGGGAAACCGATCCGCATAAACATGTGCCATTTTTTATTTCGTTTGAGCCACGCAACAGACACCACTATTCACTCACGCGTTATTCACTGACACTGACTGTATACAACTGAATAAAATAATAATTGTAAAAACATCGTTCCAAATTCATTCGCTTTTTTGTTTCCGATGCGATGAGCCGATAAAGCGGATTATATCCGTTGTTGCCAAACACGAGCACATAATATTATTATTGAGACAGGGCGGTACTCAAACTTCCAAAGGGCTATAACTTTGTTACTTTAATTTTACCAGAAAAATGGTAAAGGAAAAAACATTTCTTTTGATCAGATCTACTCACTGTTAAAATAAATGACTCAACTTCGGAGTCACCCTGTATAATACATAGTATATGATTTATAACATAATTATAATATATAATATATAATATATAATATATAATATATAATATATAATATATAATATATAATATATAATATATAATATATAATATATAATATATAATATATAATATATAATATATAATATACAGGGTGACTTTGAAGTTGAGTCATTAATTTTCAGATAATGATTGTAGAAGGAAGATAAACCAAAATATGTGTGTAAAAATAAAAAAAAATTAAAAAAAAAATGTTACCTTGTTTTATAAAGTATCCTCCCGACAAGTATTTCAGTGCGGACCTGTATTTGATCGTGAGGTCTTGGAGCACCGGCATGCCGTCCCCTGTGAGGTCTTAAGTCACCTGATTCACGAGCCCGTTGTACTACATTAACAAAGGCACGAGAGGTTGGTTGCACTCGATTGGGAAACTGATCCGCATAAACATGTGCCATTTTTTATTTCGTTTGAGCCACGCAACAGACACCACTATTCACTCACGCGTTACCGACTGACACTGACTGTATACAACTGAATAAAATAATTGTAAAAACATCGTTCCAAATTCTTTCGCTTTTTTGTTTCCGATGCGATGAACCGATAAGGCGGATTATATCCGTTGTTGCCAAACACGAGCACATAATATTATTATTGAGACAGGGCGGTACTAAAACTTCCAAAGGGCTATAACTTTGTTACTTTAATTTTACCAGAAAAATGGTAAAGGAAAAAACATTTCTTTTGATCAGATCTACTCACTGTTAAAATAAATGACTCAACTTCGAAGTCACCCTGTATAATATATTGATTGAAAAAAAGCGACCATATTTGCTTAGAGATGGCTGAAGACTTCGAGAATAATTTTTATTTATAAAAAATTCAATGTTTGCCAAAAAAGGCAGGTGAGAATTAGTACGAACGCTGCTGGTGGAAAGTAGCAAAATGGCAAATTTAATCAAAATATCTAAAGCGGTATTGACAGATATTAGTAGTAAGTGGTTTACTTCTGAAAACCTCACCACCCTGTTTTCCAAAAGTAGTTAAGTCATTGAAATTTTCTTCTTAAAGAATAGAAGAATTATTTCTGGCCATATTTTTTTATGTGATTGGCGATATTGACTGTACTGTGTATCGTGAGATAATTCATGAACTTGCTCTTTGAATCACTGCAAAATACCCAGCGTAATCTTCAACCAATCTATCTGAATGCATTTGTAAAAAAATGTTTGGTGTAAAATGGGTATCAGTAATAGGCAGCAGTATAAATCGCCAATTTTCTCACAAAAGCAAAGCAATAAGCAGGGCATAATTTACATCAAGCTGTCGTGACTGTGAGGTGGCTCGAAGTGAAATTTTAAAAGCATTGGGGAACAAACTTTCTTTTAACCAGATACTCATGCACATCAACAAAAGGGATCTCTGTTGCTGGTAGTAGTCATGAATGACCAAGTTAAGAATGGATACAGCCTCAGAATGAACCACCTGTTATGCGAAACAGGAAACATGGTTTTTACAACGTGGAACAATATGCGAGAACAAGAATAGCACATTGTGCTGCTAGGAACTGCTGAAGCCTTTTCATTACAGCTAGAGATTGACACACAAGAAAGATAAAGTAGTTGAGAGTAAAAACTGCCACCTCACCAAGATTCGTTTGTAACTTTTATTAATTGTCATGGTTGCTTCTACATATGTGCAAGGAAATGCGAGGAAAATAAAAGTAAGGTAGAAAGATTGATCAAGCAAGCAGGAAAATTGATATGCATGTCATGCACAATCAAAAAATTTGAATTGAAACTCATACGTAACTCACCTTTAAGGTCGGAAAATTCAGTATGCCAGTCAGATGAAGGACCGCTCCGAATCCGACGAAGGACGCAGTGTTGCCATATTGTCGGGAAATTATTCGATTTGCGGGAGCTTTCAGACTCCGTCAACCTCTCAAAAAAGATAAAAATTTAACGTCAAGTAGCTCGATTCCGTGCTTCACACATCACTCATCAATTAGGTTTATTTCCAACCGCTGCGTATGGTGTGCTTCTTCGGCAGAGGTAGTTATATAATATTGCTAGTTTTAGACCACAGATGACCGAAAGCTAGAGTATAATTCAAATCACTAAATGTAGCATTGTATCCGTACGCAAAGCTTCTTGAGAGGGTCTTAGTGTAAGCTTTTTAGAAGTTTTAGGCTACATTTATCCCCGGAAAGTGCTTCTCATGGAGACTATAGGATGAGGGCATCCAGGAAAATTTCTGATCATAGTTGATCATGGCTTTCGAAAAGGTAAAACTGAAAGCTTAGATTCTGAGTAGTCCAGGTGATTCAAAAAAGTCTGTGTTCACGAAAACTAAGCAAACCATGGAGTAAAAGCTCTTAAAGGGTCTTAGATGCCGCCCTATTGAAAACTTTTATACTACTGAAAGCCTCATAGAAGCACAGAAAGAGGTCTGCCGTTTTTGCAAAAAACTTCTTAGAGATACCACAAGGCGAATTCTTACACATGATTTTTAGGCGAAAGCTGACTAAAAGCTTCCTCAGTACTAAGAGCGGAACTCTGATGGCTGAAACCTTAGTAAAAAGTAATAATTAATAATAACATGGAATTTTATCAGGATAAGTTTAAGAACTTAAGTTGTTAATCAAAACTACACAGTCACCAAAAACTGCTATCATGATATGCTTTTATATAGTGACAACTGTTGATGCTTGGAGTTTATTGCATGATCTGACAACGTTGTAGGGCGCAGTTCCCCTTCGGTTGCGCAGAGGCGAGGTTTATGTGAAAAATCGATTATGCTGGAATGGAGGGAATGTAGAATAGACATAGCCAGCGGTGTAGCAAGACTAGATTAACTATACTGAGGGGGTGGTGAAAAAATATCCAATTATCATGGCCCACACAAAGCTGTACCGTTTCTGATGTGTTATGCCTTGATGTTTCCCCAAATACGAATCCTTAATACGTTAATGCTGATAGCCGAGCGATGTCTTATCGTTCATTTTGAACCGATCTGGTGCGTGATATAGAAAACACATAATACAAGATCCATGGCTCAGAACTAACTTGCAAGGCGGAGATTCAAACCCGCGAGCCTGGGATTGAGTGATTGCTAACTCGAGGCGCTAACCACTCGGCTATCGAGGAGGTTAGTAACTGACGCTATTGCGACCTTAACTGTCTTATCGCACTGCCCATTTAGTTGCGGTGTTGATTAACGAATTCTTCCTGAAGGCAGCTGATGTAATACTATATCCCGGTGAAAAATTATCCGAGATGGAATGAGACACCGTAGCGTTATACGTGTATATGAGAATTTGTCACCGCTACGTTTCTCCTCTCCTTGAAAAGGTTATTGTCTCAGAGATAGCACTGTAGCTGTATGCTCATATATAGTTAGCCATATGCTCATATATAGATGGCTTCAGCGCCTTATATAATATACTAACCAACAGGTTGACTATCTCCAGGTAGAATGCTTTATTTGATGGTTACAGTCACAGCGCTGTATCACGCATTATCTAAGAAGTCTTCACAGACTCGATATAGAGCTTTTAGCTTCAGAATTTCTTTGCCAGGTTTTGCATTCACTTGAACGCCAAGTATCAGTTTAACAAGGTCTTATTTTTTATCATATTCATCGCCTTTGGTTGAGTCTCCTTATCTCATAACGCCAGTACACGATAAAAAACATCCTCGGTTGGTTCTTGGAAGTATGACAGTACTCTTACCACCGAGTTAGTCTCCTTTTTAATTGTCGTGTTCTTCGATTTTCGGATGTTGATAAGGTTTCCATTGTATTTCCACACAAGCTTCCTATTCCGAAAAGTGCTCAAAAATCGTCCACTTTTGTTGGTCGAAACCTCCTAAAAACATCTAATCAAAATTTTAATCCTCTTGCCTTGCATAGTGAAGTATGGCTTGAGAATCTTCCCAACGGTGTAGCTTTGCCGCGCGTGATGCAGGGAGAAATCTGGCAACGCCGTCATGTTAGTAAGCTCCCCCACCACCGATCCTAACAACAAGCGCCTATCTGCGATGCTCAGTGCTGGCCCGACGGACATGCGTAATGGAGACGTTCATCGCCGTCACCGTCAGGTGCGAAATTTGTGCCGTCTGGAAAAACGCGTAGAAAAAATTCCAACTATGTAAAAAATAGCTTAAAGGTCAACGTGTCCAATGGTGAATTTGTTTTTTCAAATAAAAAAATCCTTGTGCCTGAAAAAATGTGGGAACCGTAGAAAGAACCCTCGTAACAGTTTTTCAGTAACTGTATTTTTGCAAATGGATGCAAAGTCGATAACTGCCTCTTTGCTGATTTTATCTGCTACGTTATCAATTCGAAAAGATTTATGTTCTGTTGCTATCATATTACATATACTTCTATACCTGCTATTAAATCGTCTTCTAAGTGGTAAAACTATTAAACATTTCTTATCCGCCCCGTGCCTCCGGTTCTGATCGCGTTAGTCTAGGACGTTTCTCCTGTACCTGACGTGACTTCATTATCCGGGCTACACATCTAGATAGAGCACTTAGAGGTATGGAGGAGGGTCAAATTTCTGCGGGTTTATTAATTTTTTTGCCCAGTCGCATACCGATAGGTCGCTCTCAAAATCCCTGACAATCCAGGAAAATTAGATACATACAAAAATCATTTAAGGACATTAACACCTCAACTACCGCGTGTGACTAAATATCATATCAAAATTAGAGTGAGATTTTCTCTACAAGGGTGTCTAATGGACGTTTTGTTATTACTGGAGCAAGAATATTAATTTTGATAAATTACTTTTAAAAACATGTCGGATTTCCAACAAAACGAAAGTGATCTACCATAACTCCTGTTTCGACTGTTAAGGATTCTGAGCTGTACACCAATAAAGTGCCAATAAATATTCTACCAGATACTGAAAAAGTTTTTGAAGAAATTATTCACGAACAGATCATCGAATTTACTGATGGAAATAAAATGTTAACAAATACAAATGGTTTTAGAGGACTGTAGTAGATGTATGGACAATATAAAGTCCGTTTGAAACTATTGACATGGATAAGTTACTCAAAAAATTGCATCACTTTGGATTTAAAGGATCGGTATTCAAAATTCTACTTGATTGACAGAAGTCAAAAAACCAAAGTTGGACCTACATTATCAAGGTCAAAAAATATTTCTGTTGGTGGTACAAGTTAGTAATCTAGGTCCTCTTCTACTTATTGTATAAATTAACGGCATTTGTAGAATTTTAGATTAATGTAAAATTCAGATATTTCCAGATGATAGACTAATATACATATGAGATGTTTTAAAACTGCTAAATCCTGACTTGGCTAAAATCATAAGTTGGTTAAATGTAAATAAAATAGGAAAATACCTAAATGTAAATACAGCTAGGATAAACGGTGAAATAATTAAAAATGTTGAATCAATCAAATATTTAGGTAAATACCTATATCAGGCTGCTGCGAGCGCCACCTCTGGTGCAAGCGGACTCCATCAACTCGTCTATATCGACGGGTATAGTATAATTCTGATTAAATAGATGGCACCATCCGCTGTACAATTTTCACTTGCACTATATTTCAGGTATAGTCACATTGCAGGGGTGAAATCAAAGAACGAATAATCATAAAATTGAAAGTTGCGAGATTCATGTAGCGGTGTAACTTTTAATTTTAATCAGGCTATTATTTAGAATCCAGAATTCACTAACCCAAAACAAAATAAACAGTTACTTTTCGGAACCAGCATCAGCCGTTGGTCTTGAGGGGTACTCGCCCCCTCTACCTCCTTCTTGGCTACGCGCATCGCGCATGCAACCAACGTCACCACAGAGGCCTGCTATACCTACATAACTGCCGTGGTGCTACAGAAAAAGACAAGTAGCCTTGCGGACTAGGAGCAGAAATAGAACTATTGGTAACCCGCCCTATCCAGATGTGATGGGCATATGATTCCACTTCTGTGTTTTCGATGCTCATCCATTTGCGTCTGATAAAGCCAATGAGCAAAAATTCACATCGCTCGGGTCACCAATCCTTTAATTTCTGCTCATGTTCCTTTATTGCAAACATGCTCACTATTGTTCTTTATTGTTTTTTCCGCAAAAGTACCGGTTTTTCTTTACAATTTACAACAGGACTGACTCATATGGTCAATGTACCAGTAATTTGACTACTGACGTCGCAAAAATAAGCTCTTAAATGCATAACATTCAAATCAGTGGAACGATTCTAACAGGTCCTGAGCACTACAGTGGATTAACGCATTTGAACTGAAGGCAGCGAAGCATGTACTTTATTCAGGCATCCAAAAAGGAATCCGGAAGATACTAACGACATCTGTGAGATGTTACCCAAATACTTTGACTCTTTTCAGGTAGACTTCTAAGGTCGTTTTTGTGTTGTTCTGCTATTTCACAGATGTCGCTAGTATGTTTCAGATCCCTTTGTGTGCACTGGAATACAGTATATGATCGGCTATCGTCGGACAAAATATGATAATCAATGGTACTACTGTGTCACTCAGTCACTGGAAAACAACTAAATATAATCATTTCAGACAACAAGCTCTATTTATTGATTTCTTGTCAGTACCACTGTACTTACACCAGTAACCTCAGAGTTAAACAGCAATTACCGTATTTTTGTTGTTACAAACTTAAAAAAGATTTTATGCCTACAAGGCTTTTGTAATGCGAATCGGAAAATTTCAGATATAGCCAGTCGTAATAACAGATGACTGTTGTCTCATATACAAAGTATCGAAATGAAATCGGTCACAAAGCACATTAAACGATATTTTAATGTTAGAACTACAAATAAAAATAAACTGAAAACTAAGCCGGAACATAAATCTGCCATTTACGCTTGACATCTGGGTTCAGGAGTTCACGAAGGGTTATCTCAAAACCAGATATATCATAGTGAAACTGTCTCGTAAAGACAGTATCGCGCACGACATGAAGAGCGTTGTACTGTTTTTGCTGTCGGTGGCATGTTGTTTGGCGTGTAGGTTGGATCCTAGTATATACCTGTCCAGAAAAGCGAAAATACCTGGAGATGGCGGATATGAAATCAAGATCAACGAAAATCCTAAAAATTATGTACCTGGGACAAGATATACCAGTAAGTACTTTTGAACATAAGGAGTTGGATTTGGTTACATACATCGGAAGAAGGTAGCATAGCTTTTATATGAATCCCTACCCGTACACTTATTTCAAATTAAGCGATACGGAATGTCAAAAGTAAATAATAACTGTCGATATTAAAATACGATGAATTCAACAGATTTATCATTCAACATTGATTACACACGTAGACATCCACTTAGAGTGTGAAAACACGAATAGGAACGCATAAAACGGCCAATATACCATGCTTTTCATTCTACTTATTTTTAGTCGAGTTGAATTAGCAATTTATGTGCAGATAATATATTTCAGCATAAAAGTGAAAGTTGGCTGTTTTACAAGATTTTTTCTAAATGGGATTGGGGGTCGTGTAGTACCGCATTTTGTAGCTCCTCATAAGTACTTCATAAACTTAGAATATAAGATCACAACTCTTTGATGTATACATTGGGACGTGTCAATGTTAAGCGTTTTTGTATATTGAGTAGACTGATGGATTTTAGGAATTTTGTAATTGATTTGGGGTTTAAGGAGCAAGTCAGGAAGACACATCTTTGTCTACAGTGTGCTTACTTCCCTGGGGTGCAGATTGAATTCCAAGCGAGACCGAGGCAAACCTAGCTTGAAGTAGATGCGGGTAAAATAAACCCCTGGTCTTATTCTTCTCCCGAACATATCCATATTGCTGTTAGCCCTCCATCGCTTCGGGCTTATCGCATCGCACCATCATCGCTTGACAGCTTTTGATTACGTTCGACCCCGAGCTAACCGATTGTCCTCCTTCTCCGTTCTATCCATTAATATACCAGTTTGTGTAGTAAGTGTTGCTTTTAATCACAAATACCGTCCTGCCTGAAGTAATAGATATAAAAAAAAGAAGTAGTAGTAGAAATTAAAAAGCAGGTATCTCGAGTCTGACTCTTTGGGCGTGAAGCATCAAATCGCTGAATTATTTTTTTCACTGAAGCTGCTCACGGTGTTTCAGTCTATAGTGTTGTCTTCCAGTTCGCCAGTTAGTGACGCCGAGGAAATAGCGTTACAACAACCAATCTTCAAAAAGGTATAGGTTGTCGTATCAACATTCTTTCCTATCCGAATACAATAAAGTATGAAACATTCAATACAACAAAATGTTAGAGTATGTCAAATGTCCCATATTTTATTGCACATGTAGATAGACCCTTCCAAAAAGAGCGAGATTGATATAACATACTGTCTCACTTTGATGATTAGTTGTTAAGTTATGAGCGATTCAATGTACAGAAAAGCTCTGCTAGTCTGCGATTTTGAAAGTTAGTGATTTTATGTTCAAGGGTGACACAGTCCTCATTAAGAGCTTCAAAACAAAATACCACACGATCCCCCAATCCATTTAAGCAAATGTTTCAACTTGGCGTCCAGCCGCCATCATGAAATTTTCTACTACCACACTTATGCTAAAATACGGTAGTACCATGTATCAATTTAATTACCCCAAATCTCAGCTTGGTAACTTGACTCGTGCAGGGGGGGTTGAAAAGCACTCTATAACTTGCTAATTACTCTAATACCTTCAGAATAGAATAGAATAGAATCAATTTATTATCGCAGTATTTTACGGAAAGCTGGAAGACATCATGTAAATGCCCCCATCTATAACCCTCTTGATTACGCTCTCCATCGTTTTTCGTTATATTTCAGGGTTAAAACATGAAGATACAAAAATAAGGTAAGATAGAAGAATAATATTCACTTATAAGCAGCAGTTTCTAAACAATGACGTAACTAGTACTTATAAAAAAAGGAAAGATTGACAGAATTCAAATAGAAAGGAAAAAATAAAATTAGAGATAGAAGTAATGATATACATATTGGTACATATTGAGATTATAAAAAGTACAAATATAAGTCGTTACATATTTAACATGATACATTATTATAGCGAGTTGTCAGAAACCTGGAGTGGTATTTTGTAAAAGAATCTAGCGATTTTAAGTATTGATATTTGTTTTGAAGATATAAGAAAAGGATCTTTCAAATAGAGTTCTACGATGAACTGGTGGTGTAATTGTAATATTAGACCTCATGTTTACTTTGTGCACATGGTGGCAAAGGGTAATTTTACTATAAAGTTAAGAGACCAGCTACCCCTCTTAATGCCGTAGACATGCTAGCATGCCCCACTTAACGCTATACGTCCTTTATCTGAGAAATTGTGAGATATGTTTTTGTTTGTACTCTGAGCTAAAAAATAGCA
The DNA here is from genome assembly GCA_963669975.1 of Acanthoscelides obtectus. Taxonomy (NCBI): domain Eukaryota; kingdom Metazoa; phylum Arthropoda; class Insecta; order Coleoptera; family Chrysomelidae; genus Acanthoscelides; species Acanthoscelides obtectus. The sequence goes on from CAVLJG010000007.1 coordinate 26,143,497, forward strand.
TTCCTTTGTATCTTGATATGAATACCTTCTGTAAAATATGATGGTAGAACAATTCGATTTCTGTACGTCTTTAAGTCCTGTACGTTCTTATTTATAAAAGCATCTTCTGTGCAGTTCTCGTTTATCTTTCATTTTTAACCAGTTGTTTTGACTAACTTATGTGAAATACTTTTTCTACGTCGAATTCCATGAGCCTTGAAAAGGTTTAGGAATGTCCTGCTGGAACCACACTTGTTGTAGATTATCAAGTTGCTGTCAGCCATATGGCAATGTTATCGAGCCTCCAGGTTATCAGATCCTTTTAGTGGTGATTTCTAAGCTTATGCTACCAAACCAAGCACTAGGAAGAGCTGAGTATCAAAATCCAAAATATTATTAAAAGCATTCCTCTTGAAATCCGAAAGCTACCAAGAGGGATGAAAAACGTAATCAAGAGGGTTCAGTTCTGTGCGCCATCCAGAGACATGCATTTAAACGACATAGTTTTAGATATATAACTTTCAACTTTCTATTATCATTATGATAAAAAAATGGATCTGTTTGACTTGAAGCACAAATCGTTCAGTTATATATTGGCCACCCTGTATAGGGATATATTCAAAAGCATTAAGAGAAAGTCCATTTCACAGCTCTTTATATTCTTTAAACGTTTTTGGTAATGGAATATTAAACGACTCTGGATCTATTTGACGTAAGGAGTAACAAGCAGTGATGTGGAAAAGCTTTTGCTGACTGTGCGCCGAAAATATTTTTTATGTACAGGGTGCCTCAAGGCTAACATGCCAGTCTTTCGGATGCATGCATAAAATGACAAATTCTAATCGAAAAAGACAATGACGTAGTGATGATAAAATTTTTATCTTGGCCCTGGGTGTTGTGATTGTCGCTAGGTGGTAGACGGTCTCTGACTGTCGAACGCGGAGGTACCACCCGGCGGATCTCTAAGACGGGGCATGTGCAGACGTGTTTCCTCGCTGTGGATCCTCTACCCCTATAGCCCCACGATATCCAACAAGTGTTTAGACCTTAGGCCTTCGTGGATGTTCGAGTATATAAAAAACGACACAAAAATGACAAAACATGTTGTTCGCTATTTGATTCTGATAAAATTAGCCATTTTTCTGAAAAATCGTATTCCTCCAATACTGCTCCTACAGATTAATACTGTAGCAGATCCCCAAAACGTTCAATGAAAACCAAAAACTCGATCAGGTGTTCCAAAAATTCATGTATTGGGTTTTTTCGGGTTGCTGGTAATGAATCATGATGAAACCATGAATGAATTGAATCACAGAATTTGCAAAATGGTGAAATCAGTATACTGGATCCAATACCAGCATTGATAGAACTGTACTAAAACAATAGTGATTTCCTCAGAAGCGCTTCTTCTCATGATTAAATAAAAATATATTTGTTCAGCTAAACTATTAGACCTTATTAATATAGTATTTTTGAGCTATTATCAGTAAGAATGTCGGCAGTATTGCGGTATGGCTATCCGCCCTTGGCGATCTAAATGAGACGAAACCATCATGTGAGGTCCCATCTGCTGACATAGCTGTCAACATGTCAATCTTTATTCTGAACGGTTTTGTTGCCATTCAAATTTCAAAAAATTCTATAGCATCGAGTACTGGCCGGTATGATCTCTCTCATATTCCTGAGGTGTCGAGAACGTTTCCTTCCCCAGTTGAGCTGTTTTAATATCACAAAAGTCAGGAACGAAAGAGCTATGAGGTTTACGTACCTCAATAATATAGAGTATAGTCAACGCCAAACAAAGTGGCGTGCACGTCATCAAGGTGGGTGTGTTGAAAAATTTACATTGTTGCCAAACTTTTTGTAAAATAATAAAATTTATTATTTACATATCTAGGTTTATAAGCAATATTAACCTCAAATGAGAACAAAAATAATAGTATAATAAAATTATAGATCTGTACTTGCATAATCATTAAGTATGACAATTATTGATCAGATGACACTATGAAACTACCATATTTAATTGATAGCTTAAAGGTACTGAATAAAAATCCAAATGGAGTCCTCCAAATTTTATGCATGGTATTTATTTTACAGAATTCATACAGAAAAATGCATTCTAAAATTAGGTAAGCTACTGGTGTAAGCTTTTTCTGTACAATAAAGTTAGTCGGAGTTTCTTTCTTCAGCGCTGTCTGAATCTGAATCTTCATCACTCTCAAAGTTGATTATTAAAGGTTCGATGTCTGGTCGATCAAAAATTCGTTCTCTTTCATACCATTTAAAAATTTCTTGCTCAGTATGTCGAACACTATTTTTCCACATGTCTGGGGTAACCGTTTGTAGAGCCTCGTTCCACATATCCAAACAGTCTTTTTCACTGTTACCATCTCTACCAATATGTCTGTTATAGTAACCTTTTGCTATGCCCCAAATTAACTCAATAGGGTTAAATATACAATGGTAAGGAGGCAGACGAAGAACTTTGTGCCCATGTTGTTCCGCCAATTCATCAATCACGTATATTTTAGGTGGTTTGTTTCTAAAAAAGCAGTTATTTTAAGAATAGGAATAAACAAAAGAAATATAAACTGTCGACCAAAATATATATAACTAAGAAGCATTATGTACCGAGCAACAATACTCAATAGCTCTGTTTTAAACATTGTGTTTAAAAATGGTATGTTTTGATTTGTCAACCAGTCTTGGATATTTTTTTTTGTCCATGCATTGTTGGGCACTTTGTTCAATATCATGCTGTGATAAGGGGCGTTATCCAGTATAATCATAGATGGACTCTCCAATTTTTCTAATAACTGATGTTGAAACCATTTCAAAAAATTGTCCTGGTTCATCTCTCCATGGTAATCGCTCAATTTTGTTTTCGAAGAAAATATCGCTTCACTACCCTCAATAAACCCATTTTCATTTCCAGCATGTAATATAATGAATCTAAAATATATTAGTTTTAAATTTTATAGTGCAAATTGTGTAAAAGTACATACCTTTTACCATCTGTTTTAATAGCTTTCACGCTTTTTTGGTTTCCATTTTGCCAAGAGCGACCTATGGTCCCATTTTGAAATATCCAAGTTTCATCGAGGAAGACAAACTGGTATAAGGCCTCAACCTTGGCTTGATTGTATTGCCTTAGACATTCCACCCTTTTCAAAGCTATACTTGGTAGTTCCATGAGCCCTCGTCGCGGATTGTCCTTAAGCCACTTAAATCCAAGATCTCTAAGCAACCGCCTTAAAGACGTGGCACTACCATCAAATAATGCCCTATCTCTTAATCGAGACCATAAAGTTTGTATCGTAACTTGTTCTTCTGAAACCATGTGTAATATGACATTATAATTTAGTTAACAAATTAATGCAAATTTCTGATAAGTTATTATAATAAGATCTTACTTTTGTGATACATATTATAGATCACTTCTCGAATGGCACTTGTATCCAATGTCGCTGTGTTGGTTACACGTTTAATATAACTCCGCTTTTTCTTGGGCGATTCTAAATTTGCATCACTTTTCACACCCTCGGAAATACGACTAACTGTCCTTAAACTAATTTTTAAAGCAGCAGCAACACGCTACAAAAAATGAAATAAAATTTCACTATTATTAATATACATTACATATAATTATTAGTAACCTACCTCTTGAACAGCATTTAAAGGCAACAAAGGCCCGTTGTTGTCCCTTTCTTGCTCAAAGTAGTGCATTAACGAGGCCACGAGTTCCTTACACCGACTATTTAACTGTTTGGGCATCTTTATATACCAAAATTGCCTTTATCTACTCGTAAAATGAATAATTTTGTTTTGAAACAAACAGTTGTTGATTTACAGTATGCGGGGCCAAAGGATTTATAAAGATTTGAAATGCCACAAATTGATTCAGTGTCAAAATTAATACAAATGTCAGTTCCCAGTTTAAATAAGTTTCAAGGTGACAATGTGTCAACGCTGCGAAATCGGTTTAGTGCGTTTACATGTCGATAAGTGATTGGAGCGTTTGCAAAACATTTTATTTCGCATAATGCGTCTAAATTTATCAGAAAGCAACTTATGTGATATTGTAATAACAATGTTTATATGACTATTAACCATAATAAGAGAGTAATGACCATTTTACAATTTATATATCACATTAATATGAAACTGCAATAGAGCAATTGTTTGTGATAGAAACCTAGGCATTAGGTCGGGGAATTTTTATCGTGATGACGTGCACGCCACTTTGTTTGGCGTTGACTATAGATAATTTATACTCTACTTGATTTTTTCTAGTGTACATCATCGGTCCAAAGAGCCTGTCGGGTGTGAAGCGCTTTTCAAGATTCACCGTGAACGTCCAATCGGAGAAAAATGACACTGACTACCCTCAAAATGTTGGAAACTTCCAGTTGTATGGCGATAACAGTGCGAGGTTCGATGAGGATTGCGTAAATACTCTCTCAGAGATTGACTCTGTTCCGAAATCTGAAGTGTTCTTCATGTGGTCAGCACCACCACCTGGTTCAGGATGCGTCACATTTAGGTAAAGCAATGTGGTAGTAAACATTTGTTTTTAGCTATCAGTAACTCAAAAAAATACATATGATTTCGCTTTTTAAGCGATACATACGGTTCTTGTGTTATTTGTGGAAAATATAGCCTTAAAAAGTATGGTAAAGCGATCACCAGCTTCGTTAAATTTGCGTTCCTACAGAAGCAAATATTCACTCTGACTTTCTGGACTGAGCAACGGCAAATTGGAAGCCTGCCTTTTCAATGGACCACAAATTAGATAGCTGATGAAGGACCAAGATCTTGTCTAATCTCTGAACGAATTTCAATCACGAATCCGAAAAAAGCTTACAATCAATTAACGATATTTGTCTCGAAATATTTCACGCTACAAAGGTTCCGGTATTCAGTTCTTATAGTGAGAAAGATGTTTGATATGGCTTTTTCAAGATTCCACAAGGACCATTACCGTTTGGACTCTGAGAGTAGATCATTACAGGTGGCTTTAACATCATGAGACCCCATGGCCTGAGGTCAGAACGGTTCTGCAACAGTTCTCAAATCATGTTAATACTAAATAATAACTAAAGCTTTAAAAATACTTTGTGGTCTAGCCTGTATGTCGGTGGAATGTAATATAAACTTTAACTAAGCAGGGAAAAAGAAAACATTTAAGAGCGAGGACAAGGAGTATGATCTGCGCCTATGGGAATCAAGCTGACTTAGAAAGTTGATTCTTAGAATTGTCGATGAAAAAACTTTGTTGTTGTAGAGCTATGGTGTACGAAGATCCTGACCACTGGTACTCAGAGGACGGAAAACTATTGAAAACAATCTGCGAACAGACGGATAAGGACGTCGTTTTGGACGAAAATGATTGTTGTGCCTGCGATGAAGCTAAGTACAATGTAAGTTGAATTACGTCAGTCCCAACTCCTCTTAGTCTCCGAGATCCCAGTCTATGCATCACGAAAATGTTATATGTATATATTTCTCTTCCAGTTGATCTTTGAAGGAATATGGTCGAACAAGTCTCATCCGAAAGACTTCCCCATCTCACTGTGGCTGACCCATTTTTCTGACGTCATTGGTGCGTCTCATGAGAAGAATTTCAGTTTCTGGGGCGAAGGACAGATAGCATCTGAAGGTATATCTTTACCATACTCATACACCACCTAATAGACGGAGAAAGGATCTTAAGATTTTTTAAAGAACTATCAAATACATTTTTTGACGAATCCTCATAATAGAGCGCATGTTCCAACATAATTCTGAAAGACATACCTACTTATTGCATACCTCATGGAATGGTTTCCCGATACCCACATTATTAGGTTTCAGAAGCCTTGCGGAATGGGGTTCAGTAAGGCTTATGGAGACAGAACTGAGAGCAAAAAGCAAATTCTTGAGGACTATCATAAAGGCTGCAGGATTATGGTACCCTCATGTAAACACAAACACATCGACGAATTTCAGAGTAGATAGAAGACATCATTTGGTATCACTAGCATCCATGTTTGGTAAGAGTCTAGTTGACAACAGCATTCTCAGAATTGGAAAAGAATGATTGACTCATATGTTTTTTTCAGGACCATCACCCGACTGGGTAGTAGGTGTCAATAACTTGAACCTTTGTCTCAAAAATTGCACCTGGATGGAAAGTCTGACATTGGATCTATATCCATATGATGCGGGAACCGACAGCGGCATATCATACATGGTAAAACTAAATAAATAAATATCCTCCCTATTTAAATAACTAATAACCACAAAACTAACTCTAAGTCTATGTAATACGTGTATCATACAGCACATGCACATTGTCCAAAGCTTCATGTATATATGTATATATTGTATAGGTGCAGGTGGATTATGAAACAGATAGTAGGTAATCATTTATATGCTATTCGAATTTTTTCTCCGGTTGTACCTTCCTTTAGATTTACTGGATGTGAATTCACCAAAATTAAAACGTTGTTTGTAAAACTTGTCGAAACACGCTTGACCGATGCTTTCTAGTTTCAAACAGTAAGTATACTAAGTGACATATAAATCCGAACACCCAGTTTAAATGGTTTTATTTTAATAAAATTTTGTATAAGTACTTAATGAAGCATAATAAGTAAATGATAAAAATTTCAAAATGATTGCACTGCTTTAAAGCCCTTTAACCTTTAATAATGTGTGGATGCACCCTGATGTGCTACGCATTCTCCAATGCGCCTAGGCATGCTTCTGATCAGGTGGTCAACGTCTTCCTATGGTATCTCATTCCAGGCAACCACCAACTCCTCTCGAAGTGCTTCTAGAGTCTGAGGAGGACGTTGCAAATTGAGCAATCTCCTACCCATCATATCCCATACGTGCTCAATTGGGGATAAGTCGGGAGATCTTGGTGGCCATGGTAACAATGTGACATCATTATGTTGAAAGAAGTCTATTGTGACTCTTGCAACATGTGGTCGGGCATATCTTGTTGGAAAGTTAGATCTGCCAGGGTGTCAAGATAGGGTAAAAGATGGGGTTCTAGAACTTCGTGGATATAACGCTGTACGTTTATGTTACCTCTGATGAAGATTAAAGGTGACCTGGAACCATAAGCTATAGCACCCAAAACCATAACTCCAACAGTGTGATAAACATGTCTTTCAACAAAAAACTGTGGATTCCTCCTTTCACCACGCCGCCTTCTAACCCTGGCACGACCATCGTGCATGTCTAAACAAAATCGAGACTCGTCACTAAAGACAATACTGTTCCATTCCTGATCCCAGAGTGACCGTTGTCTGCACCACTCAAGGCGATTACGTCGGTGTTCTCGAGTTAAAGCGAGGACCCAGTGTGGCCGGTATGAAAACAAGCCAAAACTTCTCATTCGTAGGTAAACACTTCGCATGCCAATAGGTCTTCCGTGTTCTGCAAACCATTCATTATTTGCAATGGACCTGGTAGTGGAGAAACGGTCCCTTAAGGCCAATAATCTTAGGCGGCGATCTTCATGGTCTGTTGTTCTACGGCGGCATCCAGTGCCCCTTGCTCTTTGCGTACGGCCTTCTCGAAGCCATGCCTGACAACACCTAACCACAGTGTCTACACTTCTTTGCACTCTAACTGCAATTGCCCGAAAAGAAAGTCCAGCTTCCCGAAGTCCCACTATACGGCCCCTGTCAAACTCACTAAGTTGACGAAATCGTATATTGAGGTTTCCGTACTCTAGGCATCGTAACCGATAGTGAACGATGTCAAGAACCAAAATCCGCCAACGTTGATCCTTTACTGCGGCTGAAATATTCATTTTTAGAGCGTTAGTGAATTAAAAAAAAGCAGTATAAAAACCGGAATGTCCAACGGATAAGGCTGAAAATTTGTTCACTTATTATTTGCAGTAAGATAAATACATTCACCAACTTTTATTAAAATAAAACCATTTAAACTGGGTGTTCGGATTTATATGTCACTTAGTATATATTGATTAATTAGTTCTTAGCATTTTTGAAACAAATTCTAATAGGCAATGGTGTAACCACTGCTTTTTTCTATTTATCTTATGTCCTATACCGCAACTTAAAATGTAGCTGGAAGTGTAGTACAGTCGCTTTCAAAACAACCGGAATTCAATGCATGTATAATTTTGAATCTGCTGTGCCTATCAGAATGGAGAAAGATTTATATTTATTTTATTTAATTTGCGGTGTTCATAAAACTTAGTTTTATCTCGCCATTTTAAAAAACATTCGTTTTTGACTGCTGGACTTTGATATGATTATTTCAAAGCCTGATAGAATTATGATGTATTTTTTTGTTGATATAGGCGTTATGTACATGTTGTTTTTTTATAATGCAATGATGATTTTGCAAAACTGCGTTGCTCTTTTTAGATATCTCAGCTTTCCTGGATCGATTAAATGTACAAAAAAATGATCCGATAGCTTTTGAGAAATTACAGCACAGTTACCAAGTTAGTTAATATGTCCATTTTGCACAAACATTTTATTATAGTCCCCAAATGCGGAAACTAATCCCAGAGAACGGATGTACCGAATAACCACAACTTACCCTGAAGATCCCAGGGCGCCATTCTATGATCCCACAAAAAAAGAAATGCATCCATTAGCCAGACTTTATTTGAAGAGAGAGAAAGTAATTCCGAAAAACTGCGACGAAAGCTTCCTTAATGCCCAACTCGACGTTAGTGAAAATACTGAAGACACTGTTCGACGTAAGTGAAAATTATAGATTTTGTTTGTGCACTCTTAAATTTTTTTTCGATATATACGAGTATAAATTAAAGGGGGAGTAGATACTTGGCTTCAGAAGGAGGAAAAGCTGGAGTTCCACACCGTAGCAATCTGGGGCCATATTTTAAACACTTTACATAAATAACACATCATTATGCCCCACAGGTGCAGCTCACCGCTTTTGCATTTGAAACCGGCTCAAATTTTTTATGACGTGGCAGCTCAAAAGACGGTACGTTTTTATATAGAAAATTCACTTACATCTTTTCCCTGGTTCCAGCTGAATGTGCGGTATCAGAATACTCAAGCTGGAGTGCTTGCTCTGTGACATGTGGGAAAGGTTTAAGGATGAGGACCAGAGAGTACAGAATTCCACAAAAAGCTCAAATGTTCAACTGCAATCGACAACTTGTTTCGAAAGAGATGTGCGTAGCAGACGTACCAGAGTGTGAAAGGTAAGTCCGTAATTAATAATAGTATCAGAATAAGTATCCCTTGATGAGCCGACAACAAAGATTTCAACCCAAGGAAACACTGTTTATAAAATCAAACTAACAAAGACGTGGATCCATCGAATGCGAATAAAATTGAGGTGTAGTATCTATAGTAGTGGCCTTTACAATGCCTTGACTTACATTGATTGGTCTTTTTTAAACAGCGTGAAGGATGTCAATCGCATGTGTGACTTGTTCTATGAAAAAACATACTTGGTTTTTGACCTGTACGTTCCGAAATACAGGGTGTCCGCAAAGTTGGGGTTTTCCTTTACACGACGTGTAGATTTTGAAAACATAAGCAATTTTTCTTAGTACCATATACACCAATGTCTTAAGGGAACCGAGATAAAGGGCTCTGCAACATCAAAAATATCTGAATACAGTCCTGTAGCCGCGACATCACGGAGTGGTACAATGTCACTGGCTCAACCCGACGACAGAACTGGGTCGAGGTCAGTGTGTCAGGTCAGTATGCAACCTTCAACCGACGGTTACGGTACGCCTGTAGAGGTAATCGCGTAGACGAGAATCCCTCATCAAGCACTAGAGACGTGGCTAGAGAAGTGCAAGTATCAAAAACTGAAGTGTGGCAAACGCTGCGTGAAGAGGGGCTGTATCCATTTCACGTCTAACGTGTACAAGCACTTCAACCTGACGATTTTCCAGCAAGAGTGCGGTTTTGTGAGTGGTTGTTGCATCAACATGACAGACGAATGTTTGGTCAGTAGGAAATCCGCACGCTGTCCGTCAGGCACATTTTCAACAAACATATTCGGTGAATGTTTGGGCTGGCATGGTGCGTCTGCTCGGTAGCGCATCAGCTGATTTCATTTTCTGTTGGAGCGGTATGATTTCGGGCAGAGACGTACTTAGCCCTTCTCGTCAACTGGAGAGTAAGTGCTTTTTCCTTTATTTTATTTTAACTTGGTCGCCCTCGTTTAACTACACATTACCTTTGTTATTTCAACGGTTGTTGTTTCTGAAAAGGAAAACCCCAACTTTGCGAACACCCTGTATAATAAGCATAAGCATCGTTATCCAGGTTGGTATAGTTCGGATATTAATCGAAATTTCAACTGAAACGTAGACTGCACCAACAATATACACGTTCCAAATGTCAGGAAGTCTATGGACAATTTTCTAGGGTCCGTGCACTTGTTAAACAACAGATAAAAGACTGTTACAATCTATGTCTGCGAAAAGTTGAAAATGATTTGGTTACAAATCCGAATCATTTTTGGTCTTCCATCCAGTCTAAGAAAGGCTCATCTAGAATACCAGGTAGGATGACCCTTCTTAATTATTCCCTCATTACAGCAACTTTTCCTACAAAATGGAAACTGGCTAGAGTGTGCCCTATTTTTAAAGCTGGGGACACTAGCAAAATCGAAAATTACCGAGCTATATCTATATTGGATAATTTTGGTAAAGCATTTGAGATACCTGTATACAACTACATCTATCCTTTGACCTCGCATCTGATATCTGAGACGCAACATGGAGTTATGCGTAATCGCTCTACTATTTCTAACTTAAATCACCCAGGAAATTGCAGAGGTATTTTATAATAGGGGTCAGATGGATGTGGTCTATATGGATTTCTCAAAGGCCTTCGATAAGATTAGTCACCAAAGAATCATAGGTAAACTTCAGCATTTTGGATTTAGCAATCGTTTATCAGATTTCATGTCTTCTTACTTACATGATGTTACAATGGTTTCAAATCTTCACCTTACTCGGCCTCATCCGATGTAACGCAGGGATCAAATTTAAGCCCTCTTCTCTTTCTTTATTTTATCAATGACCTTCCTAACTGCTTAACCTGTCCTTCTCTGTTGTTTGCCGATGATTTAAAAATGTATGCTCAGATTAACAGCATTGATGACTGTCTAATCTTGCAAGCCGACCTGAATCATATATACGTATTTGAATGGTGTTCAACTAACAAATTATTTTTGAATGTTAGCAAATGCAAAACTTGTTCTCTTACCAGGAAAACGAATAGTTTTTGATTACACACTGGGAGGTGTCAGTTTGATGCGTTGTTCAGTAGTAAGAGATCTAGGTGTGGTGTTTGATGTTAAATTAGAATTTACAGGTCATATTAGTGCAATAGTATCATCCGCTATAAAAAGTCTCGGTTTTTTTATAAGAATCTGTAAATCGTTTGGTAGTGAAACGGCACTGAAGGGTTTATACTGCACCTTGGTGCTTTCTAAGCTGGAATATGCATCTAGTGTATGGCACCAATATTACCAAATCTATACTAATGAAATTGAAAGCGAACTGATGAGATTTCTTAAATACTTGACTTTCAAATTAGATGGTGCTCATCCCAATCGTGGGACTCCCCAATCAGTGATGTTGCTCAGATTTCAAATGCATCCTCTTGAGCCGAGAAGAGTTTGTAATAGTTTAAAATTCGTTTACAAACTCGTACACAATGATGTTGATCCTTCAGCTTTATTAGCTAATATTTTCATGTACCGTCCCGCATTTTCCGAAGATTTCTCGCTTTTTAGTTAAAAACGCCAAATTCTAATGTTATGATTAAGTCACCCGTGTACTTTATGTGCTTCAGCTTTAACACCATAGCTGATAATTTTGACATTCATCACGATAAAGTCAAAGATATATTAGCTGTATTCAGCGACTACTATTATTCAATTTATAGCATTTTAAGACATGTACATGAGTAGGTGAAGCTATTCATTTTTTTTCAGAAACTGGTCGGGCTATGATAGTAGTTAAAAATACTGTAACGTCAAACTGTATTCAACTACATTGTCCTTTCAATGGATGTATCTGTTGGCCTATAAATCTATTATTATTAAGATAAAACCTTACATTATAATATAGCTCCTTTTGTAGAACAACGAAAATTTTTTCTCAATGATATAACACCTATTGTTACAGTAATGGCGAAAAGGAGAAGGATTCAGAAGAAATTGATGCTTTGGATGAGAACAACGCTTGTTCTACTTACCCTTGGAGTGGATGGTCCTCATGTTCAGCCACTTGCGGAGTCGGCTTCAGAATGCGAACCAGACAATTTGTCGATCGCATGGGCAGAAAGAGATGTCCTCACGTATCAACAAGTACGTTCTTTTATTTTCTTAAGTCATTCCAAATATATCTTCAGGATGGGCTTGATTGACTTCCCACGCCAATTGTCAAGGAAGTATTGCGGTCATGTAAAATTTCGAAAGATGTGTTTTTTTTTTATATCGAAATAGCCGCGCAGGCAGAAGCCTAAATGCCGGAACACCGCGGCTGCTATGATGATCCCAAAGAAATTTTGTCAATACGATTTTTGAACTGCCTAAGGTTAGTAGAACTGGGAAAAGCTTCCTCCCGTAGATTGTTCCACAATCTAGACACCCTCGGGACAAAGGAGCGGTCGTATCGGCCAGTTCTGGATGTACGAAGTTTGACACGGTTAGGATGGGACGCCGAGGTCAGGCGGGTATGTCTGGCAGGCACATCGCGCGGCGGCATCATGGAAGAGAGCTCTGAGGAGCAAAGCCCGTTGGTGTAGCGATAGAAAAGAGCTAGATCGCCGACGGCCCGCCGGTGCGAAAGAGTCCCGAGACTGTCTGTTAGAGAAGAGTCATCGATCAGTCGGACCGCCTTCCTCTGTACAGCATCGAGCATGGACAATGTAGTCGGGGCGGCAGCCCCCCAAATGTGTGAGCAATACTCGAGGCTAGGCCTTACCTGGGCCTTGTATAGAGTGAGAAGGTCATGCGTAGAAAAGTACTTCTTAGCCCTAAACAAATAGCCTAGCTTTTTCCCAGCAGCTGCAGCTATTGAAGAGATGTGTTCGTGCCAGATCAGGTCCTCGGTGATCTGGACTCCGACCAGCCGAAATGAATGGCTCTTTGGTAGAACTCGGCCGCCCATCGAAACTGTATGAGCGCTAGGACGCTTTTTCTTTGTCAAAGTACAGTACTGTGTTTTGGAAGCATGGAACTGTACAAGATTGTTGCGTCCCCAAGCAGTGATAGCCTCCAGGTATCTTGTCAGAGAAGAAGTCGTCGCTAGTCTTCTTTTTTCCAGCTCAGCGGCAGAGATCGGCTTGTCACTCTGAATTCCTGCATGTAGAGTGCTGTCATCAGCGAAGCTGTGGATTGGGTTGATCGTGCAGGAAAGGAGGTCGTTGATATGTAAGAGAAACAGTGTTGGAGCCAAGACCGATCCCTGGGGAACACCCGCGTTGACGTTGTGGGATGAAGAGGAGAATCCGTCAATTACGACGGATATCTTGCGGCCAGAGATAAAGTCAGCCACCCATCTGCAAAGCTTTTCTGGGAGGCCCTAGGATGGAAGTTAGCTTAAGAGGGCAGCGTGCCACAGCTGATCGAACGCTTTCGTGATGTCAAGAGCAACGACATGAACCTCACCATGAGACTGGATGAGTTTACTCCACAGTTGCGTGACGTAAGCTAGGAGGTCCCCTGTGGATCGTTGGTGCCGGAAACCGTACTGCCTGTCGCTAATCAAGCTGTGACGCTCGAGGTAGTCCAGAAGCTCGCGATTTATGCACCTCTCCATCACTTTACTTATAACAGGAAGCAGAGCTATAGGCCTGTAGTGGTAAGAGTCGGTTTTAGATCCTTTTTTTGGGATGGTCTGTACATGAGCAAATTTCCAGTTTTGTGGGAAGGTGCCGGATTCATAAGATATCTGGAAGAGTCGCGAAAGAATTGGAGCAAGCTCCGCTGCACGCCTCTTCAGTACAATGGCAGGAATCAAGTCCGGACCAGAAGCTTTGTTGATGTCGAGCGACAAGAGCACTCGTCTTACGGTCTAATGCCTGAATGTTACCTCCCGCATAGTGTGGGGAACCCTTTGAATTGACGGCACTTGGGCGTTGGTGGAGACGTCAATGGTGGAGTTGGCAGCAAAGATCTTGGCTAGCACTTCCGCTTTGGCCTTTGAGTTGATTACAATAGTTCCATCCTGACACGTAAGTGGTGGAATGCTACTGTGTGAGAAGTTCTATTCAATCTGCTTGGCCAGCGTCCAGAAAGACCGACTGCCATTGCGCTGCGACATTACCCTGTGCCTAACTTTTATATCATGCTGGTTTTTGGTATTGCGAACCGCTTCGTTATATTTGTTTCTGGACTCGACGTCGGCTTGTCTGTTCTCTACAGTGGGGTTTTGTAAGTAGGTTCTGTGGGCATTGATCCTCTGCTGGCGAGCAGTGTCACACGATTTGTTGAACCAGCCGTTGGACCCTGGTTTAGGAACTTTCACTGTGTGAGGGATGTATTCCTCCATTCCGACGTGGATAATTTCGGTTATCGAAGAACAGACAGTCGACGCATCCGCGTCAGTGAAACAGACATCTCTCCAAGGAAAGCTAGAGAGGAAGTCTCTGAGCCCCTCCCAGTCGGCATGTCCATAATGCCAAGTTTTGCGGCCTGTGCGAGTTTCTGCTGCCACAGCGGCTTCTGACCGAAACCTAACCTCCACAACACCGTGATCTGAGTTACCCAGGGGGGACAGGACAGCAGTGCTGTAAGGGGCAGGATGCGTGGTCAGAAAGAGATCCAGCAGGCCACTGGCGTGTGACGAGATGCGGGGAAAAAAAGTAGGGCTCGTCACCAGCTGGGTCAGCCCTTGAGTAAGAGCGAACGCTTCGACTACACGACCTGCTGCATCGGTCTTATTTGAGCCCAACCAAAGCTCATTATGGGCATTGAAATCACCGAGAAGAACTAACTCTGATGCGGGGTGATTGATGTTCAGAAAGTCGATCTGGACGGCGAGGTATTCGAGTAGGTCATCCCGGTTATGGTTCGAGGGAGAGCGATAAAGGCAGCAAATAAATTTGGGTGATGTTTTGGAGCTGAGGCGAAGCCACAGAATGTCCTTCCGGTCTGATTCCAAAGAAAGATCCCTGGAGCAGGAAAGACTGCTGCGGACAAAAGCCACAACTCCCCCGTTCTTTCTCAGATTGGAGTGCACCTCGTAGTTTGGGAAGTTGAGATGGTTAATCGGTGCAGTCTCTGAGATTTTTGTCTCCGCCAAGAAAAGCACGGCGGGACGATTTGATTGCAGGTAGTGATGAACAGCATCAATGTTGCTGTTGATCCCGCAGATATTCGAAAAACAAATTTTATCTTCGATGTTGTTCCCTCGAGCCCACCCGGACATTCCGATAGTGGAGTGAGTTTACGTCCGGAGTTTTTAGTGCTCGAGGGATCCATCATCATTAATTTCTTTGTTTTGGTAGATAACCGACTGCATAGCTTAGGTGTGGAAACATGCGGACATTTATAAGACACCCTGGGAAAAGCTAGCGGGTGGTACTGCCTCGGTTGACTGGTCCTTGTCTACCACCTTCTTTTTACATGTTAGTGATGTTAAATAGACCTAAAGTGGCCCGTTGGCGGACTTGTACCGCCACCCGGCAATCGGTACTGAGGTATTCCTTAACGCGTGCACAATCACTTGGACGGGAAGAAGTTGTATACTAGATACAACAACTTCCGGAACAAGCATTTGCCACGGCCCTCGCTCAGTAGGGGTTATATGATATGTACAGTGTGCGGCAGAGAGGATGGACGGTTTTAAAAAAATCATAAAATAGTTAATTTTTACTCGAAATCAAACTTATTGATGGAATCAGGTTCACAAGGAAATAGCATTTGAGACAGTCAAGTGTGGAAAATCACATCAGGCATGTGGTGGCCGAAATCGTTGATGCAGTGCTGGAGGCGTTCTTGGAAGTTCGCGTCTCCAAGATCGCTCTTTCAACTTGGGCGACTTCCACGGGAATTTCGCCCTTCAATTCGTCCAGAATTCGGGGCTTGTTGCGTATACTCTAGCCTTGAGGTGTCCCCATAAGAAAAAATCACATATGGATAAATCTGGGGTCCGAGGAGGCCAATGAACATCGACAAATCTGGAAATAAGGCGACCAGGGAAGAGAGGGCGAATAACGTCCATGGATGCTCGGGCTGTGTGGGCGATCGCCCCATCCTGCTGGAACCACACACGTCGGATTGGAACACGTGGCCGTCGTAATTCAGGGAGAAAGAAGTTGGTGATCATGTCGACGTAGCGCTCTGAGTTCACGGTAACATCACGACCATTACCGTCTTCGAAGAACTAAGGGCCAATGATGCAAGTTTGCGATACAGCGCACCAAACCGTTGCTTTTGGGATGTGCAGCGGTCTTTCCTGTAACTGTTGCGGATTTTCATTAGCCCAATAACGACAATTCTGCTGGTTAACCATGCTGTTTAGGTGAAGGTGGGCTTCGTCACTCATAGGCGAAAACGCGGTGCTCCAGCGTCCAAGGCTCCATAACGACAACTGGTAAAATAATGCTAGGATCTCACGAGTCAAACGGCACCCTCCCCACCTCTTTCGAAGACGGAGGCGGAGAGTACTACCCATCCCAAAAACGTCCGACCTCTCTGCCGCGCCCTGTACATCACAAAAAACCATGACACATTTCTGTCAATCTGCCTTTTCAGTGGCGATTAATAGTACGTGGGTGCGGGTGGGTCTCGTAAGATGAGGCGGTGATAGATCAGACAGATCATAATGGTCATGTTTGACTCATAACCTTGTTTTCCGAATCGTAAATGGTCAAAATAAAATGCTACATTAACAACGTTTTGAGGGATATTCATAACATTTCAGCTTTATTTTCAGTGGCTTTGTTCAGAATTTCGGAATGACGGGTCCTCAAAAATATATTGAAGAGAATAACATCTTGGGTCTGAAAACCAGCAACTAACTTTTTCGTGCTTTTTTCAAAGGATTTGCATAGTTTTGAGTTTTCAATTTGTAAAGTGAAAACAATACAACTCTTATGCAACTGCTTAGATCTCTAGAATTGGTGGGTTTTAAAGATAGCGTAACAGCAAAAAACGTTGTTTACCCCTTAAAGAGCTTGGAAATAGCACACACTCTTCTGAATAGACATGACCTACATATCTTTTCAGTTTTTGAATTTTGATGCTATATGTATGAGTGAAATTTCACTAGGTACATATGGATATTACTAACAGGGTGAGTTTGTGGTGTGAGCTCGGATGATAACTCATCTATCTAAAAAGCTCAAGAATAAAAACTGTAGGCAACAGTATGCCCCTGACTTCAATACTATCTCTCATCTCTACAGGTTGATTCAAAATTACGTAGTGATCCACACATGCATCTTTTTTAATTGGAGTTTCTTTCATCTTATTGCAAATTTGAATAGTTCCACTCCTTTGAAGCAATGTTATATAACATACTGTAGTGTTTTATTTTCAAATATAAAAGATGCTGAATCTCGCAGCTCTGCAACTGTTATAGCTAGAATACTGAATTTTTCGTCAGTAAAAATTTTATGGTCCCATATTTTTTCCCTATCGACTTACTTTCCAAGTTTTCTAGATAGTTTATACAGGAAGGCTAAGAGATCAAATTGAGCAGTTTCTAAAAATCTTCGAATGACATACTCTGTATATTTTCATGTTCTCAGATTTCCATTTACAAGCTTATATTTGATTTGATGTTTATGGGAGTTTGTATGACTCGTTTTTGAGTTAAATCCCACCTTTTTGTAAATCGGACATCAAGAAATAGCAATGTAATTACTGTACTGTGTAATGGTGATCCTTCTTCTCATGCGGAATCCTTTAGTTCTATCCTACGTACGATGTCTTTTAACTTTTGCATATGGAAATAAAACAACACGGTAGGTAGTTTTAAATGACTTTATTGTTTTTCGAAGTATTCTCCACGAAGATTAATACACATCTGCGTGCGCTCGAACCAATTTTCGGGGCACTTATTCCACTCGTTTGCTGGCAGATCCAAAACGGCATTTTTGAATGCGTCTACTGCTTTTTCTTTTGACTGGAACCTTTGACCACGCAGTCTGTTTTTAATTTTTGGAAAAGTAGAGACATCGTTAGGACTTATACCGGGACTATATGGAGGATGGTCCAATAATTCCACGTTTTCTTGCTTGCATTGCCTTGGTGGAGGATGATTCTTCTTTCGGGGTTGATTTTTCGAAGCTCGGTGATGACTTTTGGCAAGCAAATGGTGGTATACTAATCCGCAGTAACAGTTCTTTGCTCATTAAGAGAAATTGTTGCAATATGACCCGCTTTTAACACAAATGTCGCGACCATCTTTTTCGAAACACTTCAAGAACGGCGGATGACTTTTGTCGGCTTTTCTTCACCTTAGAACACCCAAACAGCCGACTTTCGTTTATTTTCTGGTTCATAACAGCAAATCCACGATTCATCACCACTAATAATGCTGTACACATTTTTTGAGTTTCTGAAATTGAAACGGTCAAGCTTTTTTTGACACCAGAGATCTTCCAGGACGCCCCAATCTCGCGATATGTCACATGTCTATCTTCAATGATGAGTTTGCGCACAGCATCGACGTTTTCCTGGGTGACTGTCGTTTTTGGTGCACCCACGCTGGAATCATCACTAAGACTCACCCGTCCACGTTTGAATTCTCCATACCAACAGGAAATTGTCGACTGATGTGGCGCTTCGTTGCCGAAAACAGACAGTAACTCAGCAAGGCATTTTTGATGTAATAAATTATGGCGCGAAAATGTTCTCGGTTTAGTTCCATTTTTCTAATGACTTGGTGACACTTAAAAATTCACTGTAGTGAGAACACTGCACGTATTGTTGTGAAACTTTGATTTTAAGTTTACTAAGATTCAGTACTGACGTTCGACCCGCGCGGCCTACTATGTTTCTATATGCAAAACTTAAAAGACATCCCTCGTAACAGCTAAACTCAACTTATTTAGTGAAGACTGTTTTAATTCTATCACTTTAGGCGTATTTACGTTCTCAGGCTTAAGTTTTAAGGCATACGTTCAAGGTGTCGCTGCTAATATATCCAGGAAGCAAGAGGGCAATTTTTTAATTTTCTTTTAGATAAATGTAACTATCGAAACTTATCCTGTGGTTTTCATATTCGGTTGGCTCAATCAAAATCCCAAATATATTTTACCTTCTCTTTATTGTAAGACGTTCTTAGATCCTAAATCATGTTTGTTGTTGTTGGTATAAATTGCCTGTTTTTTATGTTAATAGAGATCAGTATAGCTTTTTCGCTCTGATATGAAATTCACAAGAAGGTCAGTATCTAATAAATCACCCTATAGAGAAAACATATTTTCCAAGTGAGAAGCATATTTTTAGACAGCCTGTGTTCTAGTGAAATTATGGTCAGATCACACACAGGGAGACCTTCTTCTGTTCGACTTTATTGCATAAGGCCGGATAGATATCTTGGCCTCATTTATGAGAATTTGTCACAGCTTTGTTTCTCCTCTCCTCAATAACTAGAAATCCACCTTGAAAAGGTTAGTGTTTTATAGATGGTCCTGTAGCATATAAACATATTATTGCCATCTATGAGACACTACATTTTCATTGTAGATTTGGAATTATTGCGGAGATGAGAAGCATAGATATCACAAGCTCACATTCCATCTCGGACGCCGAAATACACTTCATGGTTGGCTATCTTCAGGTTGAAGGGGTTAATCAATCCTTTTATTTATAATTTATAGTTGAGAAAGAGAAATGCATGACCCCAGAATGTGCTCCAGAACAAACAGAGAGAACAGACGCGCTCTGTCCAACAACGGAATGGAGCGATTGGAGTCCCTGTAGTGCTTCTTGTGGAAAAGGTATAAAAATTAGGACCAGATTGCTGCTAGTAGAACCATCCATGCAACAGGTCTGCAGCAGCAGAGTAGAGTTGATGCAGCAGTTGCCTTGCGAAGATGTGCCTACATGTATTGTGGACATGGGGACTGCCAAAGGTAACGGCTACTATTTAAATATTGTCTCTACTAATATATACAGGGTGGCGCATCGAAAACGAAACAGACGCATTTACTGGCAGCTCAGTTTTTTTTTGGAAAAACGCTCAGACCCGTCGATTTTGTTTTCGAGGGGGACACAAGTTTGGCAAAAAATCACGTTAACACGTGCAGCTCCCTGGGCGGGGGTGACACCAACCCTAAAATCTTAAATGGAAAGGGGGGTCGAGTGATACCTTATTTTAATGGTCTTTCAATTCCCTTTATAACGATGTAAAATGCATGAGCTTTTATCTCCCACAGCAGTTATTTTCTCGCAACTAATGATTAATGTACCATTTTCAGTGGTATGCATGCAAGATGCAGACCAAGGACCATGTCAAGGCTACTTCAACAGATGGTTCTTCGACTCATCCAAAGTTACCTGCCTTTCTTTTATCTATGGAGGCTGCAGAGGCAATCGGAACAACTTTTTGACATTCGAGGAATGCATGGGTGTCTGCCAAGTAGTTAGAGGTATTGTCAAAGATTCTGTTTATATCCAGACAGTGAAAAAAGTTATACCTTCTACTAAAAAATCAACACTTTAGCAATATTTCTGTTTTTTGATGATTTTGTATGAAAGACAACTATTCATTTAGAGACATAATGCAAGTATTTTTTTAGAATTCAAAAATTAAGTGCCTCTAATGTTACTTTATTTCTGGTCTTGGAGGTACAATTATTAGTAATTTTGATGAAATATATCATACTATTTTTTCTACACCTGAGCTTGGTACGTTAACTATCGAGTTAAATGCTTTAAAGCGTATTAACCTAAATATCTACATGACTTTGCTTTTAAATATTCTGTAAGGTATTTATTTATTGTTCTAATCCGAAAAATCTATCAGGTTACACAGAAAGAGGAAAAATGGTAGAAAATCAGTTTCCGTCCAACAAAGTCTAGACAATGCCTTTCATTTTCAGGAAAAATAAACGTTTGACATTGCATTTTAAAAAGCTTTTCAATTTTCGAGAAAGTTAAGAAAGGCAGTCGGATTACCCCTACATGTTGTTAAATTAGAGTTTTTCTAAAGGTCGATGCAAGAGTAATGTAGTATTAAAGTTAATAAAGCTATTCATAATTCAATTCGTTCTTATCCGTACACTTGTAAATTAGTGGTAAGTAGTAGAAACACAGTTGTCTTTGATATAAACGAATCATTTAGGCAACTTCGATCCTGAGTTACAGCAGCTTTATCCTACGAGGTCTGAAAATTAAGTGATGAGACTGTTTTTTCTGTTTTTTCAATTTAAATATAATTAAAATTTTACATTTTAACCCTTAAAATAACTTCCTTCTGAAGCCTCACGGCGCTGGAATAGCTGGTCGGATACAGCGGTTTGAATATTTTCGATTGTCCCAAAATGAGTTCCCTTGAGGTGATTTTTGAACTTCGGGAGAAGAACAAAGTCGCAAGGACTCAGGCGAATCAGGGGCTTGAGGATCAGCAGGAATGTGCTTACTGGCCATAACTCATAACTTAATTTACAGACCTCGTAGGGTTGTCCAATAGGGACGCAGGAAAGTAAACGTCAATTTGACATAGACGCCATCTTTGTTTTCTGTCACCGACATGTCATTTTGTTAGTTGAATGTTTACCATTGATCGCTATGGAGTCGTATTCGATTGAAGACCGCACTAAAGTTATTCAAGAGCACTACAAAAATGGTGCAAAAATAAAAAACACGTTTCGCGCGCTTCGTGAACATTTCGGTCGCAGCAACCGCCCAAACGAAACAACCATCGGTCGTCTGGTGCGTAAATTCGAGGCAACAGGTTCTGTGGCAAATCTGCCAGGCTCTGGTCGGCCAAGGAGCGTTCGCACACTGGAAAATATTGCTGTTGTGAAGAAGAGTGTGAGAGACGATCCGGAACAATCAGCATCGCGTCGATCCCAAGAATTGGGCATTTCGACAACCAGTTTGCTCCGCATCACGTGATGATAGAGGACTATTTTTTGCCGCAACTTGAAGGAATGGATATGGACGACGTTTATTTCCAACAAGACGGTGCAATATGCCACACAACCAACGTCAATATCCATCGATTGCAGTCCTTCTTCGGTGATCGCGTGATTTCGCGCAGAGGAAATGTGCCATGGCCACCAAGATCGTGCGATTTGACTCCCTAGGACTTCTTTTTATGGGGATATTTGAAAAGCAAAGTCTACGTCAATAAACCAGCCACCCTCCAAGAACTCAAAAACAACATCATTGCCGAGATAAATGCCATAGAACCGACCATGTTGCAAAATGTCATTGAAAATTTCGACCATCGCGTTGACGTCTGTAAATCCAGTCGTGGTGAACATTTGAGCGATATTATTTTTCATACATAAATGGTTAAATGAACCTTCAAAATAAAGTACCCAACTTGATTTGAATATCAATCTTTCTTGTTTTAATATACGTTTACTTTCCTGTGTCCGTTTTGGACAACCCCATATATTGCAATAACAGTTGAATAGCTTTATCAGCTGGCAGAAGCTTTCACTTGGCTGTGAGATTTGATAGTTTGTAACTGTAAAATCTATTGCAAGGCTATTGCAATACAACATGCATCCGCTTTAAGTTATGTGAATGATTGAAACAAGCATGCATGGAGAAAAGCACAGTTCCAATGATATGTTTTTTTTTCATCTGAAGATGCCTTAACCGGAAACCTCCAACCCTCCACGCGCATCCCGCCTTTGAACCAGAACTATCTCGACGGAACAGTAGACTGCATGGTAACTGAATGGTCAGAGTGGAGCCCATGCAGTGCTAGCTGTGGCAGAGGGATCAAGGAGCGGTTCAGAATTATCAAGAGACCAGCACAAAATGGCGGCAAGCCATGTCCTAGAGAGCTTATAAGAAGAAAGGCGTGCTTTGAGCCCAGATGTTTCTAAATATTTGCTTGTACGTTAGTTGTAGTGAACTTTAAAATATATCTTGATATAAACGTTGTTTTTGCGGTAAATTTTCCTCTCTCTACCGGATACCTCTTCCTGATGTTGTGGACTTGAGGCGAAGCCACAGAATCCCCTTCCATTCTAGGACTCCAAAGAAACGTCTCTGAAGCTGGAAACACTGCTGCGGACTCCTCGTAATTTGGGGAGCTAAGATGACCAACCGGTGCAGACTCTGAGACTTCTGTCTCCGCCGAGAAAAGCAAGGTTGCAGTCAATTTAGAGAAGCAAGTGTTTTCACTATTCTATGGGAAGCTCCAGTGACAAGTCATGATTCGCAATTTGTTTGAGAACCACAAAAACACTCCGAAAGTCCATAAATGTTTTCCAGATTTTGCTGATACTTATCAGACACCACCCAAGCAGTGTGACAATTTGATGCAGCTTCTGCAATTTAGATTTAGAGAAAGTAGATATCAAATTCGTTTAGCGACCTCAAAGACACAATAAACTTGAATTTGAGAACAATCAACACATTTTTGCAAATACGTCCACCATGTTGGATCCGCAGTTTTAATTTTTAATAAATGGATGCTAAGATCGTTACCAGCGAACATAGAAAAATTGAATTTGAGCGCAATCACAACGTTTTTTTGCAAAGATGTCCAGCATATTGATTGCGCTATGTTGATTTTTGACAAATGAAATTATATTCATTATCGACGAGCTTGAAAATATATTAATGACGCTTTTTGATGGTTCAGGTCATTTGAACCACTAGGCATTTGTAGGTTGCTTAAATCCTTTCAATGTATTAAAAAAATTCCTACAGTAGCAAGTCATGAAATGAAACCAAATTCGCCTGCTATGTGTGTATTCTCTACTCTACAACCCTAATATCATAAACACTTGTTTATTCAAGTCATGCAACCAGTTGATCCTGCACGTTAACCAGATTGACTCAGTAGATTGACGTACGTGTAGGATGCTTTCAATACCTGCAAAATAGAAAATTCTTCAGGTTGATATATTGAATACAACTATAAGGAAGTTATAGTCAAAAGTGTACCTAGAGTCACGGACTTTAACCATTAACGTTCGGTACAAACAAAACATATATATATATATATATATATATATATATATATATATATATGTATATATATATACTATATATATCCTTTAATTTCTTTGGGTAGAAGGCAAAGTATTGCAAAAGTACACTCCTATAACTTAAACTCTCAAGCTTTCGAAGATCTATGTCTTCATCGTCTGGAGCTGGAAACAATTATTAACAATAGCAACAAATAGCAATTAGGAGAGAAATATTTACTTACTAAGTCGGCGAGATTGTTGCTGAAATTGTTTTTAGAACAACAGTGAAGGGAACACATAGTTGACGAATAAACTGGACTGATGAGGTTCGATTAGGACGGAATTATTTTCTTATTAAATGGCAAATCATTTTGAAAGGTTTTTTTATAAAATAGCGTTGATTGATTTTGGAAGAAATTTGGAGATTTTAAAACTATCAACTATTAAAAACTTCCCCGAGTTTTCATCTTTTTTTCTACTGATAACATCCACATTATCCAACACGTGTCGGCAGACTGACATTCTACAGCAGGGTATGAGGTGTGACATTGAAAATTATTGATAGGTTACCCATTACGTCGTCATGTGAAGTGTGTTGCCTACTAGTAAGGCGTTTTGTAATATATAGTGCAAGAGGTTTCGCTATTGTTGTCCGATGAAGTACGAAGAATTTTTCAAAACCCGATAGGAGTTGCTTTGGAAGGAGTGTGATTTGGATGTTATCCTACCAAACAACTAAAAAATCCGTAAGGGATATTCACACTTGAGGACAAAAACGTTGAGAAATTTTAATTTGATTTTGTTAAGATAGTGCAACATTATTTTGTGTAGGTTGAGCGATTATTGGGACAAATCGATGTTGGGGGTTTAAGTTATAAGAGTGTACTTCTACCCAAAGAAATTAAAGGATATGTTCTCCTAACAGTTAAGGCAATTAACTATGAATACTATATATATATATATATATATATAACAACAAGTGGGAAAATAATGGGCAAAATCCGCAAAAAGGAGGAAAGTGGATTCGAGCAGAAAATAGCGATACGTATTTCTGCTGGTAGGCTTCATCAGGCCCGAAATGAATGCACATATGAAACTATGAAAGTAGATACACATGCCCACACATCCGGATACGGGTGTAATCTGAGGAAACGAAGTTGGAGGGAAAAAAAACGGTACACACGAAGTCCACAACAAGAGCCAACCTACACACTGTAGTATAAAATGGCTATACGACCTCGAATTTTCAAGGAGACGTCTAACCACCACCACCCGGCCGGTTATAGCCATGTATGGGCATGTGTATCTACTTTTGTAGTGCATATGTGCATTCATTTCGGGCCTGATGAAGCCAACCAGCACAAATACTTATCGCTCGGGTTACCTATCCTATTTTCTGCTCGAATCCACTTTTTGCGGATTTTGCCCATTATTTTCCTATTTTTGTTATATACCTTTCTCCGCATGATAATTTTCTTTCTCTATATATATATATTTAATATTCTTTTGTTTGTATATATATATATATATATATATGTATACGTGACCAGTAGTCATTGCCATTGCCAACCACCAGTTGGGCAAACAATACAATCAATTGTTAATTGGGAAATTGGCAAACTTTTTAGGCTTTAGTTATACTCTTTTAACAGTAATCTCGAGCTTTCGGCATTCTCTATGGAGCCATCTTCAGGAGTCGTCGTTGAGGTTGCAGCCAAATGGTGTTTCAAAACGATATAGGAAGTTAGAAGGGAAGTTTCGGTTTTTGTCCCCAAAATTGCTTTTCGTTAATTTTTAATGTGTTCGAGTGTATTGATATATAGTGTTAACACCTAACGATGGTTTCCGTCGTTATCAATAAACCCAATGTGTCCGTCCGTTTGGTTTTATATTCCACGTGTTCGTTTTGAAAGACCATTTGGCTGCAACCTCAACAAGTAATAACCGCATGATCATTTTCTGTATATATATATATATATATATATATATATATATATATAAAGCATAGATACCTCATTTCATTTCAGAGAATTTTTTGGGCGCGGAATTGCACTTGGAGTGATACTTAAACCGCCTGGTTCAACTGCATGGACTCTCGCGATTTTTAGTGGCAAAGTTTACCCATTAATTTTGGCCGCTTTTGATTTTCAATTGATTTACTTTTTCAGAAATTGAATATTGCTGTACACGAATACTCAGGATTTCAGTCAACCCTGTTTAGCGTAAAACAACAATTTCTTGCGTTCCGGAAAAGAAGTTACCACCTTCGCAGCCTCCTGAATCATGTTGAGGCGTCTTCAAAACACGTGGTTATGGATAAAATCGGATTAAAAATGTCTCCCAAGAATGCGAGGCTCACCTGTGCCCAGAGAATCAGATACTTTTTGCACTTGACTGATTAAATGAGAATAATCATACCGCAAGAAACATCGCATGGTTCATGACTCCAAACGAAGCAGCCTTGAGTAACATTGGTTTTCGACATCTCATTATTACAAATATTATGTCGCGCTTCAATTGTGTGTCGCATGAAATCCAGTTGGATTCAACCAAAACAGCTCCTAGGTTCATACTCTATAAGAGAAAGCGAATGAACAGCTAAAAATAATTCATAATTGGATCAATGACACCAGTTTACATGAAAGGTGTACGAGGGTGGTCCCAGAAGTACCCGACCCAACGGAAAAAACAAAATTTTTGTAAAAAAATGTATCTATTTTTCAACATAATCTCCTTTGAGCTCTATACACTTTTCCCAGCGACGTTCAATGAGTTCGATACCCTTTTTATAATAAGAACTGTCTTGCCCCTCAAAATTACCATTAACCGCCGACATAACTTTTTCATCGTTGGAAAATCTTTGACCACTGAGCCATTTCTTTAAGTTTGGAAACAGAAAATAATCCGAGGGGGCTAAATCTGGTGAATAGGGTGCATGAGGTAGCAACTCAAACTTTAATTCGTTAATTTTGGGCACTGCAATAACGGATTTTTGAGCTTGTTGCATTGTCTTGATGAAACAACACTTTCTTCTTAACCAAATGTGGCCGTTTCTGCTTGATTCCATCGCTCAAACGTTGCAATAAGTTCGCATAATACTCGCCGTTGATAGTTTTACCTTCTTCAAGATAGTCAATGAAAATTATCCCATGCAGTTCAAAAAACCGACGCCATAACCTTGCCTGCAAATGAAACGGTCTTCGCCTTCTTTGGAGCCGGTTGTCCCTTTTGAGTCCTTTGTTTTGATTGTTCTTTTGTCTCGGGTGTGGAGTGATGGACCCATGTTTCATCCATCGTTATGAAACGACGCAAAAATTCTGCTTTGTTGCTGTGAAACTTCGCTAAACACTCAATTGAAACATCTTCACGACACTGATTTCTGCTCGATTGTGAGCAACCGCGGCACCCATCTTGCATACAGCATTCTCATGTCCAAATTTTCAGATAATATGCGATGAACCGCACTTTTCGAAATGCCTATGTCTGCTAGTTCGCGCAGTTTCAGTCGACGTTCATTCAGTATCGCTTTGTGAATTTTCTTCACCATTTCTGTAGTCGTCACCTCATTTGGTCGACCACTGCGATGCTCGTCTTGGCAACTCATACGGCCTCGTTTAAACTCTGCTATCCAATATTTTACTGTTGTAAACGAAGGAACAGACTCACCCAGAGTAGAATCCAGTTCAGTTTTTATATTGGTTGGGCTGAGGCCTTTGAAATTAGAGTATTGTACCACATAACGATGACCAATTTTCTCCATTTTTACAAATTCATTGAAAGCGTTCAGTATTGATGGCTGCCAAACAAATACTAAACAACGTGGCGTCTTCAAACTTGACACATATGCTTTATAGGTTGCATACTTTCTAATACAATGATATTTTTCAAATAACTATCGCCATCTCTAGGTCGGGTCGGGTACTTCTGGGACCACCCTCGTACATCGACAAAAAGGTGGTTTTTAGACTAATTTGAGGTCACTGAAAACGGAAATGATATGTTTTTCCAAAGTACCGTTTACAAGATATTTGGAAAAAACGTGCTTTCTGTGCCCTAGTGCAGTTATTACCTGAAATTTCGAAAGCGGTAGTCATCATTTTTTTAACATGTGTAACTTCTAAAGGCCACACATATTTTTGAGTTTTTTTTTTACTTTTTCCTTAACAATTTTTTTTATACTAACATAAATTATGCAGACTTAAAGATAATTTTGTCACCTACATAACTAGGCCAAGTTTTTCTGAATTGGGCAAAAAATGTGAAAGTTATGACGCGATTTTACAGTATTTGACACAGTTACTTTTAGGGTCTAAAATACGCTCTCCAACTTTTTCTCTTTTGTTGAATGTTCACGAAGTTGCAACCATCATGCTTTGAACCCTTAGGCCCTCACAATGCTTTTCAATCGCAGCAATGCCTTGATGAAATATCTCGCCTTGTTCAACACTTTCAGCGCCCAAATTCGGAAGGAAGAAATCCAAATGACTGTGAAGTTGGTGCATTTTCAAAGACATGCGAGATCCTGTAAGCGTAAAAAAAGTGGAATGTTATTTTTTATAATTTTTTAGTAAATTAATCTGATTAATATACAGGGTGTCCGCGAAGTTGGGGTTTTCCTTTTCAGAAACAACTATCCCTGAAATAACAAAGGTAATGTGTAGTGAAACGAGGGCGACCACGTAAAAAAAAGTAAAGGAAAAAGTACTCACTCTCCAGTTGACGAGAAGGGCTAAGTACGTCTCTGCCCGAAATCATACCGCTCCAGCAGAAAATGAAATCAGCTGATGCGCTACCGAGCAGACGCACCATGCCAGCCCAAACATTCACCGAAAATGTTTGTTGAAAATGTGTCGGACGGACAGCTTGCGGATTTTCTACTGACCAAACATGAGTGTTGCGAAAGTTATTCACCCCATTACGCGTGAATGTATATCGATTCGTCTGTCACCAATATGCACTTCAAAAAGTCCGGATTATTGTCATGTTGATGCAACAACCACTCACAAAACCGCACTCTTGCTGGAAAATCGTCAGGTTGAAGTGCTTGTACACGTTGGACGTGAAACGGATACAGCCCCTCTTCACGCAGCGTTTGCCACACTTTAGTTTTTGATACTTGCACTTCTCTAGCCACGTCTCTAGTGCTTGTTGAGGGATTCTCGTCTACGCGATTAGCTCTACAGGCGTGATCGTAACCGTCGGTTGAAGGTTGCATACTGACCTGACACACTGACCCCGACCCCCGACCGAGTTCTGTCGTTGAGCCAGTGACATTGTACCACTCCGTGATGTCGCGGCTACAGGACGGTATTCAGATATTTTTGATGTTGCAGAGCCCTTTACCTCGGTTCCCTTAAGACATTCGTGTATATGGTACTAAGAAAAATTGCTTATGTTTTCAAGATCTACACGTCGTGTAAAGGAAAACCCCAACTTTGCGGAAACCCTGTATTTTGAAGTATGTACGTAGTTGAATACTAACCAACGGCATTGAAGTTTGTCATCATTGTATGAATTAACAGACTTTCGTTCTTGCTTTGTTGTTTCACAAGAACCCATGAACAACTTTTTGGTAAGCTTCCTAAGCTTTAGCTACGGAATTGGTCAAGCATTGTTGAAACTCTGTAAACAATTTGTTAATCTGTGGACCGACAAACATACCTGTTTTGATTTTCTCTTCGTTCTCAAGTATTTTAGAACTGTGTTTTTCGGATTCTTCTCCAAAGCTTTGACAAAAATTTTCATAATCCCAAGTTTTATATGCAACGGGGGAAATAACTTGTTTTTTGTAAACAAGCGCTTTCTTATAACATTGCTTTTTCCCATGTTTCACACGCTTCAGCCAATCACATTTGATGAAATGTTTTTCATCTGCTCTGCTATCCCAAAGTGACAAAATACAACTATATTTGTATGGCCACCCTGCAGACCAGCTTCCAAGTCACAGCATATTTTCCAGCTATACGAACTGCAGTTAATCGGTTCTCTTTCATTGTCTCCTATGTTTCATTGTCTTTGTGAAACGGGCAACGAGAATCGATGGTTTCTTGTTGCCTTCGAGGAGTAAAACAGCCTAACACTGTACTTGCTACCATCAATGAATAGACGCCACTCATTCGGATCATGACTTTCTCCAAGTGCAGCATACAACTCATTCACCTTATTAAAGTAGCAAAAATCTCGATATGGAGGTGACAAAATTATCTTAAAGCTTAGATAATTTATGTTAGTTGGAAAAAAATTGTTGATCCCAAAAGAAGTTGATAAATTTTCCAAATAGTTTCAAAAATGCGCTTTTTTCAAATTTCAGCGACTATTTTGGGAACACTACGAATTCGTTTGACAAAAATCATATGTTGCCGTGAAGACAATATGTGTGGCTTTCGAAAATAACACACTTCAAAACAATCCCGCGCACCGTTTCCCAGATTTCAGTTTATAACTGCACTAGGGCACAAAAAAAGGTTTTTGCAAAAATCACATCACATCAATCTTCGGAAAAATAGTTGAGATTCATTTTCGTTTTCAGCGACCTTAAATTAATCTAAAAATCATATTTTGTCGAGGTACATTTTTGAAACCAAAAATTTGTAGACTAGTGATAAGCCTTGTTCGATTAGGCATTACTGTTCTTTCTTTTTAAGCTCTGCCGCAGGATGAATATCTTACCTCATCTTGGATTCTTTGGCCACTACGACAGTCCATCATCAAACCAACCATCCAACCACCAGCAACAGTTAAAGTGGCTGCATTCCCCATCTGAAATGTTCTTGTTATGCTAACTCAACGTACAAACTACTTTACATAGTCCGCAAAACATGCTTTACCTGCGAAAATCTAGTAATTGAAGATTCATAATGGATGCAAACCTTAACCATGAATTAAAGCATTATCAGAGAAGATGCTCATTTACATTTACAATCTCCATCACAGCAATCTTGCTAACTTTCTCAAAAGTGATAAATTTTATTGAATTGTTTACGTGTATTCTTAAGCATATGATCAACCTTTCAAGGAAAGACAACCCGTCAATCTCGGGGCGGTAAAGGGGGTGATTACTCATCCCCAGATGACTCGAGCAGCCTTTGAAAAGGTGGTATAAAGTAAACATCTTATAAAAAAATCTATAACTTTATGAAAGGATAGCGGCAACACTGGCAACCCGCTCAGTGCGCATGCGACTAGCGACTACTCTCCCACCAACAGAAACGGTGTGCGCTTCTTCCTGTTGGAACAGGTATAGTCTAGTCTTTTATGGTCTAGTGTCTAAATTCTGTACCAGTCCGGAATCCGCAACAAAACTTGGCTGAGAAGTGAACAAGCGGAGTTTTGTTGATCTGGTTGGTATTAGCACTATTTTCTATGTTCTATTGATTTTTTGTTTTCCACGCATAAGCCAGAAAATGATCTTTTGTTTGTTTTTAGTTTTTATACTATAAAAAAATCGTGTCCAAAAAAAATGATAGACGGAAAAATGGAAATTTAATATAATTTCAATTACGAAATGTTTGGTCCATACTCCAGCTATCATTATCATCTATGTCTATTTTGTCTCGGAAGTCCCTGTATATAAGCACTTAAGAAATCTTGTTTTCCAAACAGAAAAGGTTCTTTGTTATGAGATACGTGAATGCGTGGAAACCAATAATGCCGTTTTTAGAATACCATCAATTGGTTCCTTTCTAAACAAAATAAACACAAGAATTACCTACAATTCAACCTGAGCCTGCTATTTCAAAATTTCTTGGTGTTGCACCGTATGCTGAACCAAGTGTTGAACAATCTTGTGCAAAACCTAAAGGATCCAATTTTGTAGATGTTGCGCCATATGTAAATTTCAGCGGCAACTTGTCGTCCTATGAAAAATATACCTTATTGAGGTGTACGATGATCCCTAACTACAAGGGCTTTTCTGTAAATATTGCGTGGTTTTTGCAAAATTAGGAGGAGTACATGAATCAACCAAATTGGGAAAACTTGTTACCGTACCACTAAATAAATTTTCGAAATTGTATGGCAAGACCGGTGATAATGAGACACATGAGAGCTCAATATATTATACAGAAGCAATTCCAGATGCTACAAACTTTTGAAAGATACCACCTAGAGGGCATAGAGATAGGGGACGACTTTTTTCTAATGACAGCACGAATGACAAGGATGCCGTTAATAATGACGGGAATTTTAGAGAACTAATACGGTTTAGAGTCGAGAACGGCGACAATTTATTGAAAAAAAAACTTAGAGAACCCAAAAGCGCGTGCTACGTACATAAGCAGTCGCATCCAAAATGAAATTATAGAAGGTTGTGGTAAAGAAATCTTGGATATAGTTTTAAGTCGCGTCAGACAAAGTCAGTATTAAAGTATTATATTTGACGAAACTATAGACATTAGCCATAAATCACAAATGTCAATCGTATTGCGAGGACTTCATGGAATTTGTGGATTGCTACTCAAATATTGTTGAAGATACAATGGAGCCCAAACTCACAGGTCAAATTGTTGCTCAAACAGTCAAGCATTTCATTAAAACCAAATACAGTATTAAAAAGAAGACTAGACGGATATCAAATTCATAGTATGTGCGAAACACCATGGACCGAGAGACATGATTCTGTGCTCCAATGTAATGGAATTGCAAAAATGTTTACCAAATGCTCTAAAAAGCCCATGCGCAAATCATGCCTTGAATCCTTAGATTTCAAAAAGCAGCAGTGTCCAAGCAGTGAGAAATACTGTAGGTATAATGCAGGAAGCAATTGTGTTCTTCAAAGAATCCGCTGAAAGAAATACAGTATTAAAAAGAAAACTAGACGGATATCAAATTCATAGTACGTTATGTGCGAAACACCATGGACCGGGAGACATGATTCTGTGCTCCAATTTGAAACCAAATTCGAGAAAATTGTAGAGGTACTAAATATTATCAAACTGGAAAGACCGCGAAGATTCTTCAAAAGCGGAGAGGTTTTATTTATTGGTCAGCAGATTGATATAAAGTCTGTTCAAATTCTGTTCCAATCACTCTCTAAGCTAATGTTATGACTGTTTCATTTTGAGAGTGTGAACTGATGTAGCTTCATAGTTTATATGTTTTTGTTTTTTGAAACTGGCTAAGAGAATATAGTTGTGCAATGAATATTTTTTGGGTTTTTCTCATGATTAAGAATTTTATTTTGATTCCCATTCAGTTTTATACTTTATAGAAGTCGTAACGTATTTGCTATTGTTATTTATTTCATGAAGATGTATTTTTGGTTGTTTTGTCTGACATTGTTATGTAGAAAAGTCTGGGATAGATTATATTATTTTGCATTTTTGTTCTAATATATGAAGATTGCTCGAGCTAGGCTTCCTTTATTTACACTTTGATTTCGTATGATTCAAAATTAAAAAAAAATTGTATGTATTTTCTACAGAAATCACTATAACAAATTCATATGTCTGCATATGACCATGCTTTTAATGCTAAATCATTATAACACCTGAGTACATCACACTGATAATTTACTTTCCATTTTACCCCTCCCAGACTGAAATCCTGGGAGCGCTGCAGAAGATGCTTCCAATTCAGCTGGGTATAAGTAAGATGTATGTAAGTTGAACCCCAATTTGAATAGAATATGAGCCAAGCCTGAATGTTCACACTGCATTGTTGTCACCAAGATTGAATAGTTTTAGTGCTATTGTAATCAAAATAATCATATTTTAACTTATCAATATGTCCTGTTTTACTTTTAATTACAGCCTGGCAATTGATAGGTAAACGCGCAACTTGTTTTTCTAAAGTGGATGGGGTCATTTTTCGCCATTCGTCTTGTAATATTTCCTGTAAGTGTTCTTGAGATATAGGACATTTCCGTACTTCTTTGACCAGTTCATCCCACAGCAACTCTATCGGATACAAATCCGGGGAATGGGGAGGCCATTGCATTACTTTCAAAATATTCTTTTCATATTTTGCTTCCAAAATTTGTTTGGATGTGTGTTTGGGGTCATTATCA
Organism: Acanthoscelides obtectus; assembly: GCA_963669975.1. Taxonomy (NCBI): domain Eukaryota; kingdom Metazoa; phylum Arthropoda; class Insecta; order Coleoptera; family Chrysomelidae; genus Acanthoscelides; species Acanthoscelides obtectus. Next base: position 26,177,586 of record CAVLJG010000007.1, read on the forward strand.
TGCTGAAAGACAAACTCTCCACGAACGACGGAAATTGGATGTTATATTCCCTTATAACGTAGTGTACAGACGACAGTGGTAGCTTCTGAAGTTTAGAAATCGCTTAAATAACTTTGCCGGATTTATGAAGACCAATAGTAACTCCTCTTGTCTCCTCAGAATATTTTTTAGTTTTACTCATTTTGTCCAGCAAAGAATAAGCGAAAACGCAGTTGTTGAACAATGTTGAACTATAAGGTATTGAAGCACGGTTTGTTTATCAAATGAGGCAAGATAACTAAAGTAAAACTGTGTTAAGGGTTTACCCCGGACAAAATACAGTAAAAGGAATAATCGGAAAACACATCCTGAGAAGGAATTACTATTCGAAAAGATAAAAATATTCTAAAGGCAAAGACATTTCTATTACGGCTAATGATGAGATCCAAATAATAGTGATGGTGATGGTTTTCAATAAATATAGAAAATAAATACGTACTGAATAGTCTCTTTCTATATCTGCGCGGCAGCGCCCACTGTGACACAGCTGCAGCGAGTTATCGTTTATTCCATGAATATGTTTTGTGTAGCAGGAGTACGCGGATCGAAAGCATCTCTCTATCATTCCGGTTCAAATGCAAATGTATTGAGAAGTCTATGATGTGTGAAATATGCATAAGATTACCGGGGTTGGTATAAATACGTACATTAACACCAAAAATTATTGAACAGCCTCTAAAAGGTCGAAAAACAAAGTTTAGACTACTTTTATTGTTTACATTTTTGCCCCCGACATTGACTATAAATATTTTTCGTCCTTGTCATAGTAGTGTGAAAAAAATCCGAGCGGTACTACTTTTCGTCATTGGTTTGTCTGGGCGGTCCGTAGGACCTTTGCCCATTAGTCACTGTCTAATTTACGTTAGTCGAATCTGTCAGTACTGGTTGCCCAGAAACCAGGCAATGTCAAGGAAAAAGAGAAATGGAAAGAGAAGGAAAATGGAGAAGAGCAAAGAGAAGCAGAAATGTTTAGTTTAAGAGGAGACACCTAGGCTTTTTGACTTGGTACACGGATTAATTTTGAGGTGAACTAAACAAATTTTGATTCGGTTTTGTTAGAGTGTAATTTTAAGTTTACTAACAGTTCGCGCTAATTTTTGATTACAGTGCGAGCCGTGGCCTTGAATGTTTACGAACTTGCTCCACTGTGTAGTCCACTGAGTCGCGCAACAGAGGGTTGCTGTGCGATTCCACTTGACTATAACGTCGCTGCATCTTATATTTGACATAATCCCCCAAGTTGGGAATGCCGAGGTCTCTGTGTAGTGCCTCGTTTGAGACATACCATGGAGCGTTGCAAATTGTTCGAAAAGTTCTACTTTGCAGTACTTGAAGACTTTGCGTATGTGTCTTGGCAAGAAAACACCAAGCCGCACATGCATAAGTAATTGCTAGTCTAATAATCATTTTATATAGGCGAACTTTATGTTTATCAAACATAATTTGGAGGATATACATAACAAAGGATATAGTTGCCGAAACGCAATTTGGAATTTTGTTTTCAAGGCTGCTGTATGTTTCTGCCAGATCATGCATTTATCAAGGGTGACACCGAGGTACTTGGCAGAATTTGTCCGTGGTACACAATTGCCGTCTACATAGACCTCTGCTGGGGGGCCGCGATGTTTTTTGGTACAATAAATAGCCTGCGTTTTCGAATGATTAATTTTAATCAGCCACCGTTCCGCCCACTCTAGTACTTCTTCCACCGCACTCTGCAACCCATCGTGAACCAGATCACCAGTACATGACTGGGCGACAAGTGCAGTGTCGTCAGTATAGAGGTAGACAGTTGCTGGGGCAAGCGACATCCAAGCGATATTTCCCCAGTTATAGGCGGTGTGATGTCATGTAATATCCAAAAATCATAATTCTACTTCCTCGTCCATTGGTGTACGGGGTTAACTACGAATTTAGTCACAAGACCATCAAAAAATTAACTCCAAATCCACAAGTATCGCAAAAATCATGTTTTTTTAAGAATTATTTATTTATTCATGAATATCTACTTTGTCCCCTTCAAAGTAATCCCCATCAGACATTATCCACCTGTGATAACGTTTTTTCCAATCCTCGAGGCACTTTGAAAAATCATGCATGGGCAGGGGCGTTATCATGGTGTAAAAGCCATTTTTCGTTCTTCCACACATCCGGACGTTTCTGGCGGATTTATTCTCGCATATTGCGCATTACTTCAAGGTAATATTCCTTATTGACCGTTCTACCCTGCGGCAAGAACTCATCAATGTTTTCGTCTGTTGTTGACGTGCTCGGGCATCCAGAACGCTTCTCGTCGCTCACATCTTCTCGGCCCTCTGAGAACATTTTGTACCACCGATAAACGTTGCTTTTGTCCAAAGTAGCTTTGCCGTATATAACAGTCGACATTTGGAATATGTCTGCGCTCTTCAAGTTGTTTTTTACACAAAATTTAATACAAATTCTTTGATCCATTTTTTGGAATAGACAAAAATCGGAGACAAGCTAAAACACGTCCACGCACAAAAGCTGTCAAAAACTGACTGGAAATTTCAAATTGCCGATATTGATAACATTAGTGTGGGTCATGTGTACCAACATAACGCCACAAAAAGATCGAAAATCGAACATTCGTAGCCCGTGAAGATTCAAAATTTGCGATACTTTTTGAACAAGCCTTGTATATGCACATTTATCCTTGGGAGACAAACAAATCGTAGGCTTGCTCCTTGCACCTTTTTGATTCTGCTTTATGTTCTAAGTTAATGTTTGCATGTATACAGCATTGAAAGGTTTTGGGTACTTCCTAGATTTTCCAGTTTATCATGGCACAAGTCGTTCGAAAATGCACATTACCTTGACATAGCCATAGGCACCTGTACCCAAAATCACTCCAGTTACCACCATATGCGAAAACATGAATATACTGAACGCTTCATTCAATTCAACTTCCAATCTACAAAATAAAAATATGTAAAAATACCTCCGTCATAAGATTAAACTACGCGCGGTTGCACGTACCTTAGAGCCTCCGTGTGGTACTTGATTGTAAAATTGAACTTCGTCCTTCTTATTATAGGATCAGATTCATCAAGAGCTTCTACAAAGCACTGACCAACATGTCTAAGCCTCACACTGATATGTTCTACACACTCAAGGACCTGCTGATACAAAATACCTGATCTAACTTTTACTACTTGATCTGCTGCATGATAAGATGTACAAGATGGGCCATTTAAAGTGGAAGCATCAAGCAACCCTATATCTTTGACATTAGTTGTCAGATCGACTTATGTCTTATCGCGTTGGAAGCGTCCTTCCAGTACAATTTTAACCATGGAACAGCACACACCAAAAGAACCCGCTGAAATTATTCAGTAGTACATTCAAAATAACTTTTCAATCGTGAAAACTAAACGTGCGTTTCGTAAAAAAAAGTAAAGTTAAAAGTGCTCCAGCTGATAACACTACCAGACGTGTATACGCAAAAGTTGTTAGCACCGGTAGTCTTAATAATGCCAGCTACCTATCCAGGCGACGATGAAAATATCGAAGCCGTACGAGCCAGTGTTGGAGAGACTCCATCAACATCCGGTCGTCATCGTTCTCAAGAGTTAGGAATCGCTCGAACCACACGCTGCGACGCATAATTCGTAAGGGTTTGAAGATGTTTCCATTCAAATGACTCGTCAATTAAACCCACCTGATTATCCGTGTCGCTTTGATTTTGCTAAGTGGAGCATTGAAATGACCGAAAATGAAGATGACTTTTGACGAAAAATCATCTTGTCCGACGGGGCACATTTCTCGTTACATGGAGGCGTAAGTGAACAAAATTGTTGGATTTATGCTACCGAAAATCCTTCATTAATCCAACAGCAGCCTCTATATGACCAAAAAGTTACTGTTTGGTGCGGTATGTACGCGAATATGGTCACCTTTTGAAGACAATGTTGGATCTGCGGTAACCGCCAATGTTGACCATTATCGAGCCATGATAACAAAATTGTTGAGGCTGATTGTTTTTGAAAATGACATGGACGATTACTGGTTCCAGCAGAACAGCGCCACACGCCACACAGCTCAAGCAACAATCAATTTACTGCGACCATTGTTCTGACTGATATCGAAGAATGGCGATCTTGACTGGCCACCGAGATCACCTGATTTGACGCCACCTGACTTTTGTTTGTGGGGCTATATACGCTAACAAGCCAAGGACTCTAACTGGCCTCAAGAACAATAATTGTCAAGAAATTGCCGCCATATCCGCCGAAACATTGGCTAACATGATGGAAAACTCCGAAAAAGGGCACATTTGGTTATCAAGGCCAGAGGTGGTCATTTGCGCGATACCGTTTTTGAAAAGTAATTACAACAAGGAGATTTCCTTGGATCAAAATAAACGACTTTTCAAATGAACAACAAAAAATATTTTTTTAAAGTATCTTTTTATAAATAAATGCTTCCACTTTAAATGGCCCACCCTGTAGAATATACGAGCCCCTTCGCACTTCAGTTGGCCCAACTATTCAAATCTTAGTTTTTTTCTTATCAAGCACAAATAATAAAAATGTAGCAGGGTGTTATAGGTTTAAAATATTATAGTAGAAAACACCAACTTTATCACTCCCTAGTCAAATTTGCAGCATAAAAATAACACAAGTTGCAATTACAGCATACCGACCTATTTTCATTTCAATGCAAAATAGGTCTATAACGCATAGGTGGCTGTGAAAAATAAAAGCCATGACAATTGTTTTTATTAATCACAGCTGTCAGAATACGTTTAAAATAGTTTTGGATAGTTAAGGTTTTCAAGATGGGTAGAGGAAAGGTTATTAGTAAGAAAATTCGGTTACTGATAATTAAATTTTTAATTCTGGGAAATCAAACTCAGAAGTTGCAACTTTGTTAGACTTATCGCGGTACAGTGTGAGAAATATTGTTAGAAGATATAACGTAACTGGTGCAGTTAATATTAAGCCACGATTTGTGAACAAAAGTAATATCACAAATGCCGACTGAAGAGCATTAAGAAGAATGATCGTGAAAAACAGGCGTGCCAATTATTTACAATTAAGTGCTCTGTGGAGTGACGCTGTTGGAAGGAGAATTTCGAGGTCCACAACTCATAGAGAGGCCCACAAACTGGGATTTAGCACTTGCAAGGTAAGTTTTCTTTAAAAAAAAGTGAAGGAAAAAACCTAAAGTTGCACAACTTGTTTATAGGCCAAAGAAAAGCTACTATTAACTTCACTGCAAAACTAAAATCGGCTTAGATGGGCTAAAGAACATAGACAATGGATGAGGTGATGAGGCCCGATTCGAAGTTTGTGTTGGTGACAGTCGCAAAAAAATGAAGCATTCCATGTTGACTGTCTGAAGAGAAAAGTGAAATTTCCAGCATCCATTATGGTCTGGGGCAGTATGTCATCAAAAGGAGTAGGAAAACTTCATTTTATTGATGAAAATGTGCATACAAACAAATATTTGCCAATTTTAGAAGAATCGCTTTTCCCAGTGATGGAACGTTGTTTGACATTCGGCCAAGATTTTGTGTTTCAGCAAGGTGGTGCAGCGTGCCATACCTCAAAAAAGGCTATAAAATGGATGGAAGAAAATAATGTACCACTTTTGAAATGGGTTTCTAGCAGTCCAGATATGTCACCTATTGAATCTTTGTGGCACGAGATGAAAAGGGTTCTACGACAACATCCTGCTCGTACAATCACCGAACTGAGACAAAAGCTTCAAGAAATATGGGATTGTTTTACACCAAATTTTAGCCAAAACTTTGTTAACACTATGCCCCAAAGAATTTCAGCCGTAATAAAAAATAAATGTGATGTGACCCAATGGCAATCTTTCAATTGTTGCTTTGTTAACTTCGCGCATTTATTCGCAAATTGTTTATTTGTTCAGATGTTCTATTAGTTATAGGTCTAAGTGATTTCGAATATGTATTTTTTACGACTAGAGTGTATCTAAAATGTTTTTGAGAAATTAAATTGTTTTAGAAGTAAATAGTTCCGTCATGTTTAGTTTATACAGGCATATTTTGGTACAAATCTGGAAGTGGGTCAACTGAAGTGGGAAGGGGCTCGTAGTTATTTAAGTCAGTGGTATTAAAGGTTCAAAGATTACAAATCTGTCTCCACCTGATTGAAAATTGAGTATGTATGCAATTCGCACTACATCTAGATACAAGACAGCTGCAATGCATGGATTACAAAGCTTTTCTGGCTGAGAGGCATTGTAAATATACAGGGTGTTCATTTGAAAACTTCTCACCACGGATTTATCGAAAACCACTGATTAAAGGTTAAAGCAATAACTTCTTTTAAATCATATTCGAAATTTGTACGCCGAGATACGGATAGGGATTTGTCAAGGGGGACAACTTCTTAACCAAGAACTACTTCACCCCCTTTCACCCTCTGCCACCCAAGGTCATCCCCTTGAAAGTTTTAAATGACAAGGGGTATCGAGTAATAGCTTGTTTGAAAGGTCTTTCAGAGTCATTTATTTTGACGTTTGATTTTTTAAGATCAGTCGATTCGTTTTCAAGAAAATTTATCTTAATTTGTTCAGATAAAGAACAGAAGCACACAAACTATATCTTTTTATTTCAATAAGTGTTCAAAATGTTGCCCGTTATTGGCCAAACAATGATACAGGCGATGTTCAAATTCCCGACAGACATTTCAAAGAACATGTTGTGGGATACCATGGCAGCTCTCGATGATGCGTTGACGAAGTTCATCATCAATAGAAAAAATTATAAAGTCGTCAAATCAGGAGATCTAGCAGGCCATTCTATAGACCCCCACCGCCCTATCCATTTATCTGGAAACTCGTCTAGCCATTGCCGAACCGGAAGAACATAGTGAGGAGGAGCGGCAGCTTGCTAGAAATATATTTCAGCCTCATCAGCTATAGGGTTTGCATCCTCTTCGATTTGGTTTTCAATAGTTTCAGTGATAAGAGGGTTGATGGTATTTTCCAACATATCGAAATAAATGTCTCCATTCAAATTCATATTGTTAAACAATGACCCAATCTCTTTGTTTCCTAAAATGCCTGCCCTTACATTAATTTTTTGGGGGTATGCCCTTCTACAAAAGCATGAGAATGTTCATTGCTTCAATGCCTGTAGCTATACCGATTATTCAAATCGTAAGCACATTATTCGTCGGATTTTCGTCACTTAAATTTCTTGTAATTACTGGGGTCAGAAGCTTCTTAATGATCGAACGTGTTTCACATATCAAAGATGCAGCTTTTGAAATCACCTTCCCCTAACCCCCACTTTCTAAGCACTTCAATCTTTTTAAGATAGTGATTAGGCACCCCTGAAACGAAATGTAGTTTTGGCAAACCCTAACGTGCAACATTTTGAACACTTATTGGAACAAAAAGTGATAACTCCATGTGTTTTTGTTTTCTATCTGAACAAATTAAGATAAATAAAGATTATTCTAATTTTCTTGAAAACGAATAGACTGATTTCAAAAAATCAAACGTCAAAATAACGGCGTATCTTGGCGTTTTTTCCTTTTAATCAGTGGTTTTCTATAAACCCGTGGTAGGAAGTTTCCAAATGAATACCATATATGCAGATATGTTGATAGTGCTCTAGTATTTCTCAACATCGAGAAGATGTCGCTTGTGTAAGTCGACTAATAAGATAATAGCTTGTCGGTACTTACCGTCCAGGCAATGACTCCCGTGGACACATACATATAAAAAACTGCAAAGAATTGCGTAAAGATGAAAATTTGTTTCGCAGGAAAGAAATCTATATTGAAAGGTAACCAAGTGTACGTATAAATTCCACATATTTCGTCGTACCCGTATTTTAAGTTGGCTTCTCTGCACTGCTGTTGTCGACTACCTGCATTAAGATACTTTTAGTACATATATTTCAAGGTTTTAACTTTGATAATATTTACTGAAGTGTCTTAAGTTTTTACCTAGGTTTCTATCTGCTGCTACGTTTTTGCGAAGCTTGAATCAAATTAGTCTTCTTATTCCTATCTATAACATCTACATGAAGTTTTACAAGAAACTTTCTCATATTACTTTAATTTTTAGTAGAATCAAATTCACAGATGGAAATCTGAGAAACTTATCTTATGAAATTTCAGGGGCATTCAAGACATTGCTTTTGATGGAGAACTACCGTCTCATATTTTAAATATTTGGCTCAAAATCGACGTCATGGTTCCGATATTAATTCATTTCTTAAAGATAAAAATGTACAGAAATGTTTAAAACTTGGAGAGCATTGAATAGTGGATTGGTCTGAGGCTTACCCCTCTGAAACCGGGTCCACTGGTTAGACTTTTCATATTTTTTAGTGAAATGATTTTAAAATACTGTATATTAACAGGTTTACCTGTTAATTTTATGTCCATTTGATTATCAATTCTTTGCCGTGGATCTCATTCAACCGAACAATGAAGTTCATATCAACACATGTATTTTATTTTTTTTTTTTTACTGAGATACAGTGTGTACAAGTTCATCTCTTCTAATACTGATTTTAATTTCTCTTAACTTACTTTAGTCATTTAGATGAAACTCTCTGAATAGGCTGTGGGCATGACAGGACATAATTTGTACTGGTTATATCCAACTAAATTACCCCAGGGGCGAATTTTAAAAAAGCACGGCACTGGTCCTTCTTTGGGTATAACCAAGGGACTTTGAGATCAACAATAAATTTCCCTTGCCTGGCGATAAGCAGTTTCAGGCATGTAGCTTATCCATGACTCATAAAAAATAGTTGAAAGTCCTTTGATTGCAGAGACAAATAAACCAGTGGCGTGCTTAGTTAAACCTCGAAATAGATTCAACTAAATACAGTGACTTTACTTCCAGATTACATTGCACTAAAATCAATTTTTCACTTGGAGGATTCTTCCTCGATTGAGGTGATTGATGAATTGCAATCAAAAATTCATTTTCTGGGTATACTTACCACTAAAAACGTCAGATCGTAATAACACAAAGGCAGTTAGGCTAGCCCAGTTTGTATACTGAAGAACAGAGTATTTGCTGCAAGTTTCGTTTACATCATCGAAGTCAGCTGGTTTTCCATATTTTTTGAAATCCGAAAAGAACTCGCAAAGACGAATCAGAGATCCAACCCGTCTAAGGAACGATATCAGTGATAGATATGCAGACAACATCGAAACTATGTTGATGAGGTCTAGCTCAAGGTAGTTGTGAGAACCATCTGAAAAGTGTAACGCAAGATATTGTGCTCAAATGTCTTTCATAAAGGTATTTTGACATTGCAAATAAATCTGAGTCATGTCATGAGCTGCAATTGACAAATGTTCAGTTTTAATTTCTTAAATGGTTACTGTAGAGTAATAGTTGTGAGCCACGCTTTTCAACTGTATCCGCAAAAATTGGTAAATTTATTTCTTCAGCATTTTTAGTTTCTTTGAGCGTTCATAGAAATGACTACACAAAGCAGTCCCAGAATGACGTAACATTAACCTCGGGTATAAAGCACAAAACATTGACAATTAAAGAAAAATATGATATTTTAGACCGCTTAAATCGCAATGAAACTTTCAGTAGTTTAGCAAGTGATTACGGCGTAGGGCGATCTACAATTTATGACATTAAAAGAAACCACGAGAAGATCAAGAAGTTCGTGTCAACTACTGACTGCGGGCCAGGCAGGAGATAGACACTCAAGAAAGCTGAACATCCAGAAGTGGAAGAAGCTTTGTACATGTGGTTTCTTCAGGAAAGAAATAGGCATGCACCAAATTCAGGACCCATGTTGGCCATGAAAGCTAAGTTTTTTTATAAGGAAATAACAAAAAAAGATGATTTTGTGGCCAGCAAAGGATGGCTAGAACGTTTTAAAAGTCGTCATGGCATACGTTTAATGACTATTACAGTAGAGATGCCACCAGCATAGAGCCCTTTAAATTAAGATTTTTGCAAAAGGTGAACACTTTAAATCTTGACCCGTCACAGGTGTACAATGCAGACGAATCAGGGCTTTTTTTGGCGTGTGAGCCTAACAAAAAATCCGTACATGAACGAAAAGTAAGTAAAGAGCGTGTAACCGTACTACCATGTGTTAACGCTGCGGGCACACACGCGCTTAAGATGATGGTCATTGGGAAATCTAATAAACCACGGGCATTCAAAAATATTGATTTACCTGTACACTATTACGGACAAAAAGGTGCATGGATGACAAAGACCTTTTCAAAAAGTGGTTTGATGAATGCTTCGGACCTGAAGTTAGAAAATGATTAAAAGATCATAAGCGTTGTTGCTTCTTGATAACGCTCCCGGTCATCCATCTGAAGAAGAACTAACAACTGAGGATAAATGCATCACTGCGATGTTTCTTCCGCCAAATTGTACTGCACTGATTCAACCAATGGACCAGAATATCATTCAGTTTGTCAAGCAAGACTATAAAAACAACCTACTTCTGAGAGCCGTATCAAAACACCAACCAATAGAAAAAACTTTAAAAGAATTTAATATTTAAGACTTGGTTTTTGCTCTTTGTCAGTCGTCTTGGAAAAACTTATGGCCAGATATAGTCACCACTCCTAGCTACGTTCCACAAATCAGTGTAACTTCGGAAGTCATAGAACAAGTTGCTACTGAAACACAGATAAGTCCGGAAGATTCGGAAATCTGGTGCCGTGGAATGGTTAAAGAGGAAAATATTTTTCATGAAATGTCTGACGAAGAGATTATAAAAGAGGTTTCTAACTATACAACAATCAGGAAAATAACGGCGACGTGATTGCAACTGCTCGACAAGTCACAGCACAAGACGCAATTAACGCCTTTGAGCTAGGTTTACAATGGGCTGAAGAGAATGATACATCCTACAACGAACTTTTACTTTTGAGAAGACTGAGGGACACAGCTCCGATCTCGCGTTATAACAACCTTAAACAAACAAAAAATTGATGAATATTTCCAAGCTTCATAATTTGGTAAATTCATTAATGATTTTGATTAATAATTCTTGATTATTTTGGTACATATGTATGTGCATTTATTATATATATTACCATGAAACGTAAGCTCTCTATTGTTATTTAATTTACTAAATTCGACATACATAAACTATGTATGATTTGTACTTCAAAGTACATACATATACATAACATATATAATCTTACCATTGGATATGAAATTTTTCGGATTACAAGGTACTCTTTTGTAAAAAATTCCGGACTACAGGGGTCTTAGGCACTGCTCTATAATCCGACAAATTCGATAGTCCGACACTGCACTGCATAATGTTGCTCCGATTACCGGAGGTCCACTGTATTGGTTTTTAAACTTGACCTACCTATCATGACTTTTGTAAGATGAAGAATGCTTCCAAGTAGAATAACGGAGCAATATATTAACAGAAAAGACGCTCCCAGATAGAATGCGCTGCCTCTCTTCTTAAGAGCTTCCTTCGGAGGAAAAAGCTTATGCATGCGTAGCATTTTCGTTGTAGCTCGCATGCACACAAAGTCGTTATGTTCCTCCATTTTATGGTATTAAGTTGAGCATTTGGAAATTGAATTTATAAGTACAAGACACATCTATCTAATGCTGTATATATGTAGTTTTCTTCAAAACTAATGATATGTTACGTTCGCGTGCAACCATACAACATAGTACAGTGATCGTAATATCAGAATGTTGTTGCGAAGTTATGCATTACGTCGTTCGCAGAAGAGGGAATATCATATGTTATCAAAATTGATAAAAAATGAGAGGAGATGAATAAAAACATGAATGAGCAATTGAAGACACAAGTGTACAAAGGTGTCATGTAACCTTTTTTGAAAATTATTTTTGTGCAGCAAACTTATCTTGAGAAATGATTCTTTCATTCTGTGATTACTTTGTTGCAAAAACAAGATAACAGACTAATTAAACTAAATGTTTAAAATTTCAATAACGTAAAAAGCCCCTGCAAAAAATGTTTTTTCTCAAAAATGGCGCATCTAAGGAAAACAATTCAAGAGAGATAATTTGTTTCAAATTGAACGAGGAATTCAAAAATAATTTCTATTTGGCAAAAAACCATTGGCGTATCATTTATTTCCTACAAAATATCGAAGTCAATACCCATACGCACGCCACTGTTAAAGCTAAAAATTATTTCTGCAATGAAGAATATGCAACTTCATTAACTTTCACTACGTTCTAAATATCAGTGAAATATCTGAAGCGGTTCTGAAAATATTAATTGATTTCCATCTTTTTTCATAAAAACTTCAACACCCCGAGTTTTTGTAAGCCAAAATTTTTTGATTATAGTTTATAAAGCAAACTAACATTAATTTTTCATGTTGATTCACACCCTTAAATATTCGCATATCATTGAGGAACACCCTATATATTAAGTATACAGGGTGACCCATCCATGTGTGGACGGAATATTACTCATAAACAAATACATTTTGGGAAAATCTATTTATGGTATGTTATACATGACATTTGAGGACACATTTCTAAAATATTGGCAATTATACAGGGTGTCCGAATTTTGACCTACATATCAAAGCTGTGATTTTTTAAATAGAATGCCTCATATTTTATTGCATATTTGGATAAACCAATCGAATAGAATAAAATTGATATGACATACTATGGGGATTTGGTAATTAGCTACTGAGATATAAGGTATTTTGTCTAGAAAAACCCCCCACTTTGGCAACCCCTCAGTCCGTCATTTTGAAAGTCTGAGTGCTGAATTTTGTATCAAGAAAAACTTACACACCTCAGCTTTTACCTTATTTGTTACTTTTTCGAATTTTAATTTTTGCTCATATAGGGTGGTCAAAAACGCAAATTGTAGCTTTTCTCTAAAATTTCAAATGCATCACCCTGTACATTTGTGGTAGTTTGGATTCAATTTTATATAGGATTTCTTTTGGTATAAGGTTTGGTTCAGATACAATCACTAGATTTTGAGTTGTTGAGCTTTTAATAGAACAGCACACCAAAATTAATAAAAAAAATCACATCATCCATGGAAACAAAAGACAAACAGTGGGCTAGTTCCATATCGCCACTAAGAGTACAGATTTGATTGTGGAGGATGTCAACCTGCAAACTCGGATGTATATGCACTTCTAACATGATGGCGCACCTGCGCTATATCATAATCGTGTGCGTAACTATTTGGACACCTGGAGTAACAATCATTGGATCGGTCGTGATGGGCCTATATCTTAGCCTCCTACATCACCAGATATGACACCCATGGACTTCTTTCTATGGGGCTACGTTAAGCAAGAGGTTTATAGATATCCACCATCTACCCTGGAAAATATGAAGGAAAGGATTAAGGATGCTTTTCTGAACATAAGGGCACACATGCTGAGGGATGTGCAACGGTCATTTATCCAAAGACTATGACTGTGTATTCAACATGGTGGAAATTTTTTTGAGCAGTTTTTGTAGATTAGGTCTTGAGTAGTGACAGCTGTTTGTTTATATTGTGGTTATAGTTGTTTTTCTCTATTACGCTTTAAGCTGATTTATACTGTTCTGATTGCTATTAGTTTTTACCTCAAATCTGTACCCTTAGTGGCAATATGGAACTAGTGTTGTTCGATTAAAAGCTTAATAACTCAAAATCTAGTGATTTTATCTGAATCAAACCCTATACCAAGAAAAAGCTTATAGATAATTGAATCCAAGCTTGCACAAATATATAGGGTGATGCATTTGAAATTTTTGAGAAAAAGTACTATTCACGTTTTTGACCACCTTGTATGAGCAAAAATGAAAATTCGAACCGGTAACAAATAAGATAAAAGCTGAGGTGTGTAAGCTTTTTTCATAAAAAATTCAGCACTCCAAATTTCTAAATGGCGAATTGAGGGGTCGCCGTAGTGAACGGTTTTTCTGGACAAAACACCTTACATCTCAGTAGCTAATTACTAAAACCCCATAGTATGTTATATCAATCTTCTTCTTCTGAACTGGTTTATTCAAATATGCAATAAAATATGAGGCAGTCCATTTAAAAAATCACAACTTTGATATGTAGGTCAAAATTGGGACACCCTGTATAGTTGCCAACATTTCAGAAATGTGCTCTCAAATGTCATGTAAAACATGGCATGAATAGATTTTCCCAAAATGTATTTGTTCATGAGTAATGTTCCGTTCACACATGGATGGGCCACCCTGTATATATATATATATATATATATATATATATATATATATATATATATATATATATATGCTTAAAGAGCATAACTTCATTTTTACCAAAGTCCAGTTTTCCAAGATTGCGTAGGAAGAAGTCATCCTACCTGACATTCACGAATCACTAAAATTAATGCTTGCGAGAGTGAATTATTTTTCTCTAGAGTACTGCTACAATGACTGCGTTAACATTGATCCGTATGTAGCTATTAAATTCTTTATTTGATTCAAATAAAGTTTAGTGTCGAAATGCTCACGCGGGCAGTGATCATTGTAGAATGTAGATGAAATTGTATGGTAGGAAAATAAATTATTGGTTGGACAATTTCATACCTAATTAGTAGCTACTGGCTACCGTGGAGAAGTAACGCTATCAGAAAAAGTTAAACTTCGAGGTCAAAGTCGGGAAGGTGTATCAATCACATGTTATGTAGGCATCCCCTGTTATTATTTTCCCATCCTCAAATCGGCTTTAGGAAACGTTTTTTGAATTTCAACCTCAACATGTCATTGTATCAGTATTTATCGAGCGGATAAACGTAAAACAGCCTCGATCTTATCCTTTTTATTTTTCAAGGCTCTAATCTCTCATGTCAAGCGGAAGCAGTTCAGTAGAAAGTAATTTTTTTTATTTTTGTTATTCAAAACTGAAAAGAAAAACATTTAAATCTTAATTTCATTCCGAAAATTAACACGTGGATCATAGTTAAAATGACTTAAAAAATGTTTTTTTTGTCTTTCCCCTTTAGTTGATTTTAGACTGTTCATGTGTCAATACATCTTAGAAGCCAATTGGCAGCAGCCAATTTACAACCATAATAGAACGAGTTAGGAATTATTGAAATTCCACTCGCATTGGTTACCTCGAATGTGACCACTTTGGAATTATTTCTGAAATTACCCTATTTTCAGGAACTAACCATAAATATTCATCAGCCCATAGCTGCTCTCATATGTAAATTGCCCATTCACTGATTATAGTTTGTATACCCATCTGGTGAAATTATACACCCTTGTTCTGGAGATTACTGAGTGTGGTCTAATTCTTTCGGTGTCTCTGACGTAAATACGAAGCGTTACTGCTACTAATTTTTCTCTTTCTGGCCGCTAAATGAAACCACATATATGGGAAGCGTGTACCTGTTATGTTATTCCCTTTAACTGACAGAAAAATATGGAGAATTATCCGCATTAAAACCACACAGATTAAGCAAAGAGAGGGTACACTTCTTGGGATGTCTTTATAATTTGCCGGTTCGCAGATTTTTGGTTACATCATTCCACACTGATATATACTAAGTGACATATAAATCCGAACACCCAGTTTAAGTGGTTTTATTTTAATAAAATTTTGTATAAGTACTTAATGAAGCATAATAAGTAAATGATAAAAATTTCAAAATGATTGCACTGCTTTAAAGCCCTTTGACCTTTAATAATGTGTGGATGCACCCTGATGTGCTACGCAATCTCCAACGCGCCTAGGCATGCTTCTGATCAGATGGTCAATGTCCTCCTGTGCTATATCATTCCAGGCAACCACCCGCTCCTCTCGAAGTGCTTCTAGAGTCTGAGGAGGACGTTGCAAATTGAGCAATCTCGTACCCATCATATCCCACACGTGCTCAATTGGGGATAAGTCGAGAGATCTTGGTGGCCATGGTAACAATGTGACATCATTATGTTGAAAGAAGTCTATTGTGACTCTTGCAACATGTGGTCGGGCATTATCTTGTTGGAAAGTTGGATCTGCCAGGGTGTCAAGATAGGGTTAAAGATGGGGTTCTAGAACTTCGTGGATATAACGCTGCGCGTCCATGTTACCTCTGATGAAGATTAAAGGTGACCTGGAACCATAAGCTATAGCACCCCAAACCATAACTCCAACAGTGTGATGAACATATCTTTCAACAAAAAACTGTTGATTCCTCCTTTCACCACGTCGCCTTCTAACCCTGGCACGACCATCGTGCATGCCTAAACAAAATCGAGACTCGTCACTAAAGACAATACTGTTCCATTCCTGATCCCAGAGTGACCGTTGTCTGCACCACTCAAGGCGATTACGTCGGTGTTCTCGAGTTAAAGGGAGGACCCAGTGTGGCCGGTATGAAAACAAGCCAAATCTTCTCATTCGTCGGTAAACACTTCGCATGCCAATAGGTCTTCCGTGTTCTGCAAACCATTCATTTGCAATGGACCTGGTAGTGGAGAAACGGTCCCTTAAGGCCAATAATCTTAGGCGGCGATCTTCACGGTCTGTTGTTCTACGGCGGCGTCCAGTGCCCCTTGCTCGTTGCGCGTACGGCCTTCTCGAAGCCATGCCTGACAACACCTAACCACAGTGTCTACACTTCTTTGCACTCTAACTGCAATTGCCCGAAAAGAAAGTCCAGCTTCCCACTATACGGCCCCTATCAAACTCACTAAGTTGACGAAATCATACAGGTCTCCGTACTCTAGGCATCGTAACCGATCGTAAAGGATGTCAAGAACAAAAATCCGCCAGCGTTGATTCTTTACTGCGGCTGAAATATTCATTTTTAGAGCGTTAATGAATTAAAAAAAAGCAGTATAAAAACCGGAATGTCCAACTGATAAGGCTGAACATTTTTTGACTTGTTATTTACAGTAAGATAAATACATTCACCAACTTTTATTAAAATAAAACCATTTAAACTGGGTGTTCGGATTTACATGTCACTTAGTATAATTTGATAAAAACAAGTCAACCAAGTTTGCTGTTCAGCAACAAAGTACTTAAATTTAAGATTGACTTGATTTTGCATAATTCGCTCTATCTCTTCTTCTAATTCTTTCTGCGTCAAAGCAAGATTTCTGGACATTGTAGAAACACAAACTACATTCAAAAATAACAACAATAACCGCCTATTCCGTCTAAAAATGTGTACGTACTGAAATGTCTGCTGAAATGCAATTAGAAAGACAGTAGAC
The DNA here is from genome assembly GCA_963669975.1 of Acanthoscelides obtectus. Lineage (NCBI taxonomy): Eukaryota > Metazoa > Arthropoda > Insecta > Coleoptera > Chrysomelidae > Acanthoscelides > Acanthoscelides obtectus. Next base: position 26,194,788 of record CAVLJG010000007.1, read on the forward strand.
ACCACGTGCTGACTTGAAGAAACATGTCGATTGCGCAAAATCGCTGCGGACCGAGAAATGGACCGAGTTGGGGCATATGATAAAAAAAGCTACTTCCACGCCGCCTCGGTCTGTTGGACCGAGTGACAAATTTGACAATTGAAGGGCTTGGGGCAGTAAGGGACCTAAGCCACATTTTGATGAAAAATTAGATTTCCATACGAGCGAACTCGTTGAGTAGGTATCTATGTCTGAAGTTGATTTGTTTGATGATCCGCTGGTAGATGTCGCTATAATCCATGAAGAGCGTTTTTGACAGATTGGTTTAGTCTACAAATTTTTACGCCGAAAAGGACATAAGCCACATACATTTCGAGATGGACGCCAAGCGGAAATTGTTCGCGGGTGAAAATAATGGATGTTTTAGTGATTCGGAGAGCGAAGATGGTTCTGAATTTGGATCAGATGATAGTGTAAAGGACAGAGACTATAATCCGACAAGCAGCAGTTCTGACAGTGACTCCGAAAGAGAAACTCAGGTGAATAAATAAACTTGTGGCTTGTGACCTTAATGCCGTTATAGATGTGGCTTATGCTTTTTTCACATAGGAGTGCAATTTTTTAATATTACTTCTGCAGTATTACTAGATTATGATTTCAGACTAATCATTCCTCAGAGTATATCGTAATCCTAATTTACAGAGGCCATTTTTAACAGCAAATAACTCCTGAACACATGATAAAAATATGTAATTTTGTGCAAGTGGCTTATGCCCTTCTTCGCCAACTAAATTGATGTCTGTGTCTTGTGACGTTTTTCAGTATCCGGGAATAGCGATAACTTTTGCAAAATAGAACTGAGATTTACTGTCACAAATAATTTTAGTTATTATTATGATAATCAACTGAAATAGGCATTCGTCAAATGATTTTTTTTTGTAACAATAAAATGGCTTTTAGGTTGCTGTAAGCAGAGGCAAGATGTTTACTCCAGAAAAACCAAATAAATCGAGATGGAGAAAACGTAATATTGAAGGCAGAGCAAGAGTGAAATCGAAAACACGCAGAAATCTTGGCCACAGTTACATAGATTTCAAAGGTCGACAACGAGAGTCTAAAGTATTAGGTCCACCATGTCAGTGCAAAAAGAACTGCAGACAACTGCTCCAAGAAACTGCTTCTACTATATTCCATGCATTTTGGGACTTGAACTCGTATGGCGAACAGAATACATATCTATTTTCTACTGTGAAGGTTATACCTAAAAAGAGAAGCTACAAAAAAAAACTAAACGCGCGGAATCGGCTCGACGAGTAACAAACCAATATTTTGTCAAAGTAAATGGAGTTGACATTCAAATATGTAAGACTGAATTTTTATCGGTCCATGGACTTCAAAACTCCAGTAAGCGATTAAAACTTATCGCTCAGCAAATTGTTGAAGGCAGGACAACTCCAAAAAGGGACGGTAGGGGCAAACATCAAAACAGACCCAACAAAATTTCTGCAGAAAGAGTTCAGTCTGTTCATGACCATATTAAAGCCATTCCGAAATATGTGAGCCATTACAGTCGGAAAGTTAATCCAAATAGAGTTTTTCTAAACCACGACCTCAACATATCTACTCTCTACAAGGACTATTATGTTGAGTGGTGCAAAGAACGTGGAATAGCACCAGTAAAAGAAGATCGGTATAGACGAATATTCTGTTCTGATTACAATATAGGATTTAAGTTGCCCAAGAGTGATACTTGTCATACATGCGACTTCCTTAATAATCAAATGGATGCAAATAAAGAAAACCTGGAGGAATTCAATGAATTTAAAACACAACTGCAGCTTCATCAGACGAGAGCACTTGCCATGCAGGATAGCTTGAAAAAAGAGGTATCAGACAATGCGAAAAATTCCACGTGTATAATATCATTTGATTTACAGCAGACTCTTCCCACGCCTTCGCTAACTGTGAGTCCTGCCTTCTATTTACGAAAGGCTTGGACGTACAACCTCGGCATACACGATTGTGTCACTGGCAAAGGTAGCATGTTTTTGTGGGCAGAAACTACTGCAAAAAGGGGAAGTGAAGAGATTGCAAGCATCCTGCTGAAATACTTACAAGGTATATCTTCCACTAAAGAGCACTTGGTAGTTTTCACTGATAACTGTGGAGGCCAGAACAAAAACTGGGTAAACATGTCTTTGTGGTTGCAACTTGTTCGCGAAGGATTCTTCAAGTCCATAGAGCACCGTTTCCTTATTCCTGGCCACACTCACTTGCCTTCAGATAGAGACTTTGCCATCATTGAGAAGCATAAGAGGTACATCAAGCAGGTATACTGTCCAGAAGACTGGGTGGATATCGTTAAGAAATCCAACAGAAAAAGCCCATTTGACACAGTCTTATTGGAACAACATGACTTTTATGCATTTGATTCCATCTCTATTACGAAAAAACAATCTACCGTAGATAAGGAGGCCGTCAAATTTAATGAAGTGCGCTGTTTCAAGTTTGACAGTGAACATCCCAATTCTATGTTCATAAAACATACCCTTAACGGAGAATTTCTTGAGGTAAATCTGGGTAAAAGAGGATCTCGGCTGGGAAGTCAACGAACCCTGACAGATTTGAGAAGAAAATACAATGGACCTCTAGCACTGAATGACAAGAAGATCAAAGATCTGAAAAAGGTTCTAAAATATATCCCGCCGATTAGTCAGCAGTTTTTTGTTGATATTGTAGGAAATACAATTGAAGCAGAGCCAGGCAGTGAACAGCCGAAGGAAGGAGAAGAAGAGGCTGAAGATATAGATGGCGATGATGAAGAAGTGAATTTGGACTAAATGAGTGATTCGAGCTATCATCAGAATGCATTATTTTTTTTGTAATAATGCACCAAGCCACAAAATTTTCAAAAATAAATTTTTTCTACGGAAATGTGTCACAATTTTTCGAATTAGTCGCCACCAAATCCTAGTTACCTGAGTTGGAAATGTATTGCATCAGTTCTAGCCGATTGTTGCAAAAAACCTGATTTCAGGATTTACACAAAACTTACAATGCCTTTTTTCTCAAAATAAACTCAATGAGGCGTAGGTCCCTTACTGCCCCAAGCCCTTCAATTTTGAGATGAAAATAACGCCTACAAAGAAACTGCAGGTAACGTAATCCTAACTAATAAATTTTGACTGGACAAAATGGCTCCAGGGGAACTTTTTTTTTGTGTGGTCTTCTTTTTGTGGCTTTGGTGGCATAATCATAAATATTGCTTGGCAGCGAACGTGTTAACATCTTGTAAACAAAACGTTGCTGTCGGCTCTTGGACTATTACTGATTCACACAAAATACCAGCGATCTATGAACATACCTCTTTAGTTTGTCGATTCACTCATAGATGGCTATGTAGGTAGCCCGGCTGTGTAGCCGGGCTACCTACCTAGAAAATGCTACATTTACGCTGAGCTTAATCAATTTCAGTTATTTACATAGACGAAATAGATCTACGATTCATTTGAGTACATTTCATATCGATTATATTAAGTAAACAGCTCTCTATGGAATGGATTCAAGCCAGACCAGCCAGGACCTTTAGTTGAGCTGGTTGGTTGTGCGAAAGGCGCAGAAACCTATAAAATGATGAATGAATGAATGAAATTTGTGGTTAGAAAACTTTTAGCGTTTCTCTTTGGTTACCCAACTAAATTGTGTGATATTCCTCGAAGGGCCTTAAAAGTTAAACAGCTGATAACATACAGCTATTGAGATCAACTTATGTCGCGAAAAGTGTGATTTATAACTCTTGATTGAAAAATATATTTCCTCAGCTACAAATGGATGATAAACATCCCCATCACAGATAAATGTCCAAACAAAAGTAAATATGAAAAAAAATATTTCAGCACGGGTGGTGGTCAACGAACCCAGCCAAAAAGGGTTATCTATTCATACAACGGAATTATATCCGTCCAAATAAGAACAGCACGTATTTAAACGCCATCAGCTGTCTTGTGGATGCCATGTTCTTGGATGTATCTTTTATCTCTCTCTAATTTATTCGCCTTGTCTAACTGCAATCTTCTCTAGGAATATTCACTGCTACTACCTGTCGTAACAGTATCAGATATTTCTAAAAGATTAATTTATTTAATTTGTATAACTGTCTCCTAAACCTACAATGAACATATTCATACCAAGGTATAAATAAATATGCAAAATGTCTGATTTAAGCTTACAGAATAGTAGTGTGTTATTACAGAAGAAGCCTATTTGACATTTGGCTGTCGTTAACAAATAATTGGCACATATTTTGGCACTGATAGAGAAGGCATAAAAATTAACCAATCGCTTAACCCCAAGTGTGCCCGCAATATTTTCTGTCATTTTGATTCAAAGCGTCCTCCTGTAAAAAAATTAAAAAATATTAGGTATCTTCAGATATGATTCAAAGTGCACACAATTTTTCAGTGAGAGTATCCGTTGGAGCATCCAAAACAAGTGAAGCATTACTTTCGTAGTATGAACAGTGGTTCAATCTTTGGAACGGGTCATGTTAGGAAGCTGAAATTTATGGTGATTAAATAGAAGCATGAATAATATAGTTTTAAATGACAGCTGAAAATCTCAAGGTGACGTCTGGGTGCCATCTTGGATCGTTCTGTCATGATTCAATGTTCATTATGTGACACCTATGCGAGTCTATGTCAGTACTCAATAAGCGAGGGTTGTTACAGCTTCTGTTAATTATTTTTTATAATTTCTGTCGACCCTAAATACGAGAGCTTAAGGTGACTTGGGCTATTTCCGGTGGTCTGGTGTAGGCATTCTGCGGCCCACTGCCCGATTCTGTGACTTAATTTCACATGCCGAGTTGCGGGTTTATAGGGTGGTGGGTTTTTTTATTAGATGATAGGTTACCTTGCACGCCCCTCACCACTTCCACTTTGGCCACGCCCACCGCGTGCTCTGATTGGCGGATCAGACGGCGGGAAATTTGAACGGGGTTGATGGTATATGTTGATTGACGGCCCCCGCTAGTTGGCGCACCCGACCGGAAGTGATTCATACAGCCGACGATAGTAAGGTGTAGTATACAGGGGGAGCCAAGAATGTTTTATATAGGGTGAGTCAAAAGGTAGGCTCTCGCGCGCGTGTGCGCGCGTGTGCATGGTCCTCGTTCTGGTTGGTGCTGGCGCGGGCGTACTACGGGGGGTGTAGATAGCGTTTGTGGCGTTTGTGGCGTTCGTGGTAGGTGTTGGGGTAGCTGATGCGCGGGTAAGGTTGCGTTGTGTACTTTGGGGATAGGGATATTTTTCAACAGAATAGATAGGAAAACTCTTGTTGGTTTTTTCTCACCCTCTCGGGGATCTAGCCGTGGACATAACTACACTCAACCATCGAGCTGAGGGGAACCGTCTGCAGGGATAGCCTGAGGTAAATTTGGGTGGGACTCACGCCTGTGAGGAGCAGTTGCCCATTTTTGTGAACCCTCATTATTTGACCTTCGGGTTCTACCTTTGGGTTTTACCTTCAGGTTGCATCTGGGACTTCAGACTCTCGGTCGCCTATCGGGTTCTACCTTCGGGTTCTAGCTTCCGGTTCTACCTACGGGTTCTACCTTTAGGTTACAGTTGGGACTTTCTGTGCTCTCGGTTGTCTACCAGTAAAAGCCAAGCACCTGCACATTTAGCTAGGGGGGTAGTGCACAAATTAATTCTCTTTAGACTGTCCTCTTTGTATCTTATTACATATTTGGGGACCATTTAGCCAAGCACTGTACGCATAGAAAGAAAAAACATAATATCTACATGCATTGCTGAGTTCTTAACTTTCTGAAAGTAGAGAACAAAGCTTAGTGCAAAACTTGAGATACATAACGTATATAGGACCAAAGATATATAACATTCTGCCAGAACACTTGAAAAAGATGAAAAATATTGAAACATTTAGTACCACCTGCAGAGAATATATTCTTGAGAATGCTGTACAATTTGAAAGGTTTTTCTAATGATTTTTTGTACCATAGTACGATTGAACTATTGTTCGGGATATTGAGGTTGATTATTATTTTTCTTTTTATTGTATTTTATAATCCAATAAACAGCATTTTCTTTTCATTTGTAAGTCGGCATGATGAAAGCACATACAGGTAGTTTAAACCATCCAGATGCATCCTTCTGTCATCAGGATGTCCTTGATGAAGAGGAATTATATTGCTGTGTTATATATTTATGTGCATTAATAATTTTTGTATATAATCTTTATTAAATATTATTGTTATTATTATTATTGTTATTAAAAGGGTGCATACAGGGATCTTCTGCATACACATCTATTATTGCTTCCGAAGGCCATCATTTAAAAATACAATTTTCCAAACCTATACTACCCTTTACCTGTTTATCTCTGTTGAAGCAATCCATGTACATTCTTCTAGTAAAGTTATTCATAGTGGCGATATAACAAGGCAAAGATGTGTTGTATACTATTTCTTTTGGGTCTACTAAATAGGTTGGGGCTGGCCTGCCTTTGCATGGTCCATGGTCATTGGTAGCCAGGAAAATGAGATTCGAGTTTGGAATTCTATCCACTACGTATGGCCTGCAAAGGTTTTAGAATAATTAACGTTGCTGAAGTAAGAGGCTTTACTTTATGATTGGATAATTTTCAATACAGACTTAAATGGTTATCTATTTGTCGGAAGGTTGTTTATGATCATGCACTATTTTTGGGCTTATATAATTATAAGTAATAACATGTGGAGTTCGACACTTGTTAAGGAAGATGTAATAAGATTAATGTTTTATTGAAACTTAGAAGTTATGTATGAAAGATGAAGACAAATGTCCGCCTCTAGAAGCCGCACAACCCTGAGCCTTCTTGATTATATTTTCCATCTCTTTTTGGTACGTTTCGGGAGGAATATTTTCAATCGCTTCCGTAATATTGTTCTTCAGCTGTTCCACAGTATTTGGTTTGTTGGTATAAAACCTATTTTTCAAATATTCCCATGAAGAAAAGTCAGGAGCCGTTAAATCCGGTGGCCTTGGCGGCCAGTTGACATCACCAAATCGAGAAATTAAACGTCCCGGAAATAGCATAGTACTTCCAAAATTATTCAAATTCCAGATGCTATTTTTTTATGTTACTTGGCATGGACATCACATAAAGCCATGTCACTAATGTTCGCATGTTTGTCTGTCATCTGTCCCGTTATCCTAGACAACTCATAAAGTTTTGATACGAAACTACTACTATGTCAAGAAGGAAAAGCGCTACGGATTTTGAAAACCGGTCTAGAGCCTTGATCTTTTCATCCAAGTTGCTAATCATTTCCGGATGTAGTTTGTGATTCACAACAAATCCAAAACTCCGTTTTTCGACGTTTGTACGCTTCCTGACTACGTTCGGCTATAGTCAACATGCAATTTATTGGCTTAAAATTCTCTAATCTCGTACTCCTGGATCGTATGTCATTCAACTGATATGACTCAGTATATTTGTCTGAGGAAATTTTACAATGTATAGGAAATAGTGATTAATCTACTTTGCTTACATGTGGTAGAACCCGGTTTGATATTATACTAACCAATCACACTCAAACTTGATCTTCGGATCAATATACCGGCTCAAAGGAAACTTCACAGACTTGTTCAAATTGAAAAGCCAGCGTTCTTGGTCACAAGGTGTTGGCAACGTTTTGATTATCGCTTGTTTGTTGAACGCTATCATGTCTTCGTTGATGCTTTGATAGACAAAATTTTCCTCTCCACTGACAACTCTAAACAGGAACCACACGGTCGTGAGAATCCATTTTCCTATTTGAAGAAGTTGATCTGGAAGCTGTAAAGGATAATAAACACCGCAATTTGAGCGTTGCTTATAGAACCGGCTATTGCTGTCAGTCTGACATTACTTTTAACAGCAAAACTTTAGTCTTTAGGCTGATAAATGCCAAAGCCACCACGAGATGGAGCTGGCAATTGGAACTTGGCTAACTCAAGCTTCGTATCACCGCACAACCATGCAAAAAAGTCTGACAGTTTAATAAGTTGACTTGTTTTTAAAACATCATGTTCAATAAATACACTTTTACTGATACGCCTGTTGTTTATTATACCTATTTAATTACAACGTTTTTACGATGTCATTTAGCATTCACTAGACGTCGTTACGACGTTTGTAATATCCCAAAAAGTTTTCAAAACGATATACTTCTGTATAACTTTTGCGATCATACTGAGCATATCTCAACGTATAGACCTCAATGGAGAAGCCTGGAAGTCCGTAAGCAAAGCGCGTTGATCGATCAGCATGAGTATCCCCATACTATGATTATATAGATCTAAAACTATATTATAGTCTCACCCCAAATCGAGTTGCAGAGCTCTTAGCTCTTTTCCGAGCTCTTGCTGCAGCTCGCTGTTTCTCTTTTCTGATCCTGACTCTTTCTTCCTCCGGGATCTTTTTTGGTGGCAATTTTTGGCAGATTGCCTGGTAATCGAACATCCTGGTTGGAATGTACACTTTGTCGTCTATCAGATCTGCCATGATATCAGGTCTGATATCACCTGTAAGCAGATTACCCTAACTCGATTGATTATCTTTACAATTTTGAGAAGAAATACTTTTTAGATAATTTTCTTTACTACCGGTTTTCTAAAGATTAATTTCTTTTATCTGCAACCAAACTGTAAGGTATAGTCTATATACATTTTTCTAGGGTCAAGTCACACTTTCTAGCTCACGGATTCCTCAATGCCCTAAGGTGCTAAAGTACCGTCAGCGTTCGCTTTGCTTAAATTAGCATTTGTTGAACACAATACAAATATTCAATAAACTGTCCTTGTTTATTCATTGGCAGGCAACGACACTACCGGTGATCAAATATAGTATTTATTTTTGACTCCGCGTTAAAGCCAACTCTATTTTTTTATTACAGCTTCTAGAATTTATCTCGAGTGTAATCGGCATTTGTATCCTTGACGTGTTAGAGTCCGAGGATCTTCACACCTTGACGTGGGCCATAACCGTCCTCTCAATGCTCTAGTTACATAAATAGCTAACCTTTATCTTTAGTTCTTACCAATATATTTTCCTATGTAGTCTGGTTGATCGCTGACAAGGACGTAAGCGTTATTGTCCAAAATGTAACAGCTCAGTCGTTCTATCTGGCAAGTTATTTTGCAGTTTTCGATACCCTTCTCACACTACGAATAATAATGAGAAATATCCTGAAGTGGAGTGGAATTGTAAAACAGCTCAAAAATTATTAATTTTCTCTAAAAACTTGCAAAATATAAGCTTAGAATACTCAATGAGGGAACCAAACTGAGTGCTGATAGGGACGTTTACCTTTGTTACTACATCGCTGTAAATTTCATACATTTTCATGTGGTTAAATTGTAATCCTACCACAGCAACAGGAGTTTTACTGCTACCCTCTCCAACAAACACTGCCTTTGTGCTTGTTATCATCGTTGTGGTATCATTTGCTAAAATAAAAATTCCATCGTTAGGTTTCTTCTATCTTTCACAGTTGATACTTCAAGATGACTATAGGTTCCTTAACTTGATCTCCAAATAACCTCCGAGGTCATTATATAGGTTAAAGATAAATCACCTTTTTAACACGCTTTTATTAGCTTATTAGCTGTAACGGAATCTTTCAATATAATTTTCACCAATTTCAAGAAACCTGATTAACTAGAAAATAATAATATAAATTTTTGTATAAAATATCAATTTTAAAATTTGGAAAAAATCGGAACTAAAAATTTAGAAAATACTTGGAATATTCCGAAATTTGAAAAAACAATTGGAAATTTGGACGATTCTAAATTTGAAGAAAATTGGAAATAAATTTACATTCAATAGATTTAGAGCATTCAGATGTATTGTCAAAAATAAAATATACCAAAAGTAGAAGTTTTTGATTATAAGTAATTTTGTCATCTTGAGTTAAAAAATTCTGAAAATAAATTATCGTTTAAAGAAGCTAAAAACACGCTTTAGTAGTTAATCGAATTAAGAACAACCTCTTAGTGCAATAGAATGTCCAAAAGTCTAGTATGACTGTTTAATCTGAAATAAGTTTAATAATAATAATAATAATAAATTAAGATATTAACAAAAAAATTTAATTAGGTATAGTAAAAACGCAATTGGCTATATACGTATTTTCATAATAACTCTAATTTTGTAAATAGCAGCTAAAAAAATAAGTCTAGCAATTAGTATCAAGCACCACACGCTTTTTTAGTGTAATTGATATTTTTGTTGATCTTAATTTTTATATTGATCTAGAAAATTAGTTTCTAGTTTTTTTACTATAATTTATTGATCCTTCGTTATAACCTTTAGGGAAATTTGTTTGGTTGTCTAGGTTTCGAGGTGTTTGTGTTCTCTTCAGACGTTCCGGTTCATGCTGATTGAAAGATTCATGACCTCTTGACTTCATGTATGGACATATACTCTGATGAGCCATCTCAATCAGTTTATCATTCTGCTGTCAAAAATGGAAGACGCTATTTGAAATTGCAAAGTAGACCTACAAATCATATCTATGTCATATTTGTGGTATCAATAAATTACTATTTTGTTGTCCTGAAACTGTTAAGTTACTTATAAATTTTACAATTATGTCACACTTTTTGAAGATATCGAATAAGTTCCTGATTCATGTGACTTCTAGATACATTTAATACTATAAATGCTATAAAGAATTATTTACAAGCTGATCAAATCTACTTATTTAACTAACCTAGAGTTTCAAATGGTACTGAATAGATAAACATATCTTGATCATACGTAAATTCAACTGATCTTTTATACCAATCTTCTTCTATAGCTTTAACTTCTCTCTTTTCGAAAGGTTCTACAATCGGGTCGATAAAGTTGAACCTTTTCCATCTGGTCAACCCAGAATGAGTTGATAGGAATATGTGGCTTATCAGATACTCTTCTATGTACCTGAAAAACTTTGATTACTGTGGACATACATTTAATACATGAAGCAGTACACTTTCTGGAATTATTAACATACAAATGAGAAAAAAGTGAATACCAAAAAACTCCACAAATAACTAAAATGTAGTTTGTGTCTTAATTGAGTAATACATGTAAAGCTTTACTATTGATACTTACAGTTTGAAGCCCGAATCCGTAGAATCAAACCAACTGGTAGCCACTAAATCATAAAACAGGGCATTCAGTAGATCGGCTAAAAAAAATGAATAGTTGGAAGCGTCAAGTAAACCAAAAACAGTACTTACATTTCTCATTTTTAATAAAAGCTGTTTTCACTTTTTCAACTGGAGTTTGGTCTACTTTACACTTTTGACAATACACCCTAAAAGAAAACTCAGAATCATCCTGAAAGTACATATTTGGATAACATAACAAAACCCTAGTAGATTATTATCTATCATCAATTTGACGATGCCGTCTTACCATTCAGGATGTACAGTCCAAAATGTAGAATTGTTGAGCGCATTGTAGATCTTTTCGACAGGATTGGGTCGTGGTATGTTCCCAGCATCAACCTTTGTAAAGCCATACTTATCGGGCAGTACAATGCCCAATGTGAAAGGTCCGATCTTGGAATAATAGTAATGCCTTTTTGAAAGAACCACCCTTTTCTAAAATCAAAAACAACCCTCACTTTTACATCTTCGGATAACTCTTGCAATATTTTCATTTTCAATGGATGAAATTTATGGAGTTTAGTAAGAGTTTGTACAGAACCTAATGAAATTCCAGTCGCAGCAACAGTTTTGCGTAATGAAGTATTAGGATTTATTCCAAAACGACACAAAACTTCAACTTGAGCGGCTTCATCCAAAACCCTCCTATGATCACGTTTGAGTAAATATAGTAACAAGGTCGTATGCGAAGTTATCTTCTAATTAGAATCATTTCCACTCTTTCGGAAGTGAAATCTGAATCAATAAATTAATTTTAATTATCCCAAGATTGTCACAAAGATAACTAAATTCTTTCTTTCCCTTAGCAACAAATAACTAAACAGGTATAACTATTAATACAGGATATCTATGACGATGAAAGGAATTCGGAAAAAATTCGGGTTGTTGTTTGGTTGTTGCCACGTCTAATCTTCGGAGATGCTGTTCATGTCGGTAGTTTCCGGTTTAAATTATAAACGAATTTTAGATTTGGCAAACCCTAAAGGGCAACATTTTGAACACTTAATAAAAAGTGATATTTGCGTGTGTTTTTGTTTTCTATCTGAACTAGTTAAGGTAAATGAAGATTTTTCTAATTTTCTCGAAAAAGAATCGACTGATTTTAAAAAATCAAACCTCAAAATGAAGGACTTCGAAAGAACTTTCAAACAAACTTGTACTCGGTTCCTCTTGTCATTTAAAATTTTTAAGAGAATGACCCTGGGGGGCCGAGGGTGAAAAAATTGTCGCCTTTGACAAATCTATTGATGTGTCTGGGCGTTTTTTCTTTTAATCAATGGTTTTCGATAAATACGTGGTGGAAAGTTTTCAAATGAACACCCTGTATGTGGTTTCATTTGAAGGCCACTAGAACGTAGACATTATTTTAAAATGTAGCCAAAACGTTATTTCAAATATCCTAAGCCACGCAATCTCATACAAGCCTGGATCGGGAACCGTTTCTTCATCCTCGATATCATAGAATAATTATATCGCAAATAAGGATACATTAACGTACTTTACTTGGAAATATCCAATTGAGGGGTTTCTAGGAAAAACAACACTTGTCAGAAAACAAAAAATGTGGCAAATTATCAAAAACTGTAAGAAGGCATCTTATATATATTAAGGTGTATATCAAGAAAAGAAAACGGATTTGTGAATTAAAAAAAATACAAATGTTGTTTCTTAGGAATTTTTTAGAAAGAGGCTTGTAAACCAAGAATATTTTCCAAATATATTTATTGAAACGAAACTTAAGTATTTCAGGAAAAAAACGTATTCTTCAAAAGTATTCTAACTGTATAACAATATTAAATATTCTATGTCACTATTTCCACTGTTGTTGCGGTCATTGTCTATTTCTGCATCATTGTCTTCAGTATCTTGTTTATTAGTATTTAAAAACCTTTTATAAAACATTATATGTTCAGGTTTTTTAATAGACTTTGATAAATTTAATAGATGCTCAATTTTGGATTGTTTTAATGGAACTGATTCATTGTGGTTTTGCGTCAAACGAAGTTCTCTTGGCAAGGATTTGTTATTTCGTATGTAACTACGTTCCCACACTCCAGAATAACTTTGTCTCGTCTATCCTGGTTCATTTCTATCATACTTAACCATCCTTGCTGTTTTTTACCGATGGTTTTGAGTTTTTTAGAAAGTATGGAGAAATATTGCTTGATAAATCAAATATCATATTTGAGTTTACGTTAACAAGTTCATATGGGGATGGTTTTTCCCGTGCGTCCTTTATAATCTTGTCCCATTCTGAAGGTACTTCAACGGTTGCAGTTTTCTTGTTTTTCTCAATGATAGAAAAATCTCTGTCATTTGATAAAAAACAATATCCTCTAACTGGAAATATGTGAATAATACTTTCGAACATCTGCAAACAGTGAACTAACACATACAAAAAACGCATGAGAACATAATTTGCCCAGCACACCCATCGCTGAGCAATATTATTTTTTTGTGGTAACTTCATGGCTGTTTAAAAACTGGTAAAGTAGAGAAGCGACGTCATTTTGTACTTTTTTCGCAACAGTTTCGTCATAGCAGTACATTGTTGCATTATCATTTCCCTCATTATGTATTCCAAAAGCATACTAGTAGTACCACATCTGAATGGCGTAAAAAGCTTCATTTGTGCGAATATGGGGAACTGGTAAGTTCTGCATAAAATCTAAAGGTATACAACAGTAATAGTCAGGATTTTGCCTAGCTAAATTTCGGTAATGCTTCTTTAGCTGATAAAACTTTTCGGCTTTACAAAAATGTAGATTTTTTTCAGTCTTTAAATTTGCTTTTTTTTTCTATGTCTGTTTCGAGGTTTATTTGTTGCATTAAGTTGTTGCATATGCCACAGGTATCACTTTTTGGAATACCAAACTTCAACTTAAAATCTCTTGTAAAAACCTGGCGATAAGCTTTATAAGTGACTCGCATATCTGCAATTTCTTCACAAAACATTTTATACATTTTTTTGCAACTTAAAGTTTCTGGTAAGTAGTATACATTTGGATTATCTCTACGAGAATAATGAGACTGTCGATACTTAAAAGATTTTATATGATCACGAATAGTAGTGTCAGTTTTCCGAGGTCTATTTGCACACCGTCTGTCCTTTGGAGACTTTCCTGTTTTTACAATACATAACCTTATTCGTCGCAATCTTTCTTTTGAGATAATATATATTACAAAATGCTTTGGCACACACCAGCACTTCATTGGCCCCATATCTTATTTTGTATTTAAAGAAGCTAGATGTTGATGTTTTTGTAGTAAAGGCTCATCCACAGCATCTTTCACTTCATGATTTTCATTATCCTGTGGCACATCTTGATGTCTTCTACAACGACGTCTTTGCCGTGGGGGGGCAAATGATATTAATCCTAAAAAAACGTATTATAAGGTACCTACTATTAAAGCATATTGTTATATTACCAGCAAGATGATTGTCGTGGGCATCTTTAGATTCCAGCATATTAAATTTGGTTAAAGTGGTATTTCTTTTGTCTTCTGTAATCTTCTCAAAACATTTTAATCGAGCACATCTATAAAATTTGTAATATTTAAACAAAGCTATAAAATATATTCCTAAAGTCATAACTAACCTGCAATCTGGCCCAGTAACTCTAGCTTGCTTGGCTATTTTCTTATTATTAAAAAAAGGTTCACCTTTAACCCTGGCTATTTTGTCCAATGTCCTTTTATTGGTTTTTGGCTTCTTTCTTTCTGGTATTTCAGTATTGTTCGCTGGTTTTTGTCTTTCATATTTGTGATAATAAAATAATATTAATTTGACACAAGACACGTTTAACTAATAACTAAACTAACTTTGTATAATATAACGTTTCTCAAAAAAACAACACATGTCATTGACAAGTGTTGTTTTTATGGGAAACCTATGTTGACTAATGTCGTTCTTATGGAACCGACGATTCTTTAAACGCATTTTAGACGGAGATATGTGCTTTTGACGGGAAACTTAAACATCAGAAAGTAGCATTGAAACATGTAGAACACAACAGCGTTGCCAACTCAATTTCAACAAAGAGTGACTAATGTTGTTTTTCCCGGAAACCCCTCAATTAAAATAGACATTACAGAGGCGCCAGAAAATGATTGAAGATCCATTGTCATCTGTGAGATAGTATCAGAACCAAACATTAGCTCTTTCCAAAGTGGATTTCTAATTTAATATTTGTGATATACTACCGTCTTATAGATGGCGCTAGTATCTCCCAAATCCCTTTGTGCACGTAGGAATACAGTATATCGTTCGCTATTATCAAGTAGAATACTTTAAGCTTACGATATTAGCTATGCCAATTTATGTCTCTGACAATCGACTGAGAAAAAAAATTAACTAAACCAATTACATCTTTAATTGAGCCAAATAGGGGAATTAAATACCTAACTGACAGCTAACAAGTTCAATTAGTTCATTTAAACTCCGATATCTGAAACAGGTTACCTTAATCCATGAAACTAGTTAGATTAATTAAATTTTATAGACCGTTTTATTTTAGTTTAATTAAACCGAACAATTTAGTTACTTGAAACTTCATTACGGTTAATAAAGTTTTATTGACCAAGTTTTAGTGTATGTAGAGCCAATACCAAATGACAATAAAGCGGAGTTCCTACTAGCTACGAACCAAGTAGAATAGACCAAGTTTTACTTACCATATCGTTTAAGGGAAACTTAACATTCAGCGTTATTGGGATAGTCTCATTCTGATTGACCAGTAATTCACGTAGCTATAACGAAAATTATTTATTTCAATTACAGGCAGTAAGAATGATTCTATTAGAATGCAGTCATACACAGTTAGACATAAGTAAGAGGAAGTCGTTAATTTTGGAGCTAAAATATTCGCTGTATTGCTGAATTCGCTTAATATACTAAGTGACATATAAATCCGAACACCCAGTTTAAATGGTTTTATTTTAATAAAAGTTGGTGAATGTATTTATCTTACTGTAAATAACAAGTGAAAAAATTTTCAGCCTTATCAGTTGGACATTCCGGTTTTTATACTGCTTTTTTTTTAATTCACTAACGCTCTAAAAATGAATATTTCAGCCGCAGTAAAGAATCAACGTTGGCGGATTCTGGTTCTTGACATCCTTTACGATCGGTTACGATGCCTAGAGTACGGAGACCTGTACGATTTCGTCAACTTAGTGAGTTTCATAGGGGCCGTATAGTGGGACTTCGGGAAGCTGGACTTTCTTTTCGGGCAATTGCAGTTAGAGTGCAAAGAAGTGTAGACACTGTGGTTAGGTGTTGTCAGGCATGGCTTCGAGAAGGCCGTACGCAAAGAGCAAGGGGCACTGGACGCCGCCGTAGAACAACAGACCGTGAAGATCGTCGCCTAAGATTATTGGCCTTAAGGGACCGTTTCTCCACTACCAGGTCCATTGCAAATGAATGGTTTGCAGAACACGGAAGACCTATTGGCATGCGAAGTGTTTACCGACGAATGAGAAGTTTTGGCTTGTTTTCACTGGGTCCTCGCTTTAACTCGAGAACACCGACGTAATCGCCTTGAGTGGTGCAGACAACGGTCACTCTGGGATCAGGAATGGAACAGTATTGTCTTTAGTAACGAGTCTCGATTTTGTTTAGGCATGCACGATGGTCGTGCCAGGGTTAGAAGGCGACGTGGTGAAAGGAGGAATCCACAGTTTTTTGTTGAGAGACATGTTCATCACATAGCACACATTCCAATAGTTCATAATAAGTAATAAAATGTTGAAAAGCTACAAACGTTTTAAAATTAGGCTTTTTAAATGTATCATTCTATTTTTTTTTACTTATTCGATAAAAAATGCAATTTTCTGTAAAAAATCTCCTAGTAATGAAATGTGCGAATTACTTAAATAATATCTCTAATTAACAAGCTTTCATTTGAGGTATTAAGCGTTCAATTATCTGAAGTACATGCAGAGAAACAACAATGACACCCACAGAGGCTGGATTTCTAAGGAATTTGTATTACCTGTTTGAACAAGTTGCTACTGTCCTCAAAGGACTCGCATGCCATGATTGTTTTATGGCATCGGCTCGACGAGGAAGCGAGCGAGAAGAGCTGACTTAGTGGAGGAGTGAGAGAGAGAGAGAGCGCTATTATTATTCATCATTGTAGTTACGCCATCGTCGCACGCCGAGGGAGAATTAGGTTTAGTTGGTATCAACTACTGCGTACGCGCACACGTTTTACGCACGATTATTATTTTCGAGTTACCCAGTTCATTTCGAGTGGTTTCTTTATCATTATGGCAGACGCAGAAGATCCGCCAGGACCTCGCCATAGCCAGCACGGGCAAAGTTTTACAAATGAAGAATACGCAGACATAATGTTCTGTTGTGGACTTTGTAACGGCGATTCTGCAGCAGCTCGCCGTGAATATCGGCAACGTTTCCCAAATCGCCGAACACCTCATGTTACTGTGTTTGACTCTGTGTATCGGCACATCCGCCAAACCGGGCGTGTTCAAAAGCAACATACTGATGCTGGTCGACCCCGAGTCTATCCTCCTGACGATGAAAAGGAAATCCTTCGTGTGTTTCAGGAAGACCCTACTACGTCTACGCGCTTTGTGGCTGCTCAGTTGGGTATATCACAAATCACAATACAAAGTGCAAGATCACTACACGCCTGTGCATGTGATTGAAGAGGGCGATCCTACAAAACGATTAGATTTCTGCAGGTACATGTTACATGCAGATACAGAAGATCCAGACTATTTTAAGAAAATTCTGTGGACCGATGAATCGAAGTTTGATAATGACGGAATCACTAACTACCGTAATGCTCATTACTGGGCTGATAAAGAAGCTTTAAACCCCCGAAAAATAAGACCGACGGGGTCTCAGAGTCGGTTTTCAGTCAATGTGTGGATGGGCATCATTGATGGATATTTAATTGGACCTCATTTTCTGCCCGCCAATTTAAATGGAGAAGTGTATGTGAAGAGTTCTTGAAAAATCACTTGTTTCCATTAATGGAAAACGTCCCATTGGCGACGAGACAAAATATGCGGTTCCAGCACGACGGTTGTCCCGCACACTACAGTAGATTAGTACGGGCGTATTTAGACTCTAAATTTCCAAATCAATGGATTGGCAGAGGCGGGCCCATTGCCTCGCCAGCAAGGAGCCCAGATCTCACACCGATGGATTACTATGTGTGGGGACATATGAAAAGCCTACGATGTTTCGCCCGTATCAACGCGCGATGAATTAATTACAAGGATAATCAGTGCAGCTGACCAAATAAACAGTCGCTTAACAACTAGAGTCACCAAAAGTGAATTACGTAAGAGAATGGGGCGTGTATTCGTAACAGGGGATTACAATTTGAGCAGAATCTGTAAAATACTAAAGGAAATGTAATTAAATAAAACTGTAATTAAAATAAATGCCTTTTATTTATCCTCCGTAATTATCGTTCGTACAACTTTACTCATCTTTTTTTAATTGTATGTCTTTATACTTGAGTTAGTTGTAAGTTTTATACCTCAAATGAAAGCTTGTTAGTTAGAGATATTATTTACATATTTGCACATCTCATTGCTAGGAGATTTTGTACAGAAAACTGCATTTTTTATCAAATTAGTTAGCAAAAAAATAAGAAAATCATACATTTCAAAAGCGTAATTTTAAAACTTTTGTAAGTTTTCAAAATTTTATTACTTATTATGAACTATCGGAATGTCCGCTATGCGACGATAACAAAAAACTCAAAATCAAACATGTTGTTTTTTTGTATTTCAAATTTAGCCGTCTAAGATCGGAATAAAAAATAAAAAAAATAAAATTCAAATAACTCTAAAACGGTTAAATTCTGGATAGGACATTATAGGACAAAATCGGTTGCTTTTGACCTAATTTATCACCCCTTAACAGAAATACATGATATTATAAGTCTATGTGTCGCTTTTTTACACGCCTTTAGTTAATTTTAGCCGTAGCCCGATGAGCTGAAATTTTTTTACACACGTTTGGTTTACATGACAATAGAAAATTTTTAATCCAATGTGGTGGATGCTACAAAATGACTATTTATCAGCTCCATAGCAAACCCTATGGTATGGTTATTAAATGGAAGGACTTGATAGGAGGAAAGCAAAAGACGTCATTCTAGATCCAATATGGCGCCCGCCACGAAATTGCAATTTACGTTTTTCATGATTACCCCAATGATATGGGTATCAAATGAAAAGGACTGATGAGAGTAGTTCCATACGCATAGTGAAATCATTCTAAATCCAATAAGGCGACATCTTCAAGATGGCGTTTCTGATTAACATAGTCGCCGCTACGATAGTGACTCAAGTCCAATATGGCGGTCGCTAAATGACCACATAATTTCCATCGTCACCGCTATGAATATCATATAAAAGGGCTTAATCAGAGAAACACAATAAGCAAATCACTTCATCCTAAATTCCATATGGCGATCGCCGAAAAATTTCAATTTATCACTATATGATTTGTTTCGAAATTTTGTAATACATACAGCTAAAGTAAGAAATTTTATGGACTCCTATTAATAAAATATATGGAAATTAAATAGAAACTAACAAACTAGTTATTTTACTTACTGACGATTTAAAAATACTTCGACTGGAAATATTTAAATGTTATGATGCTTCATCATCATTCTGAAAATTTTAAGATATTTTCAATCGGAAAAAAGTATTTACAAATTTTTAATTTAGCAGACAATGAAACGAACTAAGGATTTAAAAATATTTTTTTCGATTGGAAATATTTAAGCATAATAAATTTCCGTAATCATTCTGAAAAATTTCTTAAATATTTTCAATCGGATAAAGATATTTAAAAATTTTTATTGGATACATTATCACCTAAATAAAAGCTTGTTTATAAAAATGTATTTTTCTTTTTTCATTTATTTTTGATTATTCCTTACTTTGATAACTGCATCTCCGAAAAGTCTAGGTTCCTTGTCGTCGTCCAAAACCTCAACCTCTAAAATATCTACTCGGTTAAAGGTAGGCTTCAGGATGTTCTCGAACTAAAACGCAACCATGAACATTTGGAAATGCAAATACTCATCAGAATATAAGTACCTCGGTACGATGCTCAGGATGGATCAGAATGTAGCCATTATTTGTGACGACGAAGGCGTAACCGTTTACTCCTAGCTGAAAATACTAAAAGTTATTAAAAAGTTTCAGCGAACCGGGAAACTTACCCGATAGTAGGGAATGCGTTCTTTGAAGTTGTACAGTGGAACATCTATTCCAGCTACCCCAACCAGCTCAGTCTAAAATAGATTTTGAAATTATCCTACGTCATAATCGTTAGAAAAAGTAGGTAATTGGAGGACTTTTTTAATGTTATACGGAATCAGGTTAGGTGCAAGCATGGTCGTACCGAGACCATTGTTCCAGTGGGGGATAAAGAAGCTATAATAACGGAATTATCGATCGTACGTGAGCCAGCTTTTAGCTTCATGAAGATTTTAATAGTTCTTCAGTTTGTTTTATCACTCCTTGCAAAAGACCTGGGAAACATATAGAGAGTATAACAACGCTCTTCCTATGATAATGAAATTATCGATGCTACATGAGCTAACTTCCAGTTTCACGAAGCTGCCAGTAACTCTTGTTGTACCTTGCAGTAACTTGTCTTATCAATTCTTGAAATATTGGTCGAACCTGAGAAGTCTATGAATATAACAATGCTTCTCCTACAATAATGAAATTGAACGAATCGTATCTTATGAGCGCATTTCAATTTGTCTTATCAATTTTTGAAAAACTAATGCACGGGTATCACGTATCTTGAAAAGTGACATTATGCCGATTTTTTTTTGACATTATGCTGTTTTTTTGACATTATGTAGGTTATTCTACAAGATGTTAACTTAGCAGTTAGTTGTCCGTGTTGCCTAAACGTTATGAGGCTTGTTATCAATCTTTGGCTTTGATGTGATGTAAAATCTGCTTCTGAGATAGCATTACTGGAGGTCTAAGCTATAAGTTGTATGTGTTGATGATAATTAATAATAATAATAATTTATTTGCTTTCAATTCAATTACAAATGTTACAGGTGAAATAAAAAACATGGAAATAAATATAAAATACCCACAGAAGGCAAAGCCTGTGCGTGGTGAGATGTCTATCCAATATTCAGTCTATATCAGTATAATTGTCATTATAGGTACAGTAGTCATAATCGGGTGTGCGACGAATCAGATGTTATATATGGAAGTTCAGTTGCTTTAGCTGCTGCATGCTTGGTTATCCTTAACCTTATGCATATATTTAGAACTTTAAAAAAAAAGAAATTCCCTTAAAAAAAGGTTTTAATCGTTTTTATAAATATTTGAAAGAATTACCTGATGTATGTGGAGGCGAGGTATTTCATTAATCCACTTTTTTCGTTCTTTTGTAAACTGCATAGAATTATACTGTTTTAAGATAATAGGCAAATTATACTGATCAACAGCAAAAAAATATCCCAAATAAAATCAACAAAATATTACTATTTTTAATGTGCTAAAACCGGAATGAAACTTATTTTTTCAATATTAGTTCAAGTTTTAGAGATACGGTAATTATATGTGTTCCTGCTGTGACAGTGTTAATATACTGTAATTCACAAGAATGCACGTGCTACATTTTTATATTCGGCAAGGAAAGATGATGTAATCGGCATGATTGTGTTACGTTATACATACGTGTACATTATATTGTTTTATATTAGCCATTTTTTCCTCAGTTGGCTGACAGCGTTCATGCAAGATGTCTCGAAAGTGTGTAAACAATCCAGATCAGTTTTGTTACGTGTGTGGTGATGTGACTTTTGCGTCTCAGAGACGGTCTATTACTCCACTAATAACAAAGGCATATCAGCTTTATTTCGGTTGTAAACTAGGTGATCAAGACAAACAGTGGGCACCCCACATCTGCTGTAATACATGTGCTTCAAGTCTGAGGAGCTGGTTAAATGGCAAAAAACGGTCTATGCGCTTTGCTGTCCCAATGGTTTGGAGAGAGCCTACAAATCATATTAAGGATTGTTACTTTTGCATGGTACCTTGTGTTGGACAAGCCACAGGTATCTCCATGAAACTACCCAAACATACCATCTGCGATGAGACCTGTGCCTCACAGTGACGAAAATCTTATTCCAAAACCCCCAGAATCCTACACTTGCGAATCAGAAAACGAATCAGATCATGGCGATCGAGTGATTCGTCATGAAGATATGCCATCAACGTCAAGAGATCCTGATTTTATACCGAGCACGTCATGCTACCAACCGAACAAAATAACACAGTCAGAATTAAACGATCTTGTAAGAGATTTAGAACTTCCAAAATGTAAGGCAGAGTTACTTGGATCAAGACTGCAGCAGTGGAACTTGTTAGAAGACGATGTTTCGGTATGTGTTTTTCGTAAACGCCACAAAGACTTAGAACCATTTTTCAATATGGAGAATAACTTGGTTTTCTGCAGTAACATTAACTGCTTACTGGCGGCTTTAAATATAAACTATAACCCATATTGGAGATATTTTACCATCTCTTCCTGTAGGGTATGCAGTTCACATGAAAGAATCATATGGCAATATGAAGTACCTATTGACATGCATAAAGTACGATGAGCGCCAATGGCATATTTGTGGCGATTTGAAAGTTGTTGCACTTTTACTTGGGCTGCAGCTAGGCTACACAAAGTTTTGCTGTTTTTTGTGTGAATGGGACAGTCGGGCAAAGGCACTTCATTACCCCAGACAAAACTGGCCTGTTCGTCAATTCCTAGAGCCAGGTCAAAAAAATGTACAGCATATGCCATTAGTAGATTCGAAAAAAAATTTATTACCACCACTGTATATCAAGTTGGGCCTAATGAAAAACTTTGTCAAGGCATTAGATAGAGATGGGTCAGCTTTTCAATACCTGCGTCAGAAATTTCCAAGACTAAGTGAGGCAAAGGTTAAAGAAGGTATTTTTGTTGGGCCACAGATTCGAAATATTTTGAAAGATACACAGTTTGAAAACACTTTAACAGGTATTGAAAAAACTGCTTGGAATGATTTCCATCTGGTGGTCACTAATTTCTTGGGAAATAGAAAAGCTGACAACTATAAAACCCTTGTCAAAAATATGCTGTTATCGTATCAAAAGATGGGCTGTAATATGTCTCTTAAGATACATTTCCTACACTCACACCTGAACTTTTTTCCTGACAATTGCGGAGCCGTAAGTGATGAGCACGGCGAACGTTTTCATCAGGATATTTCAACAATGGAAAAAAGGTACCAGGGAAAGTGGAATCCTTCCATGCTTGCAGACTACTGTTGGACTCTTGGTAGAGATGCATCGACGATCCATAAAAGAACAACAAAAAGACAGCGCATATAGTGATTCTTATAAGTATATGAATCTTGTTACTTTTTTTAATATATCCTTAAAAATAAAAAGTTTTTTTTCTAAACCGCAACTAATTTTTTTATTTCATTGTCATTTTTGGATTCAGCGCCCCAAAATTAACAAAGAACTGCACTTTTCCCACAAGATACAATTAAAAGACTAAAATTTGTTGTCCAGTGATTATAAAGCTTCGGTCCTAGGTATTGGAATGATCTCTGCATGACATTGACATGAGGCTTTGGCAAACATGCTCTCACTTTGTGGCGGGTATCACAGTCATGCTCAGTTTGGCGTAACTTATGTTTTAGTTGGTGCTGCTTCATGATGGTGTGGATAAAGTAGAGCTGTCCAATATCATGCACTGCAGTTTCGGTATATAATTGGTCTGTTGGGTATGTTCTTGGCTTATTATACATTACCTTCAGAATGTACTTTTGTATTGTCTCAAGATTTTTCATATGTGTCTTACTCGCTGCTCCCCACGCGATCACACCATACCTCAAATGGCTCTCAACTAGTGAATAATAGAGTACTTTCATTTGATACAAGTGATAGTATTTCATAAGATATTTAAATTTGTAAAGTATTGTACGCAATTTTGTAAATACGAAATGTATGTGCGTGTCCCATTTAAGGGTAGAATCTAGGTACACTCCCAGATATTTAACCCGAAAAAGTTAGTTGTAATTGTTCATTTTGGTTCTTCTTCAGCTTTATGTTTAAATTTGAATATTTGGGCATATATCGTTCACAGGACGAAAATGGTATGTAACAATTTTTGTTGTAATTTACGGCTAAATGTCATTATATTGGGTTCTTGTCTCAAATACACTTAATTGAGATTCAAAGCTAGAAATTAGTTGGGCATCCACTTTTTCTTATCCATTCTGGAAATAACATATACAAATTTGCTGAATTTCAAAAATGTGAGAGAAGAAATAATTATATACACTGTCGCATTACAAGCCATATACATGCTATCAGTAATTACACGCAACGCGGGCGCGGTGATGATTTCCCGCAATTCTCCTCAGCTTTTGGTAATTTATAAATTTGAACATAACCTCTCTTCAGAAAACACAACATATAAATAACCCTTCATATTCCGCATATTCAGTAATGATTTTCTCACACAGCAAATATCACTAATTTTATACACATGCAGACCAATACACATAATCATCCAGATTCAACCAACTTTCTTCTCACAGATAAAAGCTACAGACGCAGATTACTCAGCCTCACAAAGCTATGCAACCAATAATGCGTAGTTTAGTTGAGTGATTTCTCGACAGATGGACGTTCACAGCGATCCTAGTGAGCAAACGTGGAATGACTGTTTGCGCCCTAAAAACTACCTAGTCTGCAAGTTGATATCTTATAGTTTTTTTTTACGTTTTATAGGTTTTTACATGATACCCGTGCCGACCTGTGGATGGACAACTACATACCTCGTCCTCTCTTCTGCCATATACTGGTAATGAAACCGTGGTCATATATTTGTATGCACTCTTGCCTTCGTACTTCTCGTATTCCTGAAACCAGAAACGTAAGAAATATTCTGAAAGTTCCTATACAAGTCACACCATGTCGCGAGCACTGTTTCAAAAACGTAGAACAAAAATTCACTAGGTCACTTGTTCAGTTTCCATCTTCAAAATTAATCAGTCTTCAGAAAGTGGTCATATACCAGAAACAGTCTAAGAACAGATGCAAATAATACTAGTAGTATTTTTTTTTTATGTTTCCGCAATGAACTTACTAGTCCATATATTTTACCAACTTGTATATCACTTTTGTCTAGGAAGCATGTTTGAAGAAACTTTGGCATCATTAAAATTTCCGTAGTTTATATGTTTATAAATTTGCACTGTTTGGGATAATAAATGGATTGTCTCTCGAAAACTATGAACTTTAGACTAAAAGTCATCAGAAACTTGTTGTTCAGAATGACCCAAAAAAACCTAGGGAATCAATTTCTGGAGTGTATTTAAATAAATTATTTTTACACTTTTTGACGCAATTATGTTTGTGTCAATATGCAAATTCGTTAAAAGTTTTACTTCTTTTGATAAGATTATACAAAAGGAAACGAAACGGGATATTTTTCTGAGCGGATACGAAGATACCTTCTAAGCTACTTTTGCTCTAAAATGCGTCGACTTATAGATATTAATTCAAGCAATGATTAAACTTTACGACTTTGCTTTTTAAACTAACAAAAGATTGTTACAAACTATATGCTTTTATACTTACATGGTGGGTCTGGAGTAAAACATAATTAGGAGGCATCTTTTTCTTCTTTTTCACCATGTCATTCTTGATATGCTCCAGGAAGACCTCTCGTTGCCTAATTCCCTCGAATTTCTTCCATAACCAGTTGGATAGTCGCCTATCAGCCAAGTCAACATGAAGATAGCTCCAAATGTAGTTCCTGTTCATCTTATTGGGCATTTTTCCATTGTAGTTTATGGGACGAGACATCACGTTGAGGTAACTAAGCATCTTTTCTCTTATGTCGCCCATATGTGTCATATTTCCCCAATAACCTGTGAAAATTGAAAAAAATGTGAGGGTTCTGAATCTCACGCACATTTGGAACAGTCATTTTCAAGCCCTCAAAAATCACAGGAATTGCTTTTTTTAAAGAGACAAAAGTTGTCCATTGACATAAACCAGTCAACTGTTGTGGGTTTAACATACTTTTTGAGCTTAATACCGTTGGAATGTCGAATAACCATCACTGCTTATTATGCCCGGATTTAGCCACACAAGATAGAAGTATAGCATTTATCATTGTTCCAATCCAAGGGACAAATCGGAAAAAACTCTACATGAAAAAGGCTCATAGACACTGACCCATATTTGCACAAGCGATCCATTCCATTTCCTTAGCATCGTTTGGATCTTGACCAATCTGAAACGCGAACACTCTCAAAGGAAAGTCCTTATCTTTGTTATGTTCGAAAAACATTTCTTTTGGATAATCGTAATCTATTCCTTCAGTAATCAGTATGATTGCTTGGTTACATCGAGCACCTAGAAAGTAAGCACTACATTGTGATTTGAATGTTCAAGTTATCTGTCTTTGATTTCAATCAAAAGCTCAAATTTCATAGCTGCAGAGAAGCGGGAAGTATTAAAGAAAATGGTGAAAGTGCTGTTTGTACGAAACGCATGACTTATTGGCTCTCTCACCAAAATTTGGACTCAGCATGGTCTACTTATGCCTCGCACCTTCACCAATTTTATAATTTATTCTGATAATCTCTGGAACCAGACATCTACTCGATAAAATATTCTGGTTCCATGTTTTTCTCTCATATTTATTTCACAAAGGACTCCTAAAGAATCTGCATGTTGCCAAGCTCAATCCTCCAAAATTGTTATAACACTGTTTTTCAAATTTAAAACGATTAATAAATTTTATGCGGTCCATTCTGAATGAGAAAACCCTTTCCAAGTTTTTTGCGCAAGTTGGCATTTTTTGAGATATAGATAAAATATTTTAAAAAGTGTGAAATATGCCATTTTCGATTCCGAAAAACACTATGAGAAATTGAAAATTTTAATTTGCCCAAGGTCCCTAAACGTCCTTCAAGCATCCATCAATAAGACCCCAAATCATTTCCAGGGATATTTATGGTGAACCTTTGTTTTTTAATTGTTAATTAAGAGCACTCAATGCATATTCTCACGCGCTAAATTGACAATTAATAAACAAGGATTCGCTATAGCTGTAAACAATAACTGTTCCAAAAATTTAACTAACGGATATTTGAAGAATGTTTAGGAATTTTGGCGACATTAAGATTATGTTTTACTATACAGGGTGTTTCAGTTTATTGTTGCATAACATTAAGATTCGATAGAACTTTTAAAATTAATGCATAAAGTCTATATAAACATGGGTCGAAAAATGCATGGCTTCCGAAATACAGGGTGTTTAAATTTACTTTCTAAAATAGTTTTTTTTAAATATTTTGAACAATATTTGATGTATAATAGTGAAAATTGGTATGCAAGGATTTTTTGGTACGACAAAACGAACCATGGGCATAGTTTTACTGTAGCCACTAGAGGGCTCTCTCTACTGTACCTGTAGTGTATTAAAATGACCAAAAATTTTTTCTTAGCGCAATTTTTTGCTTTTTGAATAAAAAAACTGATTCTTCGCACTTTTATGCATAAAGAAGCTCTCATGTGAGTTTTCATTATAGTTAGCCGTTTTTGAGATATTTCGATTTTTAAGGTTCGATGCATTTTTAATTATTTATGGGAAAATAATATTTTTTTTACATTTTCGATTTGGGCATTACAAGTAAGATGATCGTTTAGATTGTGTTTTTAAACACAGCAATAATTCCTAACTCCAAATAAACACAAAAAACAGAATATTAATTTTTTTAATTTTCCAATATTATTTTTAACAAATTAAATTAATTATTTACAACTAAAATGCTATTGGATAGTTAGGACAAACATACAAAACCTGAAGTAGTTGCTCGAAATGTAAACCCAATTGTTCAATACACAATTCACATCTACGAATGATCGAACGTGGTATAGCATTATTCAAATAAGGTCTTATTTCATCACATGCATTCCTGATTCTTTCTATTTCATATCTTTTGTGGTTACGGGAGTCTGGTACACTTTTTCTTTTAGAAATCCCCACACAAAGAAATCTAATCGATTTAGGTCAGGGGATCGTGGAGGCCAGGCGACTGGTCCTCCACGGCCGATCCATCTTTCTGGATAATTTTCGTCCAGCCAGTTTCTAACTATTCTCAAATAATGAGCTGGACAACCATCAAGCTGGAATCAGGCCAATCTTCTTAAATCTAACATAACATCATCCCACATATTTGCATGTTCAGCCTTTAAAAATTCCAAGAAGGTCGGAGTATTTAACCTTGCAGGCAAAAGGTAGGGTCCAAATAGTCGATTACGGTAGATACCAATCCACACGTTCACACTAAATTCATGCTGAAAATTTCTTTCCCGAACTGCATGCGGATTTTCATGCGACCATAAAACGTTACTTAAAAACTCCCAATTATTATCAGTTCGATCAAGAATCCACTGAAAAAATATGATTCTTCGTTCTCCGTCCCCTGGCTGTAGTCCTTGCACAGGTTGCAAATGGTAAGGACGTCTACGGTCATTTCTAAGAACACGGTGAACATGACTTGCTGAAATTCCCAAGTCATCAGAAACTCTCCTAACACTTGTGGTCGGATCTCTATCAAACTCACGCAGAATCATACGGGTAAATCTGCGCTAACGAACATTTATGTTTTGATCCCGTTGCAGATTTCCAAAACTATTTTCAATCATTTGGCGATGCACTCTTACAAATACTGAGCGAGTTGGATGTCGTCTGTTTGGAAATCTTCGTGCGTATTCTCTGGCCGCTTCTGCTGCGTTTCCATTTACAAAGCCATACACAAAATGAATATCCGCTAACTCTTGATTGGCTAATAAAAATGGCATTTTTATAAAACTTACAAAAAAAACAGATAAAAGAAACCAAATTTCGTGCATTCACAATTGCAAAAAAACGTTTCAGGTTTCAACAGACAACAAAACTAACTGTCAACTAATTGACGTCTAATCTTATTCTGCCTTCAATTTCAAAAATATTTGCAGGCACAGCCTACGTCTAAAAATTATCGAGATACTGACTTTTTAACGTTATTTTATCATAAATAATTAAAAATGCATCGAACCTTAAAAATCGAAATATCTCAAAAACGGCTAACTATAACGGAAATTCACAAGAGAGCTTTTTTATGTTGTGCGAAGAATCAGTTTTTTTATTCAAAAAGCAAAAAATTGCACTAAGAAAAAATTTTCGGTCATTCTAATACACTAAAGGTACAGTAGAGAGCGCCCTCTAGCGGCTACAGTAAAACTATTCCCATGGTTCGTTTTGTCGTACCAAAACACCTTTGTATACCAATTTTCACTGTTATACATCAAATATTGTTCGAAATATTTAAAAAAAAACTATTTTAGAAAGTAAATTTAAACACCCTGTATTTCGGAAGCCACGCATTTTTCGACCCATGTTTATATAAGCTTTATGCATTAATTTTAAAAGTTCTATCGAATCTTAAAGTTATGCAACAATAAACTGAAACACAATGTATATATCGTATTTAGCACTTTTCCAAGTATTAAATCGCTCATATCTTAAAGAAAATCATACCACAGAAAAGTTTAGAGTACAGGTCATACGAACCTTTTCTGTTAAAATAACTTTAAAAAAAACTTAAATTAACTGTATTTGGAGCGAAATTTTTAACACAATTTTGATCCTGGCAACGTGCATATTGATTGTAGGGGGCTATTCTGAATATTATGTAAAAAACAAAATACTTTGCAGAGACACTTTCCAAACCACCTATTGATTCCACTTATATGAATGCTTGAATAATCGCTGCTGCTTTATGACAGTGCTTTTCCGTAAATTCAGTGCACATCGTATGTAAGAGATATCTTACTTGTTCCTGTATGCCTAAAGTTCTCCAGAATATCGAACGCCTTTCGAAAACCTAGAACCAAATTGGCTGCATACGCTTCATCATATACATTCAAGTTTTCTCTCAGTAGCCTCAAATTTTCCTCATTTGCCTGAAAAGTTTTATTTTCAGTAGAAGAAACCGCCTTGAACATCAACGCTGTTAGATTTCCCAGCCCTCGCATGTATTTGTTTCAAGAACGAGACACATGGAATTTTTTTAAAAATGGGAATATGTGTGTCAGTCAAATATCGCTTAATTAATTTTATTTAGTCTATATTGCTACAGAATGGTGCCTTCAACTATATCCTATACTTGAGCGCTATATTTTTTTTAAATGTAAAAATACGCGGTAAATGAAAAAAGCTGAAACGCAACGCTATTGGCGGGTCGTCCATATGAGACTTGTGACCAACGCTTTGTTGATTGGTCAGTCAACCCGTCAATTTGGTATTCTAGCTTTTCAATGTAATTTATACTAATAAACATAACCTATAGATACTTACAATCACTTGATATATCAAAAACAGTAAACTAACTGAAAATACAATCAAATGACAAATCATAAGTTATGACGTCACTGCGAAGCGCACCCAAAATATTTAATTGAAAATAAATGCAGACATTTCCATGATCGAAATATATACAGGGTGTCCGCAAAGTTGGGGTTTTCCTTTTCAGAAACAACTACCCTTGAAATAACAAAGGTAATGTGTAGTGAAACGAGGGCGACCAAGTAAAAAAAAATAAAGGAAAAAGTACTCACTCTCCAGTTGACGAGAAGGGCTAAGTACGTCTCTGCCCGAAATCATACCGCTCCAACAGAAAATAAAATCAGCTGATGCGCTACCGAGCAGACGCCGGTGGTGGTGCAGACCACGAACAGAGGTAACAAATATGACCATCGTGCAGAAACCACATTGATTGTCTTACACTTAATGGCACATCTTCTAACAAGGAAGGCAAAATGTTGCGTAAAAAGTCTAGGTATTGCATCCCGTCCAATCGATTTGGGAGAATAAATGGTCCAATGAGCGTACCGTTCGCCATGCCAGCCCAAACGTTCACCGAAAATGTTTGTTGAAAATGTGCCCGACAGGCAGCGTGCGGATTTTCTACTGACCAAACATGAGTGTTGCGAAAGTTGTCACCCCATTACGCGTGAACGTAGATTCGTCTGTCACCAATATGCACTTCAAAAAGTCCGGATTATTGTCATGTTGATGCAACAACCACTCACAAAACCGCACTCTTGCTGGAAAATCGTCAGGTTGAAGGGCTTGTACACGTTGGACGTGAAACGGATACAGCCCCTCTTCACGCAGCGTTTGCCACACTTTAGTTTTTGATACTTGCACTTCTCTAGCCACGTCTCTAGTGCTTGTTGTTTTTTGAAGCGCAATCGATTATACGGGTTCGTTTACCTATACACGCGTGACCGTAACCGTCGGTTGAAGGTTGCATACTGACCTGACACACTGACTCCGACCCAGTTCTGTCGTCGGGTTGAGCTAGTGTCCTAGTACCACTCGGGGATATTGCGAGTCGCGGCTACAGGACGGTATTCAGATATTTTTGATGTTGCAGAGCCCTTTACCTCGGTTCCCTTAAGACATTGGTTTATATGGTACTAAGAAAAATTGCATATGTTTTCAAGATCTACACGTCGTGTAAAGGAAAACCCCAACTTTGCGGACACCCTGTATTTACAGTATTATATTAACACAAGTGATCGACAATAATTGCAAAAAAATCATGCAATTAATAAGAGTGCCTACTTTGCAGGATGCCTACCTGAAACAAGGTGTCATTGAAGCAATCTACTAAGGGCTCGGTTGAATTCGTGAAAGTATAAATATTAACAAAATCGTTATCGTTCAAAGTATCCAAGATCTGGTTCACAATTTGCTGCGATAGAGCCCGTTTGGTACCCTTCATTGATCCTGATCGATCCAAAAGTATTATAATGTCTTTTGGAGACGTTATTGCTTCTGTATACCAGGTCCTGGTGCGGAAGTCGTACGTTTTGTTGTACTGCTCACCGGACCATTGTATAGCTGCAAGAACATGGGAGAAGTTCTGTAACATATACTATTAGAGGCACAGTACTGAAGAAAGCAAATTCTCGATGAAAACGATGAATATACAATCCATCTTGTCACGTCAGAAAAAACTAAGTAGTCAGATATACAGGGTGTAAACGTTATGGTAGTAATTATTGAAATGGGTAATAGGGGGCTCAAAACAAGTCAATAAGCTCATATGACCCATGGTCCAAAAGTCAATAGATTTTGGTCTACATGCCTTTATAGTTTACAACTTTAAGTGCTTTATAGGAACCACAATCACCACAATCTTACTAATTTTTATAATCTAATCTAAAACGTTTTTAGATTGGGTAATTGACAAATAAATGGCATTAGGTTTTTCTAAGTTTAGCCAAAATTTGTAGTCAGTTAGTTTCATTAAATTGAATAATTAAAACACATATGACAACAGCGCGTCGGTCATCATCACTCTTATCGAACCGGCAACTGATCGCAAACGGTCACAGTGGTTAGTATGTTGTTTTGTTTTTGTTCGCGTACGTTGTCGTGATTTACAATGTTCTCGAATGAAGAGTTCGCCGACATGTTGTTAGTTTACGGTAAAGCTCGTCAGAAATCAGATCGTTGCAGCTCAAATTTATCGCGACAAATTTCGCCAACGAGTACACCCAGACAGAAGAACAACAAGTGTACCAAAGACCTTGAGATACAGAAAGTGAGCAGGAGGAACAAATTTTAAATATCCTGGAAATCAATGCAGATATTAGCACTCGGGAATGAGGCCGCCGCGTAGGACTATCCCATACCATAGTCCATAGAATCCCACGGGAAAATTTGCTTTATCCCTATCACGTAGAATGAGTGTAGACCTTGTTACCAGAAGACTATCCTCGCAGACTGACATTCTGTCAGTGGTTTTTGCACAAAAACATTGAAAATCCGGATTTTTTTAAAAACATTCTAGCGATGGACGAATGTACTTTTACGCGAGACAGTATATTGAATTTCCATAATACTCACATGTGGGCCCAAGAAAATCCTCATATCATTCCTGAAGGTCATTTCCAAAAACGTTTTAAAATAATTATTTGGGCTGGTATTCTTGACCATCAGGTAATTGGCGTTTTCGAGTTACCCCCAAAGTTGTCAGGAGAAGGATACCTCAGCTTTCTAGCCAATAACCTACCAGAGCTTTTGGAACAGACCTTAGACAACATGTCATTACAACGGAGTCAGAATTTGTGGTTTCTTCATGAGGGGGCACCACCACACAGAGGCGTCATTCAGTACTTGAATGAACATTGGCCAGCAATATCTCCTGACCTCAATCCGATGGATTTCTGTTATTGGGGAGAACTTAAAGCGATGGTTTATGGGGCTGGTCCAATAACAACTGAAGCACAACTTCGCAAAAAAAATGTTAATGCGGCTGAAATAATAAATGGGCAACTTCGAGGACCTAGAGTAAGAAGAAACTGGGTTTGTCGTAATAAAACTTGTGTGGAAAGTGGAGGACGACATTTTAAACACCTCCTTTAAATACAAAAACGTGCGTTGTGGGATTTGAAAAGAAAAACAATGTATGTATCAAAATTGGATTTCTTTAATACGTTGAATAAACTTTCACACACCAGGTGAAGCGCTGAGACAGTTAGTGGTAAGTCTATTTTTTTAATTGTTTGCATTTTACTAGTACATTATCAAATAATGAAATAATAGCTAAGAGCCAAAAATAACAAACTCCATCTTTATTTACACTGCGTTCCGTCGTAATTTTCGTCTGGCATTGCGACGTTGTCAGATTTTATTTTACTTTGAAGTCGCTTTTCTTTAAAAAAATGCCGTTTTGACCCCCATGTTATTTGAAACTCTTTGCTTCTTTCAACCCCCTCTATCACCCATTTAAATAATGACTATCATAACGTTTACACCCTGTATATAATAGGCAAACCATTTTGGGTTATGTTACCTCGAAGGCCTTTCACAGCTCGACGAATTATACTTTTCTAAAACTATAATGGACTTTATTACCTGGATAATGTCTCATGAACCCATGTGGACTGGCGAAATATTGCCAGGTAAGGGTCGGATCTTTTTCTAAATTATATTTGAAGATAAGGTCCAAAGCTTCTGACCATCGTACTCCTTCCAACACGTTTTTCTCTGAAAACCATTTTGATACATAAATCGAATAACGTTGTCACTGATAGTTTTCGGCCTTTCAAAGTACAGATCAAAAAAGTGACACTGACAAGGGCTTTTATAATGGGTGATTTTTTTGCCAACACTGTTTTCGACAGATGACGCGTGAATCGTGTCTTGTGTCATTGTCAAACTTGTTCAGTCTGGTCTATAATTTAACCATGAATCGACTTACGAACGGACAACGCTTGCAAATTATTGAATTTTACTATCAAAATTCATGCTCGGTTAAGAGAGTGCATCGAGCACTGCTTCCAATTTATGGGCAATTTGGTCGGCCTACTGAGGGAGCTATTCGGAAGCTTGTGACTAAATTTCGAACCCAGTTTACATTATTGGACATTAAACCACCAACACGCAGACGTAGACGCAGCAATTGGGCATCTGTTACTCCACTACGTGGAAAATTTTGCGACAGGATTTGGGTGTAAAACCTTAGATATAGCTGGTGGAAGAATTGAAGCCACACGACCTCCCACAACGTTTCCAATTTGTTGAATCGGCGCTGGCAAAGTTGGAGGAAGATCCACATTTTTATCGAAAAATTGTATTCAATGTCGAAGCTCATTTCTGGTTGAATGGGTACGTTAACAAGCAAAATTGCCGCATCTGGAGTGAAGACCAGCCAGAAGCATTGCAACAGCTACCAATGCATCCCGAAAAAATCACTGTTTGGTGTGGATTATGGGCGGGTGGCATCATCGTGCCGTACTTCTTCAAAGACGACAATGGCCGGAACGTAACTGTGAATGGCGAGCGCTACCGTGCGATAATAAACTTTTTTTTGCCCAAAATGACAAAGCTGGACTTGGCTGACATGTGGTTTCAACAAGACGGTGCCACATGCCACACGGCACACGAAACAATGGCACTATAGAGAGGCGAGTTCGGTGAACAGTTTATCTCTAGTTTGGGGCCTGTCAATTGGCCGCCTAGATCGTGTGATTTAACGCCGTTGCACTATTTCTTGTGGGGCCATATTAAGGCTAATGTCTATAGCAATAAATTCATCTTCAGATGGGCTAGACCCCATGTTAACGCGAAGACTACGTCAGCACTGTGTTCATGACCAGCGCCGAAATTCCACTGTGTTTTCGCCCTAAGCCATCATTACCTTTATTTCAAAATATAACCTCGCAACTTCAGCAATGTCCAGGACGCCCAGACTCAAAGTCATCCAGCCACTACAAAGCAAAACCGTGCACGAGGCTATCTTTCGTTTTCGATATATCAGACATGTCACCCCGCCCCAAAAACGCCAAGTGACGTCGAAAACGTGAAAACCCATACGGAACTGTTGTCTCAACACACCTGATGTCTGTATGCCATATATTTTTTCTCATAGGACAAATGACATGATGCTCCTGAGGTGTCGATGTACTATTTCATCATTTTGAATCCACAAATGATGCAGATGCAGCTTGAGCAGTCGGAGATTGCAAAACAGTGAACAAGTTTGCGGTGACAGCAGCTTTGGGAAGGTTTTCGCATTCTTGAGGTCACTTGGCGTTTTTGGGGCTATCAGCGAGGGTGGCGTATCTTGTTCATTCAAAACAACAAATAAACTGATGGCCATTTGTCACTTTGATGACGCTGGATTTCATTGGGAGTGGAAATGCCTATCCCATTCAGCATGCTATGTCGTAGTGGCAAACACTAATGAACTGTCACCTGGAAGACATATAAATATAGGGTGGGGCAGAGAGGATGGACGGTTTTAAAAAAATCATAAAATAGTTAATTTTTACCCGAAAACAAATTTATTGATGGAATCAGGTTCACAAGGAAATAGCATTTGAGACAGTCAAGTGTGGTAAATCACATCAGGCATGTGGTGGCCGATGCAGTGATGCAGTGATGGAGGCGTTCTTGGAAGTTCGCGTAGACTCTCTCCAACATCGCTCTCTCAACTTGGGCGACTTCCACGCAAATTTCGCCCTTCAATTCGTCCAGAGTTCATGGCTTGTTCGCGTATACTCTAGCCTTGAAGAGAGGGCGAATAACGTCCATAGATGCTTGGGCTGTGTGGCGGGCGTTCGCCCCATCCTGCAGGAACCACACACGTCGAACTGGAACACGTCGCCGTCGTAATTCAGGGAGAAAGAAGTTGGTGATCATGTCGACGTAGCGCTCTGAGTTCACGGTAACATCACGACCATTACCGTCTTCGAAGAAGTAAGGGCCAATGATGCAAGTTTGCGATACAGCGCACCAAACGTTACTTTTGGGCTGTGCAGCGGTCTTTCGTGTAACTGTTGCGGATTTTCATTAGCCCAATAACGACAATTCTGCTGGCTAACCACGCTGTTTAAGTGGAAGTGGGCTTCGTCACTCATAAACAAAATGAGGTTCTCATTTTGATCGATCAGTGCTTCCATCTCACGTGCGAAGTTCATTCGTTGTGCATAATCTCCGGGCTGTAACTGTTGCACAATGGCCAATTTGTAGGGGTGAAAGCGGAGATCCATATACAAAATTCGCCTTACCGAACGATCACTAAGGCGAAGTGCAGCAGCATGTTTCCGGGCAGATCGAGTCGGACTGCGAAGAAAGACCTGTCGGACGCGTTCAACATTTTCAGGAGTTCGAACTGTTCGCGGCGCTCCTCTTGGTCTTCTGTTGATCAGTTCACCACGCCTGCGAAGTGATTCAACCCAACGAAGGATAGAGTTTCGAGAGGGAACAGCTCTATTCCGAATGTTGAAGTGGCGACGAAACTCACGCTGTACGACGATGACTGACTCATTATTTCGAACGAAACAATCATAGACGAAAACGCGGTGCTCCACCACCCAAGGCTCCATAACGACAACTGGTGAAATAATGCTAGGATCTCACGAGTCAAACGGCACCCTCCTCACCTCTCTCGTAGCCGGAGGCGGAGAGTACTATCCATCCCAAAAACGTCC
Source organism: Acanthoscelides obtectus (assembly GCA_963669975.1). Taxonomy (NCBI): domain Eukaryota; kingdom Metazoa; phylum Arthropoda; class Insecta; order Coleoptera; family Chrysomelidae; genus Acanthoscelides; species Acanthoscelides obtectus. The sequence continues at coordinate 26,232,059 of CAVLJG010000007.1, forward strand.
GTCCTCTCTGCCGCACCCTGTATAAAATCTATTGTTACTGTCACTTTCTGGCCTGTACTTTGTTAATAGAAACGCAATCCTACACCCGTCGATTCATTCAATGGGCAGAAACAACATAGAGAACAATCAACATGAAAACCACAGGATGAGTTCCATGTGTCTAGTTAATACAAGTTTTAGAAAGATCAATGTCGGTAGAAGTTGTTTTAGTAGATTGTCCTACAGTTTCGATACCTAGGGAACCAAAGATTGATCGTACTGGCTAGTAGCAGCATGACCTGTTGGCATGAAAAAAAGTTACCCAGCAAGTTCTCGTAGTAAATTCAGAGAACAGTGGCAAGTGACAATATTACAGCTGAATGTTTCTCCTACAATTTCACCACATATTCCAATATCCCTTCAGCTTAAGCTGTACAATTTTACATGACTAACTGAGATGGTCCATATTCTACCCTCTATAGCAGCGCATAAAAGCGATATTTACCTCTATCCCAAACATTGAGTGGTATTTTCACCACACTCAAGTTAGTGTTCACATATTCTTGATACCTCGGATCGTATATCAAAGGCAGGTGGTAATACCCATACTCTTCCTCCGACAATTTCCACTTCTTCCAGTCTTCACATAGGCAACTGATGCCCTTTTCGTGCCGTCTTAACTCGAACAGATGCTGCCTGAACGTGGTGTTCGAGAAGATATTGTACGGTAGATGAGTTACGTTGATTTGGTTGCAAGCCCAACGACATTCGCTCTGAAATGGTAACAATTCTGTTGAAACGGTAGGATGATAGAAAAATTTGTAAGAAGCTTTGTCTCTCTCATAAGTAGGTCATTGAAATTTGGGCATAAAAGATCCTGCTCCAACGATACATATACTATGTGACATATAAATCCGAACACCCAGTTTAAATGGTTTTATTTTAATAAAATTTTGTATAAGTACTTAATGAAGCATAATAAGTAAATGATAAAAATTTCAAAATGATTGCACTGCTTTAAAGCCCTTTGACCTTTAATAATGTGTGGATGCACCCTGATATGCTACGCATTCTCCAACGCGCCTAGGCATGCGTCTGATCAGGTGGTCAATGTCCTCCTGTGGTATCTCATTCCAGGCAACCACCAACTCCTCTCGAAGTGCTTCTAGAGTCTGAGGAGGACGTTGCAAATTGAGCAATCTCCTACCCATCGTATCCCACAAGTGCTCAATTGGGGATAAGTCGGGAGATCTTGGTGGCCATGGTAACAATGTGACATCATTATGTTGAAAGAAGTCTATTGTGACTCTTGCAACATGTGGTCGGGCATTATCTTGTTGGAAAGTTGGATCTGCCAGGGTGTCAAGATAGGGTAAAAGATGGGGTTCTACAACTTCGTGGATATAACGCTGCGCGTTAATGTTACCTTTGATGAAGATTAAAGGTGACCTGGAACCATAAGCTATAGCACCCCAAACCATAACTCCAACAGTGTGATGAACATGTCTTTCAACAAAAAACTGTGGATTCCTCCTTTCACCACGTCGCCTTCTAACCCTGGCACGACCATCGTGCATGCCTAAACAAAATCGAGACTCGTCACTAAAGACAATACTGTTCCATTCCTGATCCCAGAGTGACCGTTGTCTGCACCACTCAAGGCGATTACGCCGGTGTTCTCGAGTTAAAGGGAGGACCCAGTGTGGCCGGTATGAAAACAAGCCAAAACTTCTCATTAGTCGGTAAACACTTCGCATGCCAATAGGTCTTCCGTGTTCTGCAAACCAATCATTTGCAATGGACCTGGTAGTGGAGAAACGGTCCCTTAAGGCCAATAATCTGAGGCGGCGATCTTCACGGTCTGTTGTTCTACGGCGGCGTCCAGTGCCCCTTGCTCTTTGCGTACGGCCTTCTCGAAGCCATGCCTGACAACACCTAACCACAGTGTCTACACTTCTTTGCACTCTAACTGCAATTGCCCGAAAAGAAAGTCCAGCTTCCCGAAGTCCCACTATACGGCCCCTATCAAACTCATTATGTTGACGAAATCGTACAGGTCTCCGTACCCGTAACCGATCGTAAAGGATGTCAAGAACCAAAATCTGCCAACGTTGATTCTTTACTGCGGCTGAAATATTCATTTTTAGAGCGTTAGTGAATTAAAAAAAAGCAGTATAAAAACCGGAATGTCCAACTGATAAGGCTGAAAATTTTTTCACTTGTTCTTTACAGTAAGATAAATACATTCACCAACTTTTATTAAAATAAAACCATTTAAACTGGGTGTTCGGATTTATATGTCACTTAGTATATATGTGAAGAGTGCGTGTTTATAAATATGAATGCTTGATAGAGTCACGATGTTGTTACTTCTAAACATCTCTCTGCAGGATGTTAAATATCAGTCTAATAATTCTCTTCTGTTGAACAAATGCTCTAGAGATTGTACTTGATTGACCCAAAATCACAATCTTCCTTAACAAATGTGGAGAAGGTAGTAATACACATCTGGTAAAGCTGATTCTACTAAGCAAAAGTTAAGCTTTAGAATTGCATAATACGGGTGTTTCAACTTTTTATACACTTTGTTGCCAGTTGAGTTTTGCAACCATTTCTAGTCCGTAGAATACCGTAGTTTCAGATGTTTCATCATGTTCAGAAGCGCTTGTATAGAAATAGAAAGGTTTGAAATCAAACGATTTGTTTGGCAACACTCTTTCATTTCACACTTGACTCCATTGATTTCTGCAATAAGGTTATTGCGTGTAGTTCCACTGACAAGAACTGACGTATCACTGGCATAGTTAACCACAAATCCAGAGAGATGCAAATCGCTTATGTATAGTGTGAATAGAAGGGGTGCCAAAACTCAAAGGGTACAAAGGGTCAACTTCGATAATCTTGTCTATCTCATGAACCTACGCTCTTAGAACTTTAAATCTATCGAGCACTTTGTTCTACGTGTTGGAATAATGTATGTAAAAAACAAAAGAAAATAAGCTTTGCTCATTTATTTTTAAAAGTACCTACTACTTCATGCACAAAGGCAATTGTAACTATTTTCTATACTCTTGGTGACTTTTTTTCTCTATCCCTGTTCGTCTGGTTCAAAACGCTGCTTCAAGGCAGTACTCGATGTAAAGTGACGCCCAAAGAGCTTATTCAATGGAAAACATAAACTACTTGCATTCACTAACCTTACGTATTTCTTTTTCGAGGTCAGCAGCTCTTTCTGGGTCCCAAGAGGTTTCATTGATACTGTCAGCATTAAAGAAGTAGTACTTTGAAAACCGATCCAAACTTTCATTTTTTCGATGATAAGATAGAAATTCGGCATATTCAGCGATATTCTGAAAAGGGAATATTCTTCAATGATCTGTGAATCAAACCAGTTGCAAACAACCATACCGACACAGCTTCCGCTTTAGTATCCATCATAATCCTAATATCAGTGGCTACTTTGTTTAAGAAGAGTTCCGGCTTTTCCTTGGTTAGCGTGTCTGTCAATGGGTCAAAACTCTACAACAGGAAGAAAAGAGAAAACAATTGAAGGCTCTGGGGTGGGACGAGGAAATCGTAATGTTCCAAGAACTTTCAAATTGATATACTTTCTTATCAATTGAGTGCTAAGGGAGGAAGGTAGATCTGCGACTTAAGTATGATATCAATTCAACGAAATTAATTCTTCTTATTCTTCATTATCTTTCTTCTGATCTGAGTAAACGTTAGTTAGAGTATACTTGTAAACTCAGCTATACAGGGTGGTGCTGAAGAGTGCTGGGGTTTATTTAGAGGTAATCAGCCAGGAAGCTACGAGATCCTACCTGTTGTACTTGGTCAATTCTTGTCATAGTTTCGCTAAGGGAGGCTAGCCGTTCTCCTATTTCCTTAGACCAATGTGATACACTGTAGAAAACAAAAACTTAATGGATCTGAATCCATGATATTTAAATTATGCTAGAGACGCTAAACAATTTCAGTCTCGTCCTCTGGTTCAATATTTTTTCTCTTCATGATTCGGTATTTGCTTAGATTGATACTATGTGTAACATCATACAGGGTTTGTCCGGAAAGTAATAGGACTGAGTCGATTTAAAAAAATTATTGATCCAATCGTTCCAATTCTTTAAAAACTTTCAAAATAGGCTCCTTCTGCGTCGAAGCAGCGCTGCCAGCGCGATTTCCAAGCATTAAAGGCGTCACGGAAGGCATTCTCCGGAACACCCTTGAGAGCCGCGGTGCATGCTGCTTGGATCCCCTCTGTCGTCTCAAAATGCTTGCCTTTCATCGGCCTTTTCAGGCGCTGTAGGGCGGCTGCGGAAGCGTTGGGATGCCGGCCTTGGTCAGGTAGCTGTTCACAAGAAAGGCGGTGTGAGCCGGGGCGTTGTCGTAGTGCAACTTCCAGTCGCCTGCGATGTCTTGTCGGACCCGACTGACCCTTCGTTTGAGTCTCCTGAGCACTTCCACGTAAAATTTGGCGTTGACGGTTTGTCCAGGAGGAACAAATTCATGGTGGACGATGCCTTTGATGTCAAAAAAGACAATGAACATCGTTTTCACTTTGGATTTGCTCATTCTTCCCTTTTTTGGGCGAGGAGACGCCGTCGTGTGCCATTCGAAAGATTGCCTCTTTGTCTCGGGATCATACTCAAAGATCCACGACTCGTCACCTGTGATTACGTTATTCAAAAATTGGGGGTCACCTTCACACATGTTCAAATTTTCTTGGCACACTTCCACTCGCCGCAGTTTCTGGTCGTCAGTGAGCACTTTTGGGACCATCTTCGCGCGCACCTTGCGCATGTTCAAGTGCTGTGTCACAATGTCATTAACCACAGATTTTGGTAAATTTAACATCTGGGCAATTAAACGAATACTTAATAATAATAATAATAATAATAATAATAATAATAATAATAATAATAATAATAATAATAATAATAATAATAATAATAATAATAATAATAATAATAATAATAATAATAATAATAATAATAATAATAATAATAATAATAATAATAATAATAATAATAATAATAATAATAATAATAATGTTTATTGTCACAAAATACAAGTAAATATCAAATATTGTGCACAATAAACCTAAAGCACCCAAAAAAAGTTTGCACTTGTGTTTGGGTATGTACAAAATAAAAACTAATAGGACAGTCAGTGTATGAAAAAAAAAAAAGAAAAAACCCGTTAATACTGTATAATTTGGTGAATTATTATGGTAATGTCAGGAAAAATATCCAGAAAATTAGAACTGAAGTAAAAGTATGGATGTTAGTGTAAGTAAAATATTATTGATTTTGATAATGATTTTTCAGATCTACAATTTCGTGGATGGAGTACCTACCTTGGTTGTTGTAAAATCCATTTTTTTAGTTGTTTTTTAAATGATTTATTTGATTTAATTACTTTTAATGACTCGGGTATGAAGTTATAGAATTTTGGTCCCAAGAAAAACAGAGATCGTTGTGTAATGGTTTTTGATGTTTGTGGAATACACATTGAATTTTGATTGAATCTTGTTGGGTAGTTATGAATGGTACGATTAAAGTATTTTGAATATTTGAAATAATGTATTAGACCACAATAAAAATAAATGTGTCTGCAATCTAATAGCTGACCCTCCACAAATAGAAAATCACTTGAATAAGTAATCTCCCTATGGAGGATCAATTTTAGAATTAATTTTTGGATTATCTCAATCTTTTTGTAATTATTATTCATAACTCCCCCCAAGCCAAAATTCCGTAAAGTAATAGAGGATAAACAAGAGCATAATATAGATTATATAGATATTTCTTATCTAGAATATCTCTGAAGTACCTGAATTTTGGAATAATACATCTCAGTCTCTTCACAAGGTACTCTGTATGGGTATCCCATTTTAAGTGTTTGTCCAAAATCACGCCTAAGTATTTTATTCTATCGGCTGACTGAATCTCTTTGAAACCACTGCTTGTATGAATTTCAAGTTTTTTAAATTGTGGTGAGAGCTTGTCGTTACAAGAAAATGCTATATAGTGTGTTTTGTTGTAATTAATTGTCAAAGTTCTTTCCGAAAAGAAATTTATAAATGTTTTGAAATCATGTTCGATTGTGGTTTTTAGTGTATGCCACTGGTTGATTTCATAGAGAATAGCTGTATCATCCGCAAAACCGATAACTTTACCTGTACTACTTATTTTGAACAAATCGTTGATAAATAGATTAAATAAAATGGGTCCTAATACTGAGCCTTGAGGTACACCGTATGATATAATATGGGGTTCACTGAATGTGTTATTAATTTTGACGCACTGTGTTCGATTTGACAAATAATTTTCTATAAGTTTGTATGTTATTCCCCGGAAACCTAAGTTTTCTAAAGTTGTTAAAAGCGATTCATGAGTAATAGAGTCGAATGCCTTTGCCAAGTCAACAAAAACACAAGCAGTTGGTTTGCCAATATCCAGATTCGTGTATATTTTATTTGTTAATTTTACAATAGCATCTTGAGCAGATTTGCCTTCTTGAAAACCATATTGCTCTTCCGCTATTAAGTTATATTTTTTTGCAAATTCGGTGAATCGTTTTTTTAACACTTTTTCAAATATTTTAGAAAAATTTGTTAAGATGGAAATTGGTCGATAGTTGATGGGTTTTTCTCTTTCTCCAGATTTAAATAATGGTTTTACCATAGCGTGTTTTAAACATGAAGGGAATATTCCTTTATTCATACAAGAATTTATCAAATATGATAGTATGCCGCAGATGTTGCAATTTATTCTCTTGAGAGTATACGCTGTTATATTATCTAGACCTGGAGATTTTCTTAATTTCAATTCATTGATTATTGTCTTTATTGCATGCGTATCGGTCGGTTCCATATAATACATATATAATGAGTTATATAATCTGGTCTTACTATAATTTAATTTCTCCGCGTTTTTTATGCTTTCTGACAACCTTTTCCCGATTTTTGAAAAATATTCACAAAATTCATTTGCTATATCTACATCATTACTCACTAGTTCACCATTTTCTTTTTTAATTGTACTAATTTTGTTGTTTTGTTTTTTGTCTTGTATTTTATTGATAAATTGCCACATTTTGGACGAACAATTTTGTAGATTATCAAACTCGTCTTGGAGATATTTAATTTTAGCCTCTTTAATTATTTTTGTCAGTCTGTTTCGATATGATTTAAATTCATTCAAAAGTTTAACATCATAAGGATATTTTTTGGTTTCCTTATATAATTCTATTTTTTTGTTGATGGAGGTAATAATCCCTTTTGATATCCATGCTTGTCTTTTTATTTGTGTTCGTGGAATCTTTACTGTTTTGGTGCATTCAGCAATATGGCCTTCAATGCTAGATATAAAAAGGACAAATGCATTTTCAATATTAGGTTCGTTATATACTACAATCCAATTTTCATTCAGTAAGTTGTTATTTAGATTTTCATAATCAATGTAAATTTTTGAATTATTCACTGTCTTTTCAATTTTGGTTGATGTACTTTCAAGATCGATTTTGAGCAAAGTAGGAAAATGATCAGAAATTTTGTATTTTAGAATTGCTGAATATATTTTGTCAAGTTCTAAACGACGGTCTGAGTTCAAAACTTTGCGCACACGAGTCACATTATCGGTGTTTGTCGAAGTCGAAGGTCTTCCAGCACGGTCTTCATCAGCGACCTCTTCCCGGCCCTCCAAAAAAACCTGGTGCCACCGAAGCACACCACTTCTTGCTAAAGCAACACCTGGGTAAGCCTGCTTGATCATATCAAACGTCTCTGTCGCAGATTTACCGAGTTTCACACATAATTTAATCGCGTACCTCTGCTCTAACGAACGCTGCATTTTCGGCTTGCACCACTCACAGAAACACGTCGCGCGAAAATGCCTGTCCTGACTCTCCAAGTGCTCGGAGACAACTGACCAGCCGCTCATTCGTTAGCTAGGAACGCCCTCTACCGAATCCAGTCGGTGCGCGCACGCTGCGAAGTACAGTCATGCCAGAAGAGAATGAGTCCTATTACTTTCCGGACAAACCCTGTACATTAATATTAGTTATAAAACTGTGGCACCCATTGCTTATTTTTTGATTATATGTACTAAGCAGTTCGCATTGCTATGGTCAGGACAAGTCTCATTTGTTGAAATGCTACTAAAACGTAGGGCGTTGATGTTACGGTAGAGAAGGTGAAGTTAATCACTGCAGTGGTAACTTCCTTATGTAGAAATATATATATGTTGAATCAGAATTAAATTTAAACTGCGAATTCCGTCTCAAACATGCGTATTCATTCCTTACAGCACAATATCAAATCTCCCTTCTTCCTAAAGACGTTTAGACGGCCCTATCCAGAAAATCGATGAGATCGAGACATTGTGGCGCCTGACACAGCATCCAGAAGTGGAACGAATCCTAGACTGCTGCTCTATTTAGAAAATCGATTACACGCATGCAATTCAGTATCATAACTTCATATCACGCATGAAAAGATTGTCTGTATTTTGGTACTAACGCTACAATTTTACTATGTTACACATTTTTACCCTCCAAATTGAAAAGAAAGATGGACTGGTTTTCCGCAAAAAACTGTCAATCTATTTTTGAAATAATTTTACCTGATGTATCCTCCCAATGTTTCTTCGAAATATCCACTTCTTTTCTAGACATAACAAGACATTTTCAGTCGAGTCATCTAATACTTTACTGCTTGTTCTAGGCTTTTAAACTACTGATGCCTCTTACACAAGTTCAATCTAAATACTGAAAGTCAGGTTTCCATGTATGAAGCTTTTTAGACTAGGTGAATCAGTCGGTATCATGAAAAGCAAATATTTCTCAAAAATAACTAAGTAATATCCGTGCATTATGATAAATAGTATTTAATGGCATAGCGTTTTTCTTCCTTGATAATTAATATTCTTAACCTATACCATTTTAATAAATATCAAAACCCGACAATTCAAAAAGTTGAGCTTTGTCTTTTTCGTTATTTAAGATACCTTGTCGATTCAGTACCCTTTTTCTACAAAATATTATTTCCTCTTACCATAAAATAAATTAGCAGACAAATTATTAATCTATGTTTTTGCGAAAAAATTAAGATGTTTAGCACCAAAGTACCCAGCATATCAAATCTTAGTAAAAATAGTATAATGTAGAATTACATAGTGCGTATGCATGTCTTCGTATTAGGTTGTAGTTCTCAATCAAGGAATTTTAGTAAATTTGATACCAGCACACACACATTCCTAAACAAGTTATACAATGTAACAAATTCTATTTCTCGTCATAAAATGGAAAAATTGAATACACTGGCTACAAAGTAGCAATTTTTTATTTTAGAAAGATATGGGCTATACTTACAGCGACAATATCCTCTCATAGTCCTTTCTAGTTTGCTTATTAGCGACTACACAACAAACCAAACAAAAAACTACAACTATTACCCTCATGTTTCCAACTATCTCATTTTTCTAGCATTCCCGAGCTAAACTGAGTTCAAAAAGGGGGATGACACGATCGCCCAGCGCGCACGTGAACAAGTAGATATTGGAGTTGGAGGGGAGTTTTTGGGGAACTACAAGTCGCATAAAGCTGCATTTACTACTACATATTAAAAGACCCTGTTGAAAGCCTCAGGTTGCTTATCTTATCTAGCATTTGCGTTCGATCGAAGTTAATTCGGAAACAGCGACGAGTTTCGATTTCGAGTGGATTTTTGCAATCTATAGCGTGGGGTGAGCTTAGATTGTTTAGCAGCGAGGGTATGGCCCGAAATACAAAAACGGTGATACATCAAATAAAAAATGGCGTAAAGTAGGTTGACTATCTGGTTCCCAAGAACCGCTGTCATAAATCCATAAAGGGCTATGTTTGGTACAAGTTTGCGCGTTTGAGACAAAATTTAGGCCACGAACATATAATAGTAAGGGAGCTCGAGAGGCTAAACAGGCATGGTAGGGACACATTTGGTTTTGAAGATTAGATCTTAGAAAGAAAAAAAGGTTATGGTGTATTATACCCCTCTAGAGGTGGGGGAACATCTACAGATTGTAAGAAATGTAAAAAAAACATAGAAATACTCTTGTCCGACACGGGTATCACGTACCTTGAAAAGTGACACTATGCCGATTTTTTTGACATTATGTATTTTTTTCTACCAGGTGCTGACTAAGCACTTTGGCTTAGATGTGATGTAAAATCTGCTTCTGAGGTGGCATTACTGGAGGTCTAAGCTGTAAGTTGTATGGTTTGATGATAATAATATTGGGTTCTTCTGGAAATTAGATATACAAATTTTCTGAATTTTAAAAATGAGAGAGATAAGAAATAATTATACAGGGTGTCCGCAAAGTTGGGGTTTTCCTTTACACGACGTGTAGATCTTGAAAACATAAGCAATTTTTCTTAGTACCATATACACCAATGTCTTAAGGGAACCGAGATAAAGGGCTCTGCAACATCAAAGATATCTGAATACCGTCCTGTAGCCGCAACCCGCCGCGATATCTCAGACTGGTACCGGCTACTAGCTGAACCCGACGACAGAACTGGGTCGGGGGTCGGGGTCAGTGTGTCAGGTCAGTATGCAACCTTCAACCGACGGTAAAGGGTCACGCGTATAGAGGTAACGAACCCGTATAATCGATTGCGTTTCAAAAAAAAAATAATAATTGCACACTCATACACCAATAATGAACTGGTTGATATGTTGTTAAGTTATGGCGAATGTCTTCAAAATGCTACAGAATCGTTGCGAGTGTATATGCAGATCGTTTCCCTAGACGACATCATCCAAGGCCCCGCAGATTTGTGTACCTGGTCCAGAGAGTCAGGGATACGGGCCATTTGGAGGAATTTCGAGGTGGGCACAGTGGGAGGCCTAGACAACCACGAATGGTGCAAGTTGAGGAAGAACTACTGAATCGCGTAGACGAGAATCCCTCAACAAGCACTAGAGACGTGGCTAGAGAAGTGCAAGTATCAAAAACTAAAGTGTGGCAAACGTCCAACGTGTACAAGCCCTTCATCCTGACGATTTTCCAGCAAGAGTGCGGTTTTGTGAGTGGGGTGAATAACTTTCGATTTCAGGCAGAGACGTACTTAGCCCTTCTCGTCAACTGGAGAGTGAATACTTTTTCCTTTTTTTTTTTACTTGGTCGCCCTCGTTTCACTACACATTACCTTTGTTATTTCAAGGGTAGTTGTTTCTGAAAAGGAAAATCCCAACTTTGCGGACACCCTATTTACTGTACACTGTCGAATTAAAAGTCATATACATGCTAACAGTAATTACACATCAAGCGGGCGCGGTGATGATTTCCTGTAATTCTCCTCAATTTTTCGTAATTTATAACTTTGAACATAACCTCTCTTCAGAAAGCACAGCATAAAAATAACCCGTCGGGCACAGCCAATAGATGTACTTCATTGGCAGCATATTCAGTAATAATTTTCTCACACAGCAAATATCACGGATTTTCAGTGGCGTAGCTGGAGCCTCGGGAGGCCTGGGGCAGCAAGGAAATTTGGGGCCCCCTATACGATTTTTTTTTCAACTCTACCCTTAGAATTTCCTAAATAACGTTTGAATTTACCGCGCATATACGGATATCGAGCACTGTTCGACGCGATCAGCTGCTGATGTCTGTGTCAGACTCAGCAGTGTTACCAAGAGTCAAAGTTACCAGAATCAGAATTGCCGACTCTGCGCGAGAAAAAAAAATAAATCAGATTGATAGTGTGAAACAACTTGCCGAAATGATTATTATTGAAAACAGTTCCTTGACGTCAAGTTACTCTGATATATGCACTGCGCGTATTATGTTCTTGACACTTCCTGTGACAGTTGCAACGGCAGAGAGATCTTTTTCAAAATTGAAATTATTAAAAAATTATTTGCGAAGCTCTATGGGGCAAGGACGACTGTCTGGATTGGCATTATTATCAATTGAGAATGAGCGAGCGAGAAAAATGGATTTTAGCGAAACTATCGACATATTTGCGGCATGCAAATCAAGAAAGCGGCATTTTTAATACAATTTATTAATCGAAATAATAAAATTTGTTGTACTCAAACGTAAAAATGTTATTTTGTAAACAATCTAATAAAACTACGAAAAAAATTTTCAGTTGTTTCACTTCAATTTGAAGTATTTTCAGGGGCCCCTAAAGTCTTCGCCGAGGTAAGATTCTTTCAGGGTCAAAAAAAGTCCCTCGACGAAAAAAAGGCCCCTGACGAAAAAATGGCCCGTACGCTAAAAGGCCCCCGACGAAAAGGGGCCCCTCTTCGTCGGGGGCCCTGGGGCACCGCCCCGCCTGCCCCATGCTAGCTACGGTGCTGCTGATTTTATACACATGCAGACCCATACACATAATCATCCAGTTGCGATCTTGCTATTCAACCAACTTTCTTCTTAGAGATAAAAGCTAGAGACAAGGACCATTTGGTCTCACAAAACATATGCAACCAATAATGCGTGTAGTTTAGTTGACTGATTCCTCCTTATATGGACGTTCACAACGATCCTAGTGAGCAAACGTGGAATGACTGTTTGCGCCATAAAAACTACCTAGTTTGCAAGATCACATCTTATAGGCTTTTTGACGTTTTATAGGTTTTTTACGGGTGGGCCATTAATAAAGGACGCCAGCTGTATCTTGGCAACCAGTCAAGCTAACTATAACAAAGGTAGCCAAGGAAAATTGGTGGAAATTATTTTCAGGTTTCTAAAGCGACCGCGTAACCATAACCCCAAAATTAGAAATCCGATTTTTCGAAAGCTTCAAATGAAATGTTATTATTATTTTTCATTATTTATCCAGAAAGTGGATGAAAAATCATACAAACTATTGAAAACCGCACGTCGTTATCTTCATACGTTATGAAGTCTTTTTTTGTGTGTGATTCTCCACTCCTTTACGTCATACTCAAACAGTCAGCTTAATTGAAATAAACACTTTTCAGTATGTAGTTCACCCAACTTGTTTTCCTCTGACGCTTACAAGTATTTGTAACCATCGATTTTTTTCTGCCGAGCTCGAGTAAATCCCCACAATCCCCCATTGCGCTCCCCTACTATAACAATAACATTAAATGGATTAACTCATACCAACAGGCCCATAAAATTAGCCCTTAGTCCCCACCCATTTCACAACGTTACGATCTAGAATCGTCTCCCCTGCCTTACCGACAGTCTGGCAACTTTGACCCCCATGCAGGTGAGTCCACATTCGTTGCATTACAAATGTGTTGAAAATATTACGGTGAATTCTATGTGTGAAATATGTCATGTGGTCAGATGCATAGAATTCGAAAAAATTTGCGACCGCAATACTTTCTCGCTAGTTGGCTTGAAAGGTAAGGTCATGTGACACGATAAGAATATTTGCTTTGTGTTAAAAATAGGCACTTTATTATAGTCTTCATAAGTATGGGGCAATAAATTAGGAAGTGACCGGACTATTCTCAAATTTCTTTGTCACGAATTTCGATACCGCTGAGCGACGCCACTGGAAATACGTTTTTTCAGCAACCTTTGGCAAATCTAACCCAATGAAATTTCAACAGCACAGTAACCAGATGGGACCACACGTGATAGTATCCATGTAAAGCAAATACCTTATGTAAATATCGGTGAAAATTAAAATAGTTATCTTTTCTAGTTGCTTCAGGTTTGGGCATATTCAAAAACATTATGGAGCCCAAACGTTTTGTTTTTTTAAGAAATGCTTATTTTGACTTATAGAAAATTTGAAAATATGTGAATACTAGCATGGGAAGTACTGAGTGAATCTACTTGCTACTACTTTGGCCGCCATTTTTTTAATAAACCATCCATAGCGGAAGATCATTTCAGCCTCTAGAGACAGTTTCATGTTTGACAGTCATAGTTGCCTTATAGAAGTCCGAAGACATTTTAATTATGTTTAATCCGAAAAGAGTTAGGAGCTAAAAGTAAGAATCTGCTACTGTCACTTAGCCGTACAATCTAAGTAGGGTGAGGTGAGATTGTGAAAAACACTAAGCATTTTTTTTTCGTACGTGGGAGCCTCTGTAAGCTGGGGATCGGTAGCATTTCGAAAAATGAACAACCTACACCCGCAAAGTATAACGCGCGTTGTGGATATCTGTATATGCTATTTTTGGAGCTTTCCTACGCTTTTTCCATTGTCGAGATTATTGTTTGAAGTATAAATGAGCAATTTAATTGCAATTTTTCCCATCAACAGGAACTGCTCCCATAGCTACATTCTGTCGGTCTAGTCTCTAAGGTAAAATGTCTTTGATCGAAGCTGAGCAGTTTCCTTCATTCCAAAATATTTCATAGCAAGTCTAGTTTAAAAAAGTCCCTAGATGTGTCACCATAGATGCCAGCTTCAGCGACATCTACCGACAAAACGCTCAATTTTTCGATCGATAAGGCACCTCTACTAGCTCATCTGCAAGATTAGCAGTTCAGACTTTGGAGTAAAGATGGTGGCACGGTCCACGTTTATTTCCCTAAGCCTGGAAAACTGGAAATCTAATATTACCCTATTTCACGAGTATCCATCACGGAAGAATGACAGCTGATTATCTAGTAATATCTCAAAAAAAGAAGCTTTGTATAAAATATTGAGGGATACCAATGGAGATATATAAAATATGAGGCGTAGCAATGTTTGCCACAAAACTAAAAAAAACTGTTATTTATATTTTGCCTCGTCTGGCTACTATGCGGCGGAACGTTAATGTCTCTGAACACTCTTATAAATGCCCAGTCTTATAGGATAAAATACAATTGGAAAAAAGCAATGTTTTATTATATAAATATATTTATTAACTATTTGATCTAAAATTACATGATCATTAATAGGAGAAGTACGATCGCAAACATTCCAGGCCGCGCCTCGCACTGTGATCAAGATTAAATTGTAAATTCAGACCAGCCAAAATTATTTCAGTATACAAAACCGATCAAAATTATTTTTTGGAGTTACAAAATAATTCGAGCAGTTAAAGCAATAATGCTTAAGCTATTTCAAATGATTTACTTTTTTTCTCTGCTCTATTTCTTCCTTCCTTTCTTTCATTCTTTCCCTTTTCCCCTTAGACATGTTTGGTATCTGGGTAGCCAGATCTGACAGACTAACACACCGACGAGACTTTTAACTTAGAGCAAAGGTCCACCGGACCGCTCTGACGAATAATGACGAATAGTAGGAGAAGTACGATTTTCATTTTATCTACTCTTTGGATACACTTGACACCCACGTCACAGCACTAAAAAACCAATGAGACACAATCGAGAACCCTATAGTGAATACCACTACTTAAAAAAGTAGCTAAACCGAATAGACCTCGGCACGGAGCTGTGAACGGCGTAGACATTTCGTTGCGCCGACGGTCGCCGAGAGACTGATGCGTATAACTCGTGTGAGTACTGTATCTCGATGCGGCGATACGGTACGGACGGGTAGTACAGCCACGCCCCTTTCCAGCTCCCACTCCGCGCGATTGTCTGTCAGAGGTGTTTTAGTGTTGTGACTTGGATGTCAAGTGTCTCCAAAATGAAAATTAGGTCTACTTCCAACTCTTCTGAAGGAAGCAGGATATCTGTGCAGCAAACTAGGTGAGCTCTGCATACTCATCTACTTGTGTGTTAAGGTTGACCGCCTATGTGTTTTTAACTGAATTACGCACATTACGTACACTGAGAGCTCAGTCATATATTGAGGTATTTGGGAAAAACTAAAATTTGACCAAATCGTTTTAATTTTTTAGTTATAACAAACGTGTTTTTTTGTACTTTTTCATTTTATTTAAGTACGCGTTGCAAACAAATGACTGATGTAAGATTGTGTGATTACTGAATTTAATCTAGTCTCATGCTTATCTTGGCCACCCTGCAATACATTATTATAAAAAGAAATTCACAGAAACGTGCACTAATCTAACGTTCTTGTAAATATTCCTATGACTTACATTCATATCTGAAAAATCTCAAAACTATTAGCAAAGCATCGAACAAAATATTAATTTTAGTCCAAGGAATTGGTGATATTCTATAATTGACAGTATCGTGCTTTGTCACTAAGCGTTGATTCTCTGGCGTTTTCAATCCTGGAATCTCAGCCCCGTGTTCAGGAAACTAGAATGTCTTACCATGATTGTTGGAGGATACGTGGGCACCAAATGTCCAACAAGAATAGGGATGTGATGCGTCCAAAATGCGTCTGCCTGTAATTCCACATGATCGAAGAGTTATAAGTTCGATTCAAGTTATCAAGCTGTCCATTTTTAGCTTCCTCAAAATTAATGCCTAATATCTCTGCGTATAAGACGGATACTAATAAATAGTAGAGTAAAATGAAAACCACACTTTTATTAATGATCATGTAATTTTAGATCAAATACTTAATAAATATATTTATAAAATAAAACATTGTTTTTTTCCAATTGTTGGGAGAAGTCCCGTATTCAAAAAGTATTTTATCCTATAAAACTGGCCATTTAAAAAATGTTCAGAGACCATAACGTTCTGCCGCATAGACGCCATGCGACTCAAAATGTAAATAACAGCTTTTGTTTAGTTTTTTTGGCTAACATTACTACGCTTCAAATTTTATATATCTCCATTGGTATTCCTCAATATTTCTTTTTTTATAACATTCTATCAAAATAGCAGAGGTAGCAAAATCGTCCGATTAGCTGGCAACGTCGCAATCCAGGTGGCAAGAATGACAAGATTATCTGTCAAGACGGATGTCTATCTCGGGGTACCGACGGAGTCATTTAGAAAGTCAAGGCGGCAATATTCATTTGCATTTTTTTAAGTGTTGTGCAAACAATTTCGACAAACATTTCGCTACGAATAGTCTTCTAGAGTCTAGTAGAATACATTTCAATAGTTGTCTTGCGTGGTCATGTTATCTTTACTCGGACCACAAGTTTTACTAGATTTATACAAAATGCATTATTGCCAACGTTGCAGACTAACACAAAAATGTCATTTGCTGATATGCTGTTCACCTCAATAGACGTCAAAGCGTGATGGATACTCGTGAAATAGGGTATAAAACATCCTGCGAGGGTCCTTCAACCTAATTTTCAACAATTTCAAGAAGCCTGATCTACTTAAAAATTTGCACAGGGATCAAGGGCCGACGACAATACAACAAATTTGTAAAAAAATCAAATTTGGAAATTTTGAAGTTTGGATAAAATTTGATTTACAAAATAAAATTAGAAAATTCGGAGAATAATATGAAGACACGAAAATTTTGAAAAAATCGAAAATTATAATACTTGAAAAAGTTTGGAAGTAAATTAAGATATATAGTCAAAAAAAAATATACCAAAAATCGAAGCTCCTGATTGTAAATGTTTTTGTTGTTTTGAAACTGGACATTCAGAAAATAAATTATATCAAAAAACACCCTTCAAGATCAAGATAAAAGTTGAGATAGCAACAAAAAATTGCATTATAGTAAAAATGCGTGAGGTTCAAGTAACTATGTTTTCATATAACTCCAATCTTGAACAGCAGCTAAAAAATAATTCTAACATGTAGTATGAAGCACCACACGACTTTTTAGTATAGGTAGTTGAATTTTTTGTTAATGTCTCAATTTTTATATATTGATCTTATTCCAAATTAATTAGTCAAGCTTGATTTTTGAACTTTCTATCGCAGCAACAGCTTTCCTATACAAGAATTTTTTTACGATTACTAAAGTTTGCAAATTGATTGATAACTCACTCGACTGTTATTAATATGGGTTCTAGAGGTTTCAACAACACCATAAAAGCAACAAGTAGTATTTTTGATTAATTAAATATATTACAAGAAAAGTTCAAGTAAAGTATATAATACCAGATATCAGTACATCATAGGACATTTAAAACAATAAAGTCGATAAGTAAATAAAATAAAAATAAGTACTCGGGAATGCTGCACATCAATGCAAAACACAGAAAAACGCCACATAAATGAATCACAGTAGGTATGTGACTTGAAGATGCCAAATATAGGTACAACTTTCTAAGCTGAATTGTAGATAAATTTATCACAATTCTTACCCACATAGTCAAATAAATACCGAGTCAGCATCCCCTTCACACTTGAAAAATCACAATAAGTCTAAAAGTGACTTTTAAAAATAACACCACTCCAAACCTGTGACGTGTTTCGCTATCCAAGTAGTTAGTATTGAATTTCAACTATTTGGGGTAATTTGTTATTTCAAACATATTTTCTAAAAATATGGCATTGTCAAACAGACCTAGAAGGCTCTATCTATTTTGTGCAGACGCATTGGCACTCGTTTAACTGGGCAGACAACTATTCCTAACAATTTTTCTATTCTGACTTTGGAGTATTATATTTGACTATCCATTCATGTTTCATCAATAAGGGCAGTGATAATCGATGACCCGGATTGACTACTAGTAATTTTTTAATGAGATCTTTGGCCTCTTCAGACATGTAACTGGGTAGAGTGAATTGGGCTTTACTAATCCTTCGATACGTTTCATCATAACACTTGGAATCAAATGGTGGTTTTCCTGTCAATAGTTCATAGCAAAGCACTCCCACACTCCAAAGGTCTACCTGCATTTGAAAAACAATAATTTGTTACTTATGACAAGAAAAATAATGATTGTAAGAAGTCACAAACATTCATTGTAAACATTGCAAAAAATTAATCGCGATAATGACATCACATTGCACCAAAAACAAACCAACAATCAGAAAGGACTTCAAGCATATTTCTTTTAATTGGTGATGGTGCAAACATTGCCATTCCACACATACATGTATTCAACAATAAACTTCCCTATTGTATAATGTATCTTTCTAAACCCTTTGTAAATAGTTAATATAGAGTATTTAGTCCGCATAAGGGATCCGTAACTCAGTTATATGCCTAAAATGAATATACAATCTTTGGGACATCTAACTCTCTGCAAACACACACACATCCTTTGGCAAATCATTTTTTTTTTCAAAGTCCCATCACCAAAATTGAGAAGGACCAATTAGCTTATCTAAAAAGATTCAAAATAATACCTTTTCATTATGTGATTTTCCACAGACCATTTCTGGAGGCAGATAATCCAAGGTACCACATACTGTAGTCCTCTTAGATGATGGGGCATGAACAGACCAACCAAAATCTGAATTGAAATAAATTATCAAATGGTGCATACATGAATCATATTTAGTTTTATTTTACCTGCTATTTTGATTTCACCATTTGAACCCAACAACAAATTTTCTGGCTTGATATCCCTGTGTATAACCTTCTTTTGATGTAAGTACATCAGTGCATCGGCTACCTGAGCAATATATTTTGCAGCTTCAGGTTCTGGGAACCTTTTGTCTAGTGTGGAAGTCAGTTTTTGATACAGAGCACCTAAGGTATATTTTATTAAAGATTTGCATTTCATGAATCAATGCTTGGTTTATTTTATATACAAATGCATCAGCACATATGAGCCGCTTCCCACTTCAGTTGGCCCAACTATTGAAATCTTAGTTTTTTCAATGCAAAATAAGTCTATAACACATAGGTGGCTGTGAAAAATAAAAGCCATGACAATTGTTATTATTAATCACAGCTGTCAGAATATGTTTAAAATAGTTTTGGGTACTTAAGGTTTTCAAAATGGGTAGTATTAGTGAAAAAATTCGGTTATTGATGATTAAATTTTTTAATTCTGGGAAATCAAACTCAGAAATTGCAACTTTGTTAGACTTATCGCGGTACAGTGTGAGAAATATTGTTAGAAGATACAACGTAACTGGTTCAGTTAATATTAAGCCACAATATATGAAAAAAAGTAATATCACAAATGCCGACCGAAGAGCATTAAGAATAATCGTGAAAAAAAGGGGTGCCAATTATTTACAATTAAGTGCTCTGTGGAGTGATCCTGTAGGAAGGAGAATTTCGAGGTCCACAACTTATAGAGAGGCCCACAAACTGGGATTTAGCACTTGCAAGGTGAGTTTTCTTATAAAAAAAAGTGAAGTAAAAACCCTAAAGTTGCACAACTTGTTTATAGGCCAAAGAAAAGCCACTATTAACTCCACTGCAAAAGAAAAATCGGCTTAGATGGGTTAAAGAACATAGAAAATGGTGTGCAATACAATGGAGTCGCAGTAGAGTTATTCGCAAAAAATGAAGCATTCCATGTTGACTGTCTGCAGAGAAAAGTGAAATTTCCAGCATCCATTATGGTCTCGGGCAGTATGTCATCAACAGGAGTAGGAGAACTTCAGTTTATTGATGGAAATGTGGATACAAACAAATATTTGGCAATTTTAGAAAAATCGCTTTTACCAGTGATGGAAGAATGTTTGACATAAGGCCAAGATTTTGTGTTTCAGCAAGATGGTGCAGCGTGCCATACCTAAAAAAAGGCTATAAAATGGATGGAAGAAAATAATGTACCACTTTTGAGATAGGTTTCTAGCAGTCCAGATCTGTCACCTATTGTAACTTTGTGGCACGAGATGAAAAAGGTTCTACGACAACATCATGCTCGTACAATCACCAAACTGAGACAAGAGCTTCAAGAAATATGGGATTGTTTTACACCAAATTTTTGCCAAAACTTGCTTAACACTATGCCCCAAAGAATTTCAGCCGTAATAAAAAATAAAGGTGATGTTACCCGATGGTAATCTTTCAATTGTTGCTTTGTTAACTTTGCACATTTATTCGAACATTGTTTATTTGTTCAGATGTTCTATTAGTTATAGGTCTAAGTGATTTCAAATATGTATTTTTTACGACAAGAGTGTATCTAAAATGTTTTTGAGAAACTAAATTATTTTAGAAGTAAATAGTTTCATGTTTAGTTTATAAAGGAATATTTTGGTACAATCTTGAAGTGGGCCAAATGAAGTGGGAAAGGGCTCGTACTACGCTCAACGAAGTTGGGCAAAATCAGCTACAGATTTTTAGAATTTTTATGACAAATATTTTCAAAATAGTTGAAACGATTCATATCAGAAGAACATTACTGGAACCACCCCTTAAAGTTCAACCAAATACTTTATTGACACCCTATATCTGCTATCTACAAATAAGCATTTACTCACCAAGAAAAAATATTTCGAGAAATATTTTTTAAGTAAATCACATCCCAAACAGTAAACTAGTAGATCGAGGTCTTACCATTTGCAGCAAATTCCAAAATTAAATAAACTCTAGCTTCATCATGGAAATATCCATACAGTCTCAAAATATTTGGATGCTTCAAATGACTCTGGATTTCGATTTCTCTTCTAACTTGGTGTTCATTGTTACATTCTTTTATAGCACTTTTGAAAAGAACTTTCAATGCTATTTTGAACTTGGACGATTTTTCTCTAGCTAGGTAGACATTGCCAAATTTTCCTTTGCCTAAAGGTCTTCCTATATCAAAATCACTCAATGTCCATTTTCTATCTTGTGTTGGTTGTTTTTTGCAAGCCCCTGTAGAAGTGACTGTTGATCTCACTTCATTCTCAGAATCTTTGAAAGATAAGAAGCCAATCAGTATTTATTTTCTAGCTGGACATAGGCAATTATTTTTTAAAACCTTTGACATAACTCCAATTATGAAATCATCAATACATGTAAAATGTAGTGGTGGGTGAGCACCAATCAAGTGAATTTAAAACTAAATTTGTATGTTCCTGAAAATGGTGAATTTAGGGGTTTTGTATATGAATGGTGGGATACTATTTTCAATACAGATACGATATTCCCATATGCATATTAGTTTAGTTTTTAATACTCTTGGTTGGTGCATGCCATCCTAAATATATGATCTTTTATATAGGGGTAAATAGGTACTACTTCTTGTCGTGTTTAAAATGAGTCTGAATCATAACTTTTCAGTAAAATATGCCTGGTATAATCCTGACAGTTTTGTATTGATGTAACCTGAACATGAATATCGTGGAAAATACATTTGTTTGCTAGTATATTACCAGTATTTATTACTTACTCGCATTGTTTTGCGCACTACTTAAAACAGGGCCAGAAGAGTTTGGAGGCACTAAATGCTGGTTCTCTTTATTCATGACAGCGCACTTGCTATCTGCCATTGGTTTTTGATTGTCTATTGATAGTAGGATGAGTCTAGGAACATTAATTTGTTATCTAAGACGTGGTTGTTCACTAGTTTTTCACTCAAAGTAAAAAATCCGTTGGAAATCAATGTACAGGTGAGCCTGTCAGTTTGAATTGATAGTGACAACTGAATTTTGACAATTGTCAGCTGGCTATGGGACGGAGCACAAAACCAGATCCATAGAGCACAGAAGGAGATGACGAACAACCTGCTATGATCCAGCTACGAGAGCAGTCAGATAAATACTCAGCGTTTGCTTGTTGTTCATATGATTTTATGTAGAGTGATGACATTCCAACTCAAATTTTCAATCTATTATAGTCCAGTAATTTAATTGAATGATAGCGTAGCAGTGGCGTATTATTTCTAGATGGGCGATACTTTTACTGCATTATCTAGCTGTAGCTGGATAAACAGTTACATGTGTTTGAAATTTGTTATATATTTCTGTCAGATTGCCGAATGGTCATTAGAACAATACTTATTCTAATGTAGGCTGCCGTACGCGCGGACTGTTTCGTCAAACATTTTTGCCCGATACTGTAGGCAGCTGATGATGTCACCTGTACAGGGAAACAAATTTGTTGCCAATATGTTACACCGGAAAATGTTCGTGCAGGCTTCTACAGTAGGTTAGGTTACTGTGAAACCCAAGAAGGTGCTCAGTTAGAACATTTAGTTTAATATTTTGTTTTCACTTTAATTATAATTACTTATTTCAGTTTTGATGCGAATTAATTTATTTATTTTGGAACTATCTTTGATTTCCAACGAATGTGATAAAATCAACCAGTGAGGCTTATTGTTACAATTTGCCGAAACAGTTTAACACTCCCCAATGAACGCTAGATGGGTACTGACAAAAATCACTCATCAATGATCATGGAAATGGAAACCTTGCCTTTGAATGTACGAGATGCGGTATTGCCAAGCGAACTAATGATGCAATGTTGCA
Organism: Acanthoscelides obtectus; assembly: GCA_963669975.1. Taxonomy (NCBI): domain Eukaryota; kingdom Metazoa; phylum Arthropoda; class Insecta; order Coleoptera; family Chrysomelidae; genus Acanthoscelides; species Acanthoscelides obtectus. The sequence continues at coordinate 26,255,119 of CAVLJG010000007.1, forward strand.
GAATTTGTGGCGAATTTGACCTTTCATTACGACCTAAAATGGAGCGCCGCCGCCGTTAGGACCGATCCGGAATCGGTCCTTAACAGATTCGACACAATCCACAATTCAAAAATAAAACCATTATTTGGGGGTAGAGAATAAACTAACGCATATTTTCAACATGCAGTTTAATTCAAGGAACTGGTGTAACATATTGGCAACGCAGAATGCCGCGTCAGCGTTGATAGGCAACGCGGTGATGAACTTCGCTATTCAGTCGGCTTCTATCTCTTTCTAACGTATGTGTATATACACATTTCTCTCTCATACGCATTGAACTCAAGCCCTTAGAACAAATTTTGGTTCTGCCAAGCCATACGCTGCAATGTATTATTTATGTATTATTTTCCATAGTTATGGCCAAATATTGCAGCAAAAATATTGCTCTTTCAGGGCTGCGTAAGTTGAATACTTGTGGTCGTAAACAGTTGAAGAAAAGATAGGTGGGAATTATTTTCACGTGCTGACTGAATCGTTAAGGCAAACTATCAGCTGAGAATATGCCGAGAGATTTATATTAAAAAGAATTGCATCAAGTCAGCTTGAAATTTCGACTTCACGAGGCACCGCATAACGATTTGATGGATCTTAGCATTCGATGTGAAAAGTGAAAATTTCATCAAATCTAATTGGTGGATATCAAAGTCCAACCTTAAAATATCTATTTTAAGTCCTAACGGCTCGATTTATCTTAATAAAAAAAAGTTTTATTAAGATAAAGCAAAAATAAAATCTGATAACGCCGCAATGCCAGGCGCAAATTACGACGGAACGCAGTGTATATAAAGATGGAGTTTGTTATTTTTGGATCTTACGTATTATTTCATTATTTGATAATGTACTCGTAAAATGCAAACAATTAAAAAAAACGGACTTGCCACTAACTGTCTCAGCGCTTCACCTGGTGTGAGAAAGTTTATTGAACGTATTAAAAAAATTTTGATACATACGTTGTTTTTCTTTTTAAAACCCGCACTGCACTTTTTTGTATTCAAAGAAGGTGTTCAAAATGCCTCCACTTTCCACACAAGCTTCATTACGACGAACCCAGTTTCTTCTTACTCTAGGTCCTCGAAGTTGTCCCTTTATCATTTCAGCCGCATTAGATTCTTTTTCGCGAAGTTGTGCTTAAGTTGTTATTGGACCAGCCCCATAAACCATCCCTTTAAGTTCTCCCCAATACCAGATATCCATCGGATTGAGGTCAGGAGATCTTGCTGGCCATTTTCGAGGATCAGGAGCATTTCGATCTATCCAGCGATTTGGATAATGTTCATTCAAATACTGGATGACGCCTCTAAAGATGTGTGGTGGTGCCCCGTCATGAAGAAACCACAAATTCCGTCTCCGTTGTAATGGCATGTCTAAGGTCTGTTCCAAAAGTTCTGGTAGGTCATTGGCTAGAAAGCTAAGGTATCCTTCTCTAACCCGAAAGAGCCAATTACCTGATCGTCAAGAATGCCCAAATATTTATTTTAACACGTTGTTGGAAATTACCTTCACGAATGGTTTGAGGATTTTCTTCAGCCCACGTGTGAGTATTATGGAAATTTAATATTCCGTCTCGCGTAAAAGTACATTTGTCCGTCACTAGAATGTTTTTAAAAAATCCGGATTTTCAATGTTTTTATGAAAAAACCACTGACAGAATGTTAGTCTGCGAGGATGGTCTTCTGGTAACAAGGCCTGCACTCATTCTACATGGTAGGGATAAAGCAAATTTTCCCGTTGGATTCTATAGACTATGGTATGCGATAGTCATACGCGGCGGCCTAATTCCCGAGTGCTGATATCTGCATCGATTTCCACGATATTTAAAATTTGTTCCTCCTGCTCTACAGTAACCTGTCTTTCACGAGTGCGAATATTAGTGAGCTGAACGCTTCCTGTATCTCGAAGTGTTTGGTACACTTGTACAAATATCTATCCTTCTGTCTGGGTGTACCCGTTGTCAAAATCTGTTGTGATAAATTTGAGCTGCAAGATTTGAATTCTGACGAGCTTCACCGTAAACTAACAACATGTCGGCGAACTCTTGATTCAAGAACATTGTAAACAACACGCCCGATTCCGGATAACTAACCACTGTTACCGTTTGCGATCGATTGCCGGTTCGATAAGAGTGATGATGACCGACGCGCTGTTGTCATGTGTTTAAAATATTCAATTTAATGAAACTTACTTACTAACTACAAATTTTGGCTCAACTTAGAAAAACTCAATGCCATTTAGTTGTTAATTACCCAATTTAAAAACGTTTTAGATTAGATTATAAAAATTAGTAAGATTGTGGTGATTATGGTCGATATAAAGCACTTAAAGTTGTAAACTATAAAGCCATTTAGACAAAAATCTATTGACTTTTGGACCACGGGTCATATGAACCTTTTGACTTGCTTTGACCCCCGCTATTACCCATTTCAAGAACGTTTACACTCTGTATATCGAGTACAAATACTTCTGTTGGTTATTAGTTATCACCGCACACCCAACGATCTTTCCAATGGCTCTGGCAGCAGAGTTTCACTAAGTTTTGTAAACCTACTACCATACCACTATATTAGATAATTAAAAATGCAAACTTTCAATCCCAGGTTCCGGAGTATCCTTGAACTACCCTCACACCTCATCACAACTGTCCTTCGTAACAAAATTAACTTTCTTCTCGCAGAGACAAAGTTTGTTTCCACCTTCAAGTTGTTTTTGGTCAACGAACTCTCTAACAGTGTTTTTTCCTCTCACTTAAGGGAAGTCGGTGTCGTGGCTGTCAAGCTATTTGCCCTCGGAAGGCCTAGTCGGTATCTCGCTTTTAATTGACTTTGTGGGATAAGAGAATTCTATGTGTATTGTTTCACCACGCATTAGAAAATAACCAGAAACGTGTAGCTAAATTGGGTTATTTAAATATGTGTGTCACTCGTTCCTCAGAATCAGCCGCATAACGAATGTCCTAAAAGTTTTGGCTTTAGAAAAAAAAGTTTGTTAACTCATGTTACTGTCAGTTGACATAAATTAGATATAAGAAAAAGTAAATACAAGTTAGTTGGGAGGGGATCAAAGCTGAAATTTGTCGAAAATTCCAGAATGAAAATATTTCACGCCCAACCATTCATCGAACAATAGCGGAGTGCGAGCATGGAATACCATGTCTGAAAAAGTGGAAGGCGACGTGCATTTACTGCACAGAGGTCAGTGACATTGGTGAAAAGAGCAAAAAATCAGGTCGAAATGTCAACAAGGAAACTGGCTTGTCAATAAAGATCTTCTAAGAAGAAGTTGGAATTGGGGCGGAACGGTCTTGAATATCGAAAGAAACTTAAGTGCACTTTGAGTAATGAAGGGAAACGATGGATTTTATACGGACAACATAGAGGAATGCCCTGACAATGTTAGATGCGAAGATAAAGCGAAATTTGCAGATAAAATCCTTGTCTAGTGCGCAATTTCTAACAGGGGTGTATCCCAACGTTTTGTGGGAAGAGTGAGGGGTGAAGCTTTGAATAGTCACTATACCTGTATTGATAACTGCCTTTCCAAATTGCTTCAGTTTGTCCACGAACATCATGCTAATAACCATACCATGTTTTGGCCAGACAACACAACATACCGTTTGTTCCCAAAAACGATAGTGCTACAAACTTGCCACAGGCTCGCCCAATAGAGGATTTTTGGGCTTTACTGTCTAGGAAGGTTTATCATGGAAGCTGGTAAGCCCAAGATGAAGAAGAATTAAGACGGTGAATTTACGAAAAACTGAGAGAAATTGATCTGAATTCCGTCCAGGACCTCATGAGAGACATTAACTCAACCACTGAATGAGGATGCATGTATCCTCACTATGGACTAATTGTTCGAGCCCGTTTCCATTTATTTCCTTTGTTATACAGGGTGCGGCAGAGAGGACGGACGGTTTTAAAAAAATCATAAAATAGTTAATTTTTACTAGAAAACAAATTTATTGATGGAATCAGGTCCACAAGGAAGTAGCATTTGAGACAGTCAAGTGTGGAAAATCACATCAGGCATGTGGTGGCCGAAATCGTTGATGCAGTGCAGGAGGCGCTCTTGGAAGTTCGCGTAGACTCTCTCCAACATCGCTCTCTCAACATGGGCGACTTCCACGCGAATTTCGCCCTTCAATTCGTCCAGTGTTCGGGGCTTGTTCGCGTATACTCTAGCCTTGAGGTGTCCCCATAAGACAAAATGAGGTTCTCAGTTTGATCGATCAGTGCTTCCATCTCACCTGCGAAGTTCATTCGTTGTGCATAATCTCAATGGCCAATTTGTAGGGGTGAAAGCGCAAAGTTCGCCATACCGAACGATCACTAAGGCAAAGTGTCGCAGCATGTTTCCGGGCAGATCGAGTCGGACTGCGAAGAAAGACCTGTCGAACGCGTTCAACATTTTCAGGAGTTCGAACTGTTCGCGACGCTCCTCTTGGTCTTCTGTTGATCAGTTCACCACGCCTGCGAAGTGATTCAACCCAACGAGGGATGGTGTTTCGAGAGGGAACAGCTCTATTCCGATGAATGTTAAAGTGGCGACGAAACTCACGCTGTACGACGATGACTGACTCATTATTTCGGACGAAACAATCATAGGCGAAAACGCGATGCTCCACCGTCCAAGGCTCCACAACGACAAGTGGTAAAATAATGCTAGGATCTCACGAGTCAAACGGCACCCTCCCCACCTCTCTCGTAGAGGGAGCCGGAGAGTACTACCCATCCCAAAAACGTCCGTCCTCTCTGCCGCACCCTGTACAAGTTCGTATTCAACTTCATCCTAAGAGATACTAACTTGTTCCGAATATAATCCTAATGGTTAGACATTCCTAACAAGACAACCATCTTTAAAATATTATGAAGGAGGAAAATCCCCTCCGCCTATGTATCCATAACAGGGTTTTCGTATCCGCTAGCAGGTCGTATCAGCTTCGCGGAATCAAGGAGCCTGGTTTGTCCCATGTTTGCCCGTATATTTGTTGAGATAAGATTTTGCCAAGGCAGGTATGGCCTCTGTGTGTATAGGCTTTGCAGTTATTGTTAACCCAGTTCGGTAGCGTTGTCATGTTACAATAACGGTTCACGGAATGGGGCAATAAGGTATGCAGTGTCTTGGCAGCGGCGGATCCTGAACGGAATTTTGTATAGATACAAAGAATGCTTCTGAAAAATTGGTGATCGCTGAACTGAATATGGATAGTTAGAATCGGACTACAAGGTAATCCCCTGAAGGAGTTAGATCTGAAGCTTCATAGTGTGGCACCGCTGAGCTTATGGAGGGGCAGCGATAGTCGTAGGGTTAGAAACAAATAACTTAAATAGCAGCATTTTATAACATTTCTATCTGTAGGAAGTCATTTTTTTTTAATGGAGAAATCAATAGAGGAATTATACACCTTAATGGTTTCTGTACTCCATCGCGTATACAGAATAATGTAAATAATGTAAGCATAATTATTCCACAAAACATTCAATACATGTGCGACATAGTATTTTTCAATAGTTTACCGCACAGAGATCGTGTCGGTGTTTCATATGGCTTCACGCAAAAGCGTGTTAATAAATTTGAATCATTATTAAATTTCTCTGATTTAATAAACGGTGAACGGTTGAACAAGAGGCGTAGTAAATATTTTTAATTAATCTGATCTGGTGTCGTGTCGGTCAATATTTATTTTCCAGTGACCGTTTTATACTGTATTGCTCGATTTCAAAAACGGTTTATTTCAATAGTAGAACATAGTTTAGATTGTGAATACTGGTATATTCTAGACTCTAGAGGTTTTCAAACGTATTTCATCTACTTCCCACTTTGAGAATCAATTATTTTCTAGCGTCCTCCGAAATAGTTCAAGATCACACAATAAAACGATTTAGGCGAGAAAAAGAGAGTCAATACACAAAAATGACAATTGAAAATTGAAGACCCGGGAGGGGAGTCTTCTGTCTCACTGATTTTGCGAGCGAATATCCTTGTGACAATTGAAGAGCGGGGACAAAAATTATCCATTGCCTCTCGCCCACCAAATCAATTCGTCGCCCCTAAATTTTCCATTAGGATCCTTACAACCCCCCTCCCACACCCCGACAGGTCCTCAACTTTCACAAGGGAGCGATATCGCCCACTGTTAGAAACACTCTGGTAGAACGTGTTCAGAATATCATCTGTAATGATACCGGAAAGTTCTCCATACATCTCTTTTATAATATAATTAAAACAAAACAAGATAATGAATGTGAATTGATTGATGATAGCAAGGCTGTTAATTCTTATAGGTATAAAATATTTCATATTCCATTGCAGCAGGCAAAAAATAAAATTATTGATAGGCTGGATACCTTACCCGACTATACCAGAGCCTTCTCTTACTGAGAACGATGGATATCTTTTAAGTTTTGCACATAGAAACATAGTAGGCCGCGCGGATCGAACGTCAGTACTGAATCTTAACCTCACTCTTTAGTAAACTTAAATTCAAAGTTTCACAACAATGCGTGCTGTCATTAGAAAAATGGAACTCAACCGAGAACATTTTCGCGCCATAATTTATTACAACTTTCAGAGACAATTATCGCAACAAGAATGCCTTGCTGAGTTACTTTCTGTTTTCGGCAACGAAGCTCCACATCAGTCGTCAATTTCCCGTTGGTATGGAGAACTCAAACGTGAACGGGTGAGTCTTAGCGACGATTCCAGGATGGGTGCACCAAAAACGGCAGTCACCCAGGAAAACGTCGATACTGTGGGCAAACTCATCATTGAAGATAGACATGTGACATATCGCCAGATTGAGGTGTCCTTGAAGATCTCAAAGACCTCAATTCAAAAAATTTTACATGGAGAATTAGGAGAAAGGAGAAGTAAGAAAATTAGTTTCTCGTTGGATACCCCACTTGTTGACTGAAGAGCAGAAAGCAGCCAGAGCTAATTGGTGTCAAAAAACGCTCGACCGTTTCAATTTCGGAAACTCAAAAAATGGGTACAGCATTGCTAGTGGTGATGAATCGTGGCTTTACTGTTATGAACCCGAAAATAAACGACAGTCAGCTGTTTGGGTGTTCCAAGGTGAAGAAAAGCCAACAAAAGTCATCCGTTCTCGAAGTGTTTCGAATGAGATGGTCGCAACATTTGCGTCAAAAGCGGGTCATATTGCAACAATTCCTCTTAATGAGCAAAAGAACTGTTACTGCGGATTGGTATACCACCATTTGTTTGCCAAAAGTCATCATCGAGCTTCGAAAAATCAACCCCGAAAGAAGAATCATCCTCCACCAAGACAATCAAGCTCGCACACAGCCCAAAAAACAAGGCAGAATTTAACAGATGAAAACGTGGAATTATTTAACCATTCTCCGTATAGTCCCGATCTAAGTCCTAACGATTTCTTTACTTTCCTGAAAATTAAAAACAGACTGCGTGGTCAAAGGTTCCAGTCACATGAAGAAGCAGTTGACGCATTGAAAAGTGCCGTTTTGGATCTGCCAGCAAACGAATGGAATAAGTGCTTCGAAAATTGATTCGAGCGCATGCAGATATGTATTAATCTCCGAAAAACAATAAAGTCATTTAAAGCTACCTACCGTATTGTTTTATTTCCATATGCAAAACTTAAAAGACATCCCTCTAAGTGCTAACAGTTCTGAGATTCCACAGATCTTGAATACTTGCCATTGCAGTTGTTTAAACTAATGTCATTAGATGGCTACGGTAAGATCAAGAGAGCATAGATCCAGAGATCGAGCAGTTCTGCTCCGTAGGCTTCTGCTTAAAACTAATCACAATTGCACCATTGTCGGCACTAAAGTACCCTACCCAGAAAGGTGGAACCTTAAGGGAATAGTCCAATCCGCAGACAGACTTATAAGCTACTAGATGACAGCTCATCATATTAAATGCTGCATCAAATCATAGCCACACCTAAATCCAACCCACTACTCTCCAGAATACCGGTATGATGATCGCATAACACGCGGTTGTTAAATTTGCGAGTCGTACCCCTTTGCTCTGCTGTGCCGATCCTTTATTGGTTAATGGCTTCCAGAAGAGGATAACACAGCCGGCAGCTAACGTTGTTACGAGACGATGTACGCTTATAAATAAAATGTTCCTCCTTCCGGGAAATAGAAAATGAATAAGAGTATGGAAAAAAGATTCCAGAAATTGGACCAAAAGAAATTCGTAAATTTTTGAATGAATTCTATAAAACCTAATAATATCATTATCAAACCATGTACCACTACAGACCATCACAAGAATTCAATCAGTGGCCACATAAAAACAATATAAAAAAACAGTGAGGTGTGCACATACCAAAGACTCAATTTACATGTTTCTCGTCAACCCGTAACTTTACTGAGGGCATCTGCACGCTGAAGGGACCTTGTCACTTAAAAGTGTTAGGGTGGATCCCTTTCTCAAGTTCTCTCCACAATTTACGAAACCTCTTAGTAAATAAACAACCGCTTACTGTTTTGGGCCTTGTGATACAACTTGACAGAGGTACAGAGAGCAACAATAAAGTGGGTTATATCTATTTACAGTGTGGTAGGCAAACAGAAAAGCTCTGGAGCAAGCCTAATTACTGGAAAATGGAGAATGCTCAGAGGATAGAAGTATACAACGTACATGTATTTCAGCAACAGCCCAAGCGCTGGAAAAACAAATGAACTGTTACTCGGAAGACACATAAGTAAATTATATTGTCTATGTCATTTCGTGCTATCAAAAGTGAGTCTTCTAATTAAACATCTGTGGCTTTATTTGGTGGCGAGTAAAACATGAAAATCAATCAGATTGACAACCACGTGGTAAGTATTGGGAGTTACATTAACAGACGACCTTATTAAATCGATTTGATAACTATATATTTATGTTTGACGCTGAAGGTTGAGACATTTAAAATAACTAATTTGAATCTATCTAGATATTTATATAAATGTGAATGACTGTCTAGTCTGTCTGCATCACTTAGTAGTTTTTACACTTACCAATAATTGAAACCCGAGGCAGGTTATCCTCGAAAATATACAGGGTGTTCAAAAAGTATGGATAGATCAAAATATCTCGAAAAGATTTATCTAACGGTGATCTTTAACGTGACCTTAGCTCTGACCTTCAAGGCCATTTGAAGGTCAAGGCATATTTCGTTAATGGAATCCCTATTTTTGACACCAAAATTGTGAAGAGTTTGAAATTAAACGTTTTACGTCTTTGACCTTGACCATCCATGGCAGCGGAAATATAAAATATCTCGAAACATACGACTCATAAAGAAAAATTTTGTGTAATAAAGTTGTGCGGCTTCGAAGATGACCCTGACTATGGCCACCAAACTCACTTAAAACCCTCATTTTTCACAACGAAACTGTAAAGATCGGGAGGTCTGACGTTGAAGGTAATTGCAAAGGTCAACATTACCCCCACAAACCTCAAAACTGTGATTTCGAATGCTTTTGCTAGAACCAACTGTTTTGCAATGCTTTGACTTGATGGCACGTAAGGTGGTTCTCATAGTCAAGGTCAAAACAATATTCACATCTGACCTTGAAGACCGTCATCAGAGTCATTGTCATGGTAACCATCGTGTTACCTCTTAGAAACCCTACAGCATTTATTTGAAGCTTTTTTCTAGGAAGCCTAGTTTTTGAAATATCCATATGGGAAGACTAAAATGTGATACCCTCTATATAACCGTGCTTTTCTAACACTCTGTATGCATCTCTCGTATATTGGATTCCAGCAAATGACCTCACGTGCTTCATGCCATTACAACGATACCCCGATCCGGAGGCATTCCTACCTTTTTTTATTGTAACGCATCAATCATATTTTAAACGAAGCTGTTTACGTAGAAGTAGACGTCGTGACATCCACACCGATGCCCTGGCTTCAACCCTACAGGGCTTCGGAGGGTCTCTTCCTCCTGACCCATCGAAGGAATACAAATGAGAGGTTGCGCCGGGCGTTATAAGGACTGATCGACGATTAATTTACTCCTAAGCTAATTTAATGCCTGTAAGTTCTCTGTCAAGGCTCAGTTTGAGTGTCGAGGATCTGGGAAGGATTTACTGTTTGTATGGGGTTGTCCACTTGTGATCTACGGGGTGCGGCAGAGAGGACGGACGTTTTTGGGAGCGGTAGTACTCTTTGCCTCCGTCTACGAGAGAGGTGGGGAAGGTGTCGTTTGACTCGTGATTCTTTCATCCGAAATAATGAGACAGTCATCGGCGTACAGCGTGAGTTTCGTTGCCACTTCAACATTCATCGAAATAGAGCTGTTCCCTCTCGAAACACCATCCTTCGTTGGGTTGAATCACTTCGCAGGCGTGGTGAACTGATCAACAGAAGACCAAGAGGAGCGCCGCGAACAGTTCGAACTCCTGAAAATGTTGAACGCGTTCGACACGTCTTTCTTCGCAGTCCGACTCGACCTGCCCGGAAACATGCTGCTGCACTTCGCCTTAGTGATCGTTCGGTAAGGCGAATTTTGCATGTGGATCTCCGCTTTCACCCCTACAAATTGGCCATTGTGCAACAGTTACAGCCCGGAGATTATGCACAACGAATGAACTTCGCACGTGTGATGGAAGCACTGATCATTGGCCTCCTCGGTCCCTAGATTTATCCATATGCAATGTTTTCTTATGGGGACACCTCAAGGCTAGAGTATACGCGAACAAGCCCCGAACTCTGGACAAATTGAAGGGCGAAATTGGCGTGGAAGTCGCCCAAGTTGAGAGAGCGATGATGGAGAGAGTCTGCGCGAACTTCCAAGAACGCCTCCAGCTCTGCGTCAACGATTTCGGCCACCACATGCCTGATGTGATTTTCCACACTTGCCTGTCTCAAATGCTATTTCCTTGTGAACCTGATTCCATCAATAAATTTGTTTTCGAGTAAAAATTAACTATTTTATGATTTTTTTAAAACCGTCCATCCTCTCTGTCGCACCCGGTATATACGAGGTAAACTGTCTTTCTAACGTGCACCTTGCTGGAGTGGAACATAGGCAGGAAATATATTAGTGTCGTCAGATGTAAAGACCTGATCATCTAAGAAACGTTCAGGCGCGGATCCAGGGGGGGTCATGGCGGTCATTCCTCCCCCCAGGCGAATTTAGTTTGATCACTAGTTCCAAAACTCTTAGATAAATTCGTAATGCACACATTTTGAATGGATGCCGTACTGGCATTTTCTACTAAACACTGGCAGCACTGCATCCGTCAACAAGGGTTCAGCTGCTTCAAAACTGACACTCCACTTTTCAATACTTTTGAATGAAATTCATACAGTATGTTGAGAAGATAATTGCCCAGGGTGCTATAGGAGCACTTTTTGAAATTTCTTTTTTGCACAAGTTTTATGATGGGTTGAAGTGCGTACTTTTTTTGTTCAACTTCGCGATTTTTTGAAGTTGGTATTTCTCATTTGGCCAGCAGTGTATAAGCAGTGTAAAACTTCATAGTCATTTAGAAGACAGTTCATCCTCTTCAGACTCATCAATGCCAAGTGGGTTTCTCACATTGTTCTTGATAAACGTTGTGTCTTAATCCGTCGGCTCTATTTCCCGTCCGTTGTCTACACGCTAATCCAAAATTAATCTGAATTTCAAATTTGCCGAAGATTTACAGCTCCTAACGTATTTATACTAACCTAATATTCACGTGTCCGCTCAATTCATTTGCGCGCTTTTCTCAGCAAGATTTCGTATCTAGGGGTAATTGAAGTTTTCTGGATAACGAGGTAATTTTCTGCTTATCCGAAACAGCTTCTCACCTGTTCGCATACGAAAATTAAAATTGAGGTCGTGACACCTGCTGGAAAACGTAAAGCTACCTCTCCAGAGCCTAGCATCACTTTTTCACTCAACTCTCCTACATGAACGCAAGGTAAATCTTCTGGACTACCTCAAACGTCACAGCTTGATTAGCGACAGGCAGTATGGTTTCCGGCACCAACGACCGACAGGGGACCTCCTAGCTTACGTAACGCAATTGTGGAGTAAAGTCATCCAGTCTTATGGTGAGGCTCATGTCGTTGCTCTTGACATCACGAAAGTGTTCGATCCGTGTCGAACTTCGTACATGCAGAACTGGCCGATACGACCGCTCCTTTGTCCCGGGGGTGTCGAGATTGTGGAACAATCTACAAGAGGAAGCTTTTCCCAATTCCACTAACCTTAGGCAGTTCAAAAATCGTAAAAACAAAACTTATTTGGGATCATGATAGCAGCCGCGGTGTTCCGGCATTTAGGCTTCTGCCTGCGCGGCTGCTTCGATATATAAAAGAACTCGATTATGCTGTACTATCCATTACAAGGCACTGAGGAAAAATAAATATAGATAGCTAATTTGCCTTTTCAGTTTTATTGTCCAACAGTTTCCCATTCATAGAACATTTTAATGGAGGACAAAAAAACTAACGTAAGATAGATAATGAAAATTAGCCTTCATCAAGAATGTAACACATGTACTCGTATTATTATCCATCAGTAAAAGCTATAGCTGTCTTCAGCGAGCAAGTAACATTAATAGAAAATATATCACAGTAACACCTGGTTCTGTTCAAATTAGTGAACATATCATGTAGTGGTGACTTAAGTAAAATATTCAGAGACCTGCAGGTCGTATGATTGCTAGATGCAAATGTTGGAATGTGGAATTTGATATGTGGCAGGTCTAGAGCACAATTAATTAAATAACGGAACAGTTTGTAGCCAAATACTAGTGAGACAAAGTACCTCTGTTGTTTAAAGTTTACATTTCTAATCTACTTCAGAGTTCCTCATTGCAAGTTCATCTTGCTGAATATGTCCCGTTAATCCTGAGCAAAACAAACCTTATGTACCTCCGAAGACAGAGTATAGGCCTGTAGTTGTAAGTGTCGGTCTTAGATACATTTCTTGAGATGGGCTGGGCATGAGCAAAGTTCCACCTTGCCGGATTTGTAAGATATCTGGAAGTGACCCGAAAGAACTGGAACAACGGCAGGAATCAAGTCCTGACCAGAAGCTTTGTTGATGTAGAACGAATTCTTACGACGATATGCTTGAAGGTTCTTTCTCTCCCTTTGAATCGACGGTACTCGGGCGTTGGAGGGAATGTCCGCTGCTGTTCCGCCTTAAACTTTGCGATGGTTACAATTGTTGTATCCTGCCACGTAAGCGGTGGAAGGTTGACCTGAAAAATTACCTTATATCTGTTTCGCCAGCAACCAACGTAACCAATTACCGAAATATCGAGAATAGACCGCAGCAAAAATGCAAATAGCAAGCTGTCTGTAGGAACTGTATGAAAGTATGCATTGCCAGCCGGGTCACCACTGTAGTCACTGGATGCCGGAGATTCTGGCGGTATAGTAGATATGGTCTTCTTGCGATTGAGAAAACCAGTAATATAGCTTTCCGTTGTCCGACCACATACAATGGATAACTGTTTCATGCTATTTTTCAACTCTTGAGCATGTAACAGCTGTCCACACTTTGTGTGTCATTTATTCAAATGCATTAGAGTACAAACCAGTTTGAATCTAGCTTTTTGACGGTACATCAAATTTATGTATTTGAACAGAGAGATGAAAATAAGGATAATAAACTAGATATTCCGAATCATAAAAAAGTGACTATAATTTCCACTTAAATTATACTGGGTGTTTCATTTAAAGAAACACAACTTCATTCTCACCTTTCTGAGATATCATATACAGGGTGGCACATCGAAAACGAAACAGAGGCATTTACTGGCAGCTCAGTATTTTTTTGGAAAGACGCTCAGAACCGTCGATTTTGTTTTCGAGGGGGACACAAGTTTGGCAAAAAATCACGTTAACGCGTGCAGCCCCCTGTGCGGGGGTGACACCAACCCTAAAATCTTAAACGGAAAGGTGGGTCGAGAGATACCTCATTTTAAAGGACTTTCAATTCCTTTTATGATGATGTAAAATACATGAGCTTCAGTTCAGCAGTTTTGAAGATTTATTAATTTAAAGCTTAAAGTAGACTTTAATAGGTACATCAGATTAGTTTGTACTACTTTCAGAAGAAATTTGACAAAAAGAATTTACTTAATAAGTAAATGCTTTTCTTCACTACGCCCATGGTTTGTTTATCATTTTGTTGTTGAGAATAGCTATTGGAGCGATTTTTGTGGGAAAAAAGTTATTTCTTGAAGAAAGATAAGGAAATATCTCGTACTTATTGTAAATAGGAATTTAGTACATAGTTTGCGATTGATTTGACCAAACTTTGTTGCTAAAATAACTTGTAACGCTTTATTACATAAATTAACCATGGTATATTCCACAGCAGAAAGAGTTGAAATTATCGAAATATTTTTCGGAAATAATCAGTGCGCAGAAATATTTAATGAGCGACATGACAACAGTAACGTGCATCGAAAATATGTTCTAGAACTTGTAGTTAAATTTCGGAAAACTGGGTCAGTCGCCAATAAAAAACGCAACATTGAAAATCCCATAAGGAACGAAGCAATAGAAGTGGTGGTTTTAGGGCAAGTTTATGTAGATCCTACGTTAAGTACCCACAAATTGGAGACTATGTGTGGTGTTAGTTGACGTACTGTCCAACGGATTTTAAATGCCCATAGCTTTCATCTGTATAAAATTCACCTAGTACAAGAACTTAATGAAGACGATTTTGATCGGCGATTACAATTTTGTGAAGATATGAGTGAACGAATTACAAACGATGAACATTTTCTATTCAACACTTGCTTTTCCGATGAATGTTCCTTTTTCTTAAATGGCGTAGTAAATCGTCATAACTGCCGATATTGGTCCGATTCTAATCCCAGAATTTATCATTGGGTTCAAACACAGCAGCCACAAAAATTAAATGTTTGGGCTGGCATTTTTGGCGTTTATTTAGTTGGTCCTTTTTCTTACCTGGAAATTTGACCGGTGAAATGGATTTAGAATAATTGGAAGACGCTATAGATCCTGCATTACCAGCCATAATTGAAAATCAGAATGATCGGTGGTACATTGCGAATAGGTTGATGTTCCAACAGGATGGTGCCCCACCATTCGACAATATTTAGATCAGACGTTTCCAGATCGATGGATTTTTAGAAGAGGTGCCATTAAATGGCCCCCAAGATCGCCAGATTTGTCACCTTTGGATTCCTTTATGTGGTGTCATTTAAAAAGCAATTTCTATGATACTCAGCCAACATCATTAGAAGACCTGCGACAAAGAACTGTGAATGAGTGCCTTCAAATTACTCCTCAAATATTGCACAATATGCGGCAACGTTTTGAGCAAAATCTTTATTATTGCATGGAGAGTCATGGTGGCCATTTTCAACATTTACTTGCCTAACGGGTCAGTTCATTCTTCATTTTTAAATTACTTTGCTGCCAAATGTATTGATCTCCACTAATGACGATGTATTAGTTTTATTTAAGCTCAATAAATCTTCAAAACTACTGAACTGAAGTATATTAATTTTATATCATTATAAAGGGAATCGAAAGATCTTTAAAATAAGGTATCACTCGACCCGACTTTCCATTTAAGATTTTGGGGGTGGTGTCACCCCCGCTTAGCGGGCTGCACGTGCTAACGTGATTTTTTGCCAAGCTTGTGTCCCCCTCGAAAACAAAATCGACGGGTCTAAGCGTTTTAAAAAAAAAACTGAGCTGCCAGTAAATGCGTCTGATTCGTTTTCAATGCGCCACCCTGTGTATAAACAGGTCATTGCCTGAAAAAAAAACTTATATCACACCCCACAACCCTTGTGGATATCGTTTTTCTAGAGGCTCATGCATTTGGATATCCAAAGACTTAATTATAGCTCCTACATTTTGCATTCGTTAACATATGGTAGACACTTCATGGAAAATTCGACGCCGGATTTGACGTAACGAAATCTCAGTAATCAAATTTTTGCCTCCACGCTCAACGACAGTCCTCTATGGTGCCACTTCCGAAAACAGTACATGGAGAAGTCCGTATATGCCTAAACTTCGGTCACAGGCATGTGTAAATTGACTCTGAATTGGTCTCGGGAGACGAAGCCCTCCTACTAATATTGTGTAGAAACTTTGGAACGGTTTTAGTTTCGGGGGCAAACTTCTGGTGGAAATTTGATTAATGCTGTTAGGTCAGAGACACGTAGCTCTAATGAATTGCGTTCACGGCGGAAATACGGCGGAAGTTAATTTTGCACGTGTGTTGGCGTTATCACATTATGATACTTAATGTGCGAAGGGGGTATTTTTGATGTTTGAAAGCCCTCTAAGTTTTATTAGAAAGTACTAAGGAAATGGAGCAAAATGATTTCGATATAGACATGCGCATATGAATAGGAAGTCTAAGAAAAAATGAGTGTCACGTAAGTATACCGCGATCATTTCAGTCTCTAGTAGAGGACCTAGAAGAGAAGTAAAAAATCAAAAATATGACTATTTCCAAGAACAGGATGATTCTATAGATATTAAAACACTGATCATAGGTAAAAATGCCAAGGAATCTACAGAGATAGGCCTAAACATTATGATTAACCAAAGTGGTGAAACTGTTAAGTAGCTCAACTGATTAAAGAGAAATTATAGACGAAGACGAATATCTTATCCTCGAGGCATGACTAAATTACCAATCAGAATGACGAACAAATATGAATTGGAAGCTTTTTTAGAAAAAACTGCGGAAACAGGGTTTTGATAGAGGCATGTTTCAGTCTCTATTAGAGAACCGTGAGAAGCAAAAAAATAGAACAGAGGTATTTGGTATCAAAGGTATAAATACTTCCAGGAACAGAATGATTCTTTAAATGTTAAAACACCGATCATAGCTAGAAACGCGAAGAAATAAGCTTACATATCTACTGTGATTAGAGAGAATGAACCTAAACATTATAATCAACTTAAGACCTAAAGCTATTCATCAAGAAAGAAATTGAAAATCAAGACGCGTATCTTACCCTCGAGGCATGGATACACTCTCGATTAGAATCACGAACAAATATGCATACTTGGAATTGCAGAGTTGATCTACTTTACACAATTTGGACATACAGGGAGTAAACCTTATGGTAGTCATTATTGAAATGGGTAAAAGGGGGGAGCGTCAAAATAAGTCGAAAAGTTCATATGACCCATGGCCCAGAAGTCAATAGATTTTTGTCCATAATGGCTTTATACTTTACAAATTTAAGTGCTTTATATCGACCACAATCACCACAATCTTACTAATTTTTATAATCTAATCTAAAACGTTTTTAAATTGGGTAAGTAACAAATAAATGGCATTAAGTTTTTCTAAGTTAATCCAAAATTTGTAGTCAGTAAGTAAGTTTCATTAAATTAGATATTTAAAACACACATGATAAAACCACCTGTATTGACGAGGGTTATTCCAAGACTATAAAATGAAATACTTATCGCCGATCAGTACGGCTCACAGATGCAGCCGTATAAGGATTTTGATTTACAACCTGGGAAACATCCCGGGTGACCATGTCTGTGTCCGAAATGCGTATCGGAATAAAATTCTTAATTTCCGGATTACGGCTTGTTACAAATGTGACATGGGATGCAAGGGCCGTTAGTCTGGGAAGGTATAGTAGGGTTAAATGTAATTTGAAACGTGATTCACAAATGCTGGGAATAGTAATACTTTGGGAACAGCTAGGTAACTTTAACGTCAACATATCTCTCAGTCCACCGATCAATGATTCAAAAAAACGTAGGAGCAGGGAAAGGTTCATCGGCACTGGGCAGTCAATGTTTGCTATTTTTTTATGAACATATACAGGGTCTTTCAGTTTATTGTTGCATAACTTCAAGATTCGATAGAACTTTTAAAATTAATGCAAAAAGTTTATATAAACATGGGACGAAAAATGCGTGGCTTCCGAAATACAGGGTGTTTAAATTTACTTTCTAAAATAGTTTTTTTTAAATATTTCAAACAATATTTGATGCATAACACTGGAAATTGGTATACAAGGGTTTTTTGGTACGACAAAACCAACCATGCACATAGTTTTACTGTAGCCGCTAGAGGGCGCTCTCTACTGTACCTGTGGCGTATTAAAATGACCGAAAAATTTTTCTTAGTACAATTTTTTGCTTTTTGAATAAAACAGGTGATTCTCCGCACTTTTCAACATAAAAAAGCTCTCTTGTCAATTTTCCTTATAGTTAGCCGTTATAGAGATATGTCGATTTTTAAGGTTCGATGCATTTTTAATTATTTATGATAAAATAACGTTATAAAGTCAGTATCTCGATAATTTTTAGAAGTAGGCCGTGCCTGCAAATATTTTTGAAATTGAAAGCAGAATAAGGTTGAAGGTCAATTAGTTGACAGTTAGTTTTGTTGTCTGTTGAAACCTGAAAAGTTTTTTTGCAATTGTGAATGCACGAAAGTTAGTTTCTTTCACCTGTTTTTTTGTCAGTTTTATAAAAATGCCATTTTTATTCTCCAATCAAGAGTTAGCGGATATTCATTTTGTGTATGGCTTTGTAAATGGAAACGCAGCAGAAGCAGCCAGAGAATACGCACGAAGATTTCCAAACAGACGACATCCAACTCGCTCAGTATTTGTAAGAGTGCATCGCCAAATAATTGAAAATGGTTTTGGAAATCTCCAAAGGGATCAAAACATAAATATTCGTCAGCGCAGATTTACCCGTATGATTCTGCGTGAGTTTGATAGAGATCCGACCACAAGTGTTAGGAGAGTTTCTGGTGCCTTGGGATTTTCAGCAAGCCATGTTCACCGTGTTCTTAGAAATAACCATAGACGTCCTTACTATTTGCAACCTGTGCAAGGACTACAGCCAGGGGACGGAGAACGAAGAATCACATTTTGTCAGTGGATTCTTGATAGAACTGATACTAATAGGGAGTTTTTAAGTAACGTTTTATGGACCGATGAGTCATGCTTCACTAGACGTGGAGTGGTAAATTTTCATAATCAACATATTTGGTCGCATTAAAATCCGCAAGCAGTTCGGGAAAGAAATTTTCAGCATGAATTTAGTGTGAACGTGTGGATTGGTATCTACCGTAATCGACTATTTGGACCCTACGTTTTGCCTGCAAGGTTAAATGCTGCGACCTTCTTGGAATTTTTAAAGGCTGAGCATGCAAATTTGGAGGATGATGTTATGTTAGATTTAAGAAGATTGGCCTGGTTCCAGCTTGATGGTCGTCCAGCTCATTATTCGATAATAGTTAGAAACTGGCTGGACAAAAATTATCCAGAAAGATGGATCGGCCGTGGAGGACCAGTTGCCTGGCCTCCACGATCCCCTGACCTAAATCCATTAGATTTCTTTGTGTGGGGATTTCTAAAAGAAAAAGTGTACCAGACTTCCGTAACCACAAGAGATATGCTAATAGACAGAATCAGGAATGCATGTGATGAAATAAGGCATTATTTGAATAATGCTATACCACGTTCGATCATTCGTAGATGTGAATTGTGTATTGAACAATTGGGTTTACATTTCGAGCAACCACTTTAGATTTTGTATGTTTGTCCTAACTATCCAATAGCATGTTAGTTGTAGATAATTAATTTAATTTGTTAAAAATAATTTTGGAAGATTAAACAAATCAATATTCTGTTTTTTTGTGTTTATTTGGAGTTAGGAATTATTGCTGTGTTTAAAAACACAATCTAAACGATCATCTTAATTTTTTGTAATGCCCAAATCGAAAATGTAAAAAAAAATATTATTTTCCCATAAATAATTAAAAATGCATCGAACCTTAAAAATCGAAATATCTCAAAATCGGCTAACTATAAGGAAAACTCTCATGAGAGCTTTTTTATGTTGAAAAGTGCGAAGAATCAGTATGTTTATTCAAAAAGCAAAAAATTGCACTAAGAAAAAATTTTCGGTCATTTTAATACACTACAGGTACAGTAGAGAGCGCCCTCTAGCGGCTACAGTAAAACTATGCCCATGGTTCGTTTTGTCGTACCAAAAAACCGTTGTATACCAATTTTCACTGTTATACATCAAATATTGTTCGAAATATTTTAAAAAAACTATTTTATAAAGTAAATTCAAACACCCTCTATTTCGGAAGCCACGCATTTCTCGACCCATGTTTATATAGACTGTATGCATTAATTTTAAAAGTTCTATCGTATCTTAAAGTTGTTCAACAATTAACTGAAACACCCTGTATATTGCTAGAAAGCTGATTTCGGTAAGCTTTATGACATAACTCGAAGAAACTGTATCAAGTCATTTTGTATATTTAACTTATCCTCCATTGTTGGAAATGTAAAGAGGTACATATGTAGTAAGAGTCAATTCGCATTGGTTTGTACGAATATCTCGAAAGTCGTTGCTGAAGATATTTTGAACCTATTTTAGAAACTCCTTGGGCCTACCAGTAGCCTGACATCAGAGTGACAAACTGTAATGTGTGAAGTTGGAAGCACATTCTATTAATGAAATGATACCCGACCTTTATTATCGATATACTAGACTTCTGCACCTCATATTGAAGTTATTCTTTTGAACCCTTACGCTTTATCAGAATCAGATACTTTCTCAACATACTTAGTATCTATATTTTGATAGATAGCCTGATTGGTTCATCTTTTATACTGACTTCCGTCAATGGGATACGAAATTCCCCCGCGAGGCTTCTACAGAAGTGTGCCAAACAAGAATTAAAATTATGATTATTGCCACTTGAAAATTTTCATTAGAACCATGACTTAAACAAAAATTGAAATACTGCTACAGAAAATAAAATTGTTTACGATTCATAAAAGGAAATAAGAAAATAGATAATACATCGCACTACAAAATAACACTGATATCTAAATAGTTTTGCGATAAATACTTCAGACAATTCTTGCTCCATGGCCCTCACGTCTAATTGGCACCTACGGCTTCCGATTCTCATTGAAGTTCTTTCATCTTGAGGGGCTATCCTGTTAGACGTATTAATAACAAAAACAGAACATGTTTCATCCGTTCCGTCACTTTTTTAGTCTGAAAAACACACTTGCCATGAGTGAGAAACCTAACTTCTTATTGAAAATTGTAGGTCGGTCTTTGCTATTTATGTATGGAATATAGCATCGCACATATGTAAGTCCACCGCGGCTCCGTTGACATATCATCCGAACATGTGTTCAATGACTTTTTACGTTATTAGCGGGTCCACGGCCGCAACTTGGGTGCTAATGTTGCGCTTAAGGTCTTGAATCGTGCGTGGGGTAGTCGCGTATACTTTACTTTCCAAAAATCCCCGGAAAAAATAGTCTATTGGCGTTAAGTCGCACGATCTTGGAGGCCCATTCACTTCGAAATTTCTCGAAATATTGCGATCTGGAAATTTCTCGGCCAATAACTGGATTGTTTGGCGAGCTGTGTGCGAAGTAGCACCGTCTTGCTGGAACCAACGGTCACTGGCATCAATACCTTCCAGTTTCGGCCAAAAAAATCCGTTATCATACCACGAACCGTCAAATGATGCCACCGGCCCATAATCCGCACTAAACAGTTACTTTTTGATCATTGAGAGGTTGTTCATGGATCTCGTGTGGGTTTTGCGAACCCCAAATCCTACAGTTTTGCTTATTTACGTGGCCACTGAGGTAAAAATGTGCCTCGTCTGAAAAGATGATTTTAGCCGAAAATCCCTCTCCTTTCTCAAGCATCCAATTAACAAAAATACGCCGTTGCTGATGGCCCGCTGGCTTCAATTGTTGCGTTGGTTGGATCTTGTATAGGTGTAGGTGGAGATCAACATGCAGAATCCTCCATAATGTTGTTGGCCTGATGTCCAATTCTTGCGAACGGTGTCTTATCGAAGTTGATGGCTGTTCATAAACACTTTTACCCACAGCGGCCACTGATTCACGTGTACGTACCGGACGTGCATGTTGATATGTTCTACGATCTTCAACTGAGCCAGTTTCCTCAAAGCGATTGATAACCCACCGAATTCTACGCTCTGTGGGACGATTACGTCGACCAAATTCATCACAAGTTTGTGAAAAGTACTTTCTTAAGATCCTCCGTTTTCGTAATATTTTTGGACGACCAAAATGCGTTCATGCGTTGTTCAAGAATCCATAATAACACATGCCAGACCTTTGACAGTTCATATGTGCTAAACACGTGGCAGTTGACACGTTTAACATTTCAAAAAATGGTAGTTGAAGAAAGAAGCAATAGATGGAACACCCTATATAATCCGTCATGAGAAAGCTTTAATTTCATTCGCCATATTAATAGAGTTTAAAGTCATTCCTATAAAGTTCATCCCATATGGATCTTCGCCCAACATTTATTGTACCTTGCTTCGTTGTAAGTTCCTAACGACAATTTTCATTTCGCCTAGTTTCCCTGATTTTGCAGGCTTTGATGATTTCACGTTTCTTGTCTACTGATGCCCAATATTACCACTAAATAATGGAATCAAGCTGTCTCACAGCATTCCTCGATTTTTTCAAGTACTAATTCCAGTGCTACTACTAGATCTTCCATTCGTGATTTCAATTCCAGTTTGTGTCAATTTTCTGCCATTAACTATGTGAATACTTGCAAATCGTGCTTCTGCCAGTTCTGAAGGTGACAATATTTTGTCCTATTAATTTATTTCGCACCTTATTCATCACATACCTTCACGCATTTCGTGCGCAGTACTCACTGTAATCAAAGTCTTTGAACGAACAAAATCGAGAAGCTAGAACTCGTCTGTTAAACTGTTAAAGTGTAATTTAATTTAGAGTACATTATTTCTCACATCAAGGTAGAAGTTGGAGCGTTTGTACTGCAGGAACTATGCAAGACATTCCATTTAATTTAGAAATGGGGATTATTAAAATTAATTATTATATGGCCGCCCTGCACGCTCTTCACCGTCACTGTTTTTGCGTTAATTTGATTCAGCGAGATTGAACAAAGTAGGTCAGCAACCTCGCTTCAAGCTACAGGTAATACATTTATGTAGTAAATAGAGGCACATCGATAGAATAAGATTCTGTTCCTTCCTGCACTCCAACGCTTAAACCTTTTGGGTTTTTACCAGAAAATTAGAGAAGACACTGGTATGTTCTCTAGACTAGCTTTCTACGCGCGGCTTCCCATACATAAGCTCAGCTTTCATCGTAAAATATGTATATTCCTCTGTGGTAAAGGTAGCTTATAAGTCACTTTCGAACGTTCAAGTATCTTCTTCGTATCAACGTCCATCTTATGACCTTCCAGACAAGCTGTGCATATAGTTAGCCAACTTCCTTTTGCGCCGCAAGATATCCATCGTAATTGAAGGGTTCTGCTCTTCATCTCACAGTCTCAACTCGGATGTTCCTCAGGGAAGTGTGACAAACCTAACAAAAAAGTAGGACAAACCTGACAAAAAAGGTTCTTGACTTCGCCATATAAGCGACCGAATTTCCTGTAAGCTTAATCTATGGCACTGCTGATGACAGCACTCTACATGCAGCAATTAAGAGCGCGCAGCCGATCTCTGCCGGTGCGCTGGTAAAAAGAAGACTAGCGGCGACTTTGTCCCTTACCTCTTGGGGAGGCAACAATCTGGTACAGTTTAATGCTTCCAAATCACAGAACTGTACAAGAAGCGCTGTAAGGCTGTCCTCTATCATGCTATGATGCCGCCGCACGATGAGCCTGCCAGACAGACCCGCTTGGCTTCGGCATCCCATCCTAACGGTGTCAACCTTTGTCCATAAGGCTTAGAGATTGTGGAACAATCTGCCTCAGGATGATGTTGCCACTTGTAAGGAGGTTTCTTCCAATTGTACTAACCTTAGCAAGCAAGAGTAAATCATAGCATATGTTCGCAGCGTTGTCCCTTATTTTGTAGACAAAGCCTGTTTCTTCTCTGTACACTATTCACTCCTCGGTTTTTTTCTCTTCCTCTCGGTCTTCCAAACCCTGTTCTATGTTAAAACTGTAATATGCTCCCTGTGTATAAATTAACAATACCGTTTATTTCCTTATAATTTTCGTCCAAACAACAAATTCTTGGTCAACTAAGAAAATGTATGACTGAATTCATGACTTCATTTGAATGAAAAGTCGAAGGCGAAAGGAGTTTATCGAAAATTTGACTACGCTGTCTTGCAGATGGGAAAAAGTAACAATAACAACATGCAATTCGCTTTGAAATCTATCAAAAATAAAATCAGGAAAAAACAACGATTTGGCGACAAATAATAATCATAATAAAAAACGGCTTTATTGGTGGAGCTTAGTCAATCAATATCAATATCAATATCAATATCAATATCAATATCAATAACCTTTATTTCCATACAGACAATGTATAATTGTATTGGAATTGTCAATTTTTTGTTCGCTACAAACCTACAACTAATCTCAAATTGCAATGTTCAAAAATTCATCAACACGATAAAAGCACTTGTTTATCAAAAATTGCTTCAACTGGAACTTGAAGTCGTTAATATTTTTAACCGAAGTAATGTGGCATGGTAAATTATTAAAAAGAAGCGGACCAATTTTATTATGTGATCGTAATGCCGCTTTTGATTTGCTGAAGTTTACATATAAATTAGTACAAAAGTCCTTGTATCATAATAATGCATATCACAATTCCGCTTGAATTTTTCATTATTTTTAAAAACATGCACAATTCATATATACTAAGTGACATATAAATCCGAACACCCAGTTTAAATGGTTTTATTTTAATAAAATTTTGTATAAGTACTTAATGAAGCATAATAAGTAAATGATAAAAATTTCAAAATGATTGCACTGCTTTAAAGCCCTTTGACCTTTAATAATGTGTGGATGCACCCTGATGTGCTACGCATTCTCCAACGCGCCTAGGCATGCTTCTGATCAGGTGGTCAATGTCCTCCTGTGGTATCTCATTCCAGGCAACCACCAACTCCTCTCGAAGTGCTTCTAGAGTCTGAGGAGGACGTTGGAAATTGAGCAATCTCCTATCCATCATATCTCACACGTGCTCAATTGGAGAAAAGTCGGGAGACCTTGGTGGCCATGGTAACAATGTGACATCATTATGTTGAAAGAAGTCTATTGTGACTCTTGCAACATGTGGTCGGGCATTATCTTGTTGGAAAGTTGGATCTGCCAGGGTGTCAAGATAAGGTAAAAGATGGGGTTCTAGAACTTCGTGGATATAACGCTGCGCGTTCATGTTACCTCTGATGAAGATTAAAGGTGGCCCTGACCCGGAACCATAAGCTATAGCACCCCAAACCATAACTCCAACAGTGTGATGAACATGTCTTTCAACAAAAAACTGTGGATTCCTCCTTTCACCACGTCGCCTTCTAACCCTGGCACGACCATCGTGCATGCCTAAACAAAATCGAGACTCGTCACTAAAGACAATACTGTTCCATTCCTGATCCCAGAGTGACCGTTGTCTGCACCACTCAAGGCGATTACGTCGGTGTTCTCGAGTTAAAGGGAGGACCCAGTGTGTCCGGTATGAAAACAAGCCAAAACTTCTCATTCGTCGGTAAACACTTCGCATGCCAATAGGTCTTCCGTGTTCTGCAAACCATTCATTTGCAATGGACCTGGTAGTGGAGAAACGGTCCCTTAAGGCCAATAATCTTAGGCGGCGATCTTCACGGTCTGTTGTTCTACGGCGGCGTCCAGTGCCCCTTGCTCTTTGCGTACGGCCTTCTCGAAGCCATGCCTGACAACACCTAACCACAGTGTCTACACTTCTTTGCACTCTAACTGCAATTGCCCGAAAAGAAAGTCCAGCTTCCCGAAGTCCCACTATACGGCCCCTATCAAACTCACTAAGTTGACGAAATCGTGCAGGTCTCCGTACTCTAGGCATCGTAACCGATCGTAAAGGATGTCAAGAACCAAAATCTGCCAACGTTGATTCTTTACTGCGGCTGAAATATTCATTTTTAGAGCGTTAGTGAATTAAAAAAAACAGTATAAAAACCGCAATGTCCAACTGATAAGGCTGAACATTTTTTCTCTTATTACTTACAGTAAGATAAATACATTCACCAACTTTTATCAAAATAAAACCATTTAAACTGGGTGTTCGGATTTATATGTCACTTAGTATACATACAACGAAGGGACAATTAAAATGTTGAAACTTATAAAATATTTTTTGAAACTTTCTGTTGGTGAGATGCCTGCAAATGACCGGATGCATCTCTTTTGAGACACAAATACATCTTTAGAGCGCGTTCACCAACCCCAGAAACATACTCCATATCTTAATCTCAAATCCACATTAGCAAAATAAACTTGTATCAATTGTTCAGCTGTTAAGATGGTTTTTAATTGCCTCAACACATAGCTTTGAGAGTACATTTTTGATGTGAGAAATTCGCAGTGGGCCTTCCAATTTAAGTTCGAATCAAAATGAACTCCAAGAAATTTCACTTCTCCTCTAAAATCGAGTTGATCGTCACCCAATCTAACTTGAAACCCTTCTACAGTTTTTTGAGCACGATGAAAACGAATAAGCGTTGTTTCGGAAGGATTCAAGTATAGTGAGTGCTGGTTAAACCATGTATTGATATTCCTAATTAAGTTGTTTCATTTATCTTCCAAAATTATATTTGAATTACTTGATATTATGGCAGAAACGTCATCAGCATATGCTGTAAAATGGGTATCTGGATGAATATTATCAAACTGATTAATGTATAAGAGGAAAAAGATTGGTCCAAGAATAGAGCCCTGAGGGACTCCAATCGAGATGTCTAACCTACTTGACACAAAGTTTTTCATATTGTTCCCTGCATCAAGATATTCTAATGAAACATATTGTTTTCTTTGGACTAAAAACGATCTGGCCCATTTAAGAGACTGACCGATAAAACCATATTTAACAACAATCTCCAAGAATTTGTTGTGATCAACGCAGTCGAATACTGAGATCACAAAATACCCTAGTAGGGCACTCGCCCACGTCGATGTATTCTATAAGCTTCTCATAAAAGGAATGTATGGCTGACATTGTGGTCTTACCATCTGTGAAACAATGCTGGTTTTGAGACAGAATATTGTTGTTCCTAAGATGTAGAAGAAGTCTATCCTAATAGGCATATTCAAACACTTTAGAAAGTACAGACGGCACAGTGATTGCCCTGTAGTTTGTAATATCAAGCTCGTTCCCCTTTTTTAAAATTGGTATAACTTTGCCTAGTTTCAGCCTACTTGGGAACTCTCCGCAGCAAAATGAGATATTTATAAGATGTGTTATTGGTTTTATTATAAGATGTAGTACTTATTTTACCAGAAAATTGGGAATTCGTCAAAACCGCAAGATTTGGAAGTTACTGAGCTCATTATCTGTATAAGGGTAAAGTTTGAAATAATTTTTCACATTGAATTTGAAATCAGGTGCACTATCCGAGGTATTAATTTTTTGTAGTAAAGCTCTTACACTCAACCATACTAAAAAATAAAGCATAATACTAATTTGACATACAAATCTATTTTACATATACACTTCGAATGTATATATGTCTATGAATTTCACTTAAAAAGCGAAAAATCTGGTATATGAAACAATTTCCTTCTTATGAAATTCTATTGTGTTACTGAAATAACCTGTGCATAAATACATCCATTATGCCGTTTTTAGTAAAATATAAAGTTGATGTTGGAGGACAAGAGACGAAACGTAATTTTGAAATATAATAATATACAATAAATAAAAAGTGGCAATATTAATGTGCAATTCATTTAAGTCCCAAATTTTTTCGGTCTCTCTCCGAAAGCACTTTGAATTCCGAAGCGGAACCTTTTAATGTACTTGAACTCACAATTACTTTTATTTTAGCGACTTCGTATCTCTTTCCGTTTCCGAGATACCAATGGTGGGAGGCAACTTTGAAACACCCGGAATATAGTATCAAAAATCATGATGAATGTTCACATATGCCAGGTACGGAGCGCATTCACCAAGTTATATAGTCTGTTTTATAATATGGTGAATGATTATAGCAAAGTGGTGGTAGAGCTCGCTAACCGAATTGCTGATTAACACGTTCACTGCCACGTTGGTTCTATAGGACCAACACTCATGTTGCCTCAGCAGGCCACATTGGCCCGATGGGTCCAACATATATTTTGAATTACCAGGCTATGTTGGTCCCATGGGGTCAACGCATTTTCTAATAGCTGCTGGGCCGTTGGCGCATATTTAACTATGTACGACTGTAGAAATGGACCAACATGGCCCAGAAGCTATAGGCCGCACATATAATTTCTTAGATTTTTCCATAACGAGAAACGCGGTCCATATTGGAACAGGGTACCTATACAAGCATGATACAAGGAGGGTTCTGGCTTTAAAATAAACTTTATTTGACCAACAAATATATTTACATGAATAAAATAACATTAATCGTTATACAAAAAAAAATGAAAATAAACATGGTATCTTATTTAGTGATTATGAAGTATATTAAAACAAGGTATGCACAAAAATGGTTCGTTCGCACAACTTTTACAGAAAGTATCTACCTTTTTAGTTTTGTTCATGGCATATTGGCGCCCATGTTTTTCACTGTTAGTCTTGTAACAGTTTTTGCACATCTTTCTTCGTTGATGTTTGCTTCCATATGTTTTCACTTCAATGACGTGATGAACAATGGGTGTAGGTCTTTGTTTTTCTGAATGACTCTCTTCATTGTTTGTCACTAGATGCTTTATAATGTCCTTTTGAAATCTGTCACTGACATATTTTCTGCAGTTACAAGCTTATATAAAATATAAGAATTTACCATAGATGTCGTTAATAAAAGTGCGAAAGCCACTTTCCTGTACCACTTCACGCTTTTTCTTAGAGGCTTAGAGCATGCCCCCAGTTGGTCGGGTAAATCAACTGCTGCTTTGCCTTTATTATAGTCTAATACTACTTTTGGTTTCATCTTAGTTTGCCGATTACATGACACTTCTTGCATGTCATTTCCATGTTTAGTGGATAGGATATAAAAATTCCTGTTATCTCTCCAGTTGCTGATGGTTATGCCAGCCTGGTCAAGAGAAATTATTTCTCCTTTTTTAACTTTGCATTTATCACTTCTTTGGGCAAACCTTTTCGTGTTTTTCTAATTGTTCCTACTAAAGGCGTATTGGAATCGAGCATTTTCTCTGAGAAATCCAAACTTGTATACCAACGGTCAGTTATAAGTGTCCTTCCTTGATGTAGCAAGTCGTCAAGAAGATAACGTACAATACGTTCTGGAGTGACCTTCTGATTATTCTCTATTCCTGCATATATTTTCAAGCTATATGTATATCCAAGATCAGAACACACTTTAAACAACTTCACGCCATATTTATGTCGTTTTGATTTTATGTATTGTCTAAAGCCTAATCTTCCCCTAAATGGCAAGAGTGTCTCATCGCCGCAGATGTGTTCATTTGGAACGTATAGCGACTTGAAATTAGGGGCTTTAGTTTGTACAATTTATCAGATTGGTCTGCCAATGAATTATCAGTAAAATGTATCATTCTCAACAAAATCTCAAATCGATTGCTTGACATGACTTTCCTTGCAAATTGATTAGTGAAAATTGTATCATTGCTCCAGTAGTCGGCAATTTTTGGCATTTGTACCAAACCCATCCATGCAACTAATCCCAAAAATTTTCTGATTTCAGTATTTGTTGTAGGAATCCACTCATGCAAGCTTGAGCTTGGTTTTGCATCTGTACGCATAAGAGTCTGTGTTGCGTACAGATTTGTTTGATCACAAACCATGCTGATAACTCTGTTGTCGACGACGGCATCAAAGAAATCTCCCGCTTTACCATGTGCCAGCAATGCAGCTACTTCCGATTTTACTCCTGACTCGATCGTAAAATCTGGTATTTTTTATAGTTACCTGCTAATGGGCCCCAATTCGATAAAGACATGTTTAAGTTCCGTTGTGGATTTCTGTCATTTAAATCCAGGTCTGTGTTCTCTTCTGGATCTAAATTATATGCTGGGTCTACGTTTGCTTCTGATACTTTGCAAGGTTCTTCACCTAACTCCGCTTCAGGATCAATATTCGGTTGGACAGTGCTTGGGTTTGGATTTAATTTTACTTGTTGCCTCGATACATACTTTTGTATGTTTCTTATAGATTCTGAATCCGATGTTGAGCTCGAGTCTGACTATGAACTACAAACATAATCACTATCAGAAGCTTCAAATGGATCCGAATCATCTTCGGAGAATTTCCCAAAATTGGCGGCTATTTTGAGTAGTTCACTTTGAGACAAAGGTCTCGTACGTTTAGACATCTATAAATACATAGAATTAAAACAATATCTATCTACTGAACTAATATAAACTACTTACGGCTATTATTCTTCTCAAGAGCAGGATAAATTAACTTCTCAAACTGATTGTTGACATATTAGAATATAGGTTATGTTACGCGTCAACGGACCAACGGCGCATGACAGTATTAACTTACCTCACTGGGCCGCGCTGCCCCGATGGGACCAACGTCTTTTTTATATGGTGGCCCACTAGTGCTGAATGTAAAATATATGTTTGGCGTATTGGACACATGTTAAAAAATATGTCTGGCAGCGACCGTGTTAAGGACTCTATAAAATAAAGAGCGCATACGCAAGATGTGATGAAAGAGAGAACTAAATATAAACAAATATATATTAACTACAGGGTGTTCCTCAATGATATGCGAATATTTAAGGGCTAAATTATTACATTAATTTTCTCGGACAATAGAACGGTGTTTATTTTTTTTACTCAAAAATGGCGCATCGAAAGAAAACAATTCAAGAGAGAGCATTTGTTTTAAATTGAACGGGGTGTTCAAAAATAATTTTTATTTGGCAAAAAACAATTGGCGTACCATTTTTTCTTAAAAAACATCGAAGTCAACACCCGTACGCATGCCACTGTTAAAGCTAAAAATTATTTTGGCATTGAAAAACATGCAACTTTATCAACTTTCACTACGTACTGAATATCAGTAAAATATCTGAAGCGGTTCTGAAATTATTAGTTAGTTTATTTTTTTTTTCTAAAGCTTCAACACCCCGAGTTTTGGTAAGGAATCATTTTTGGACCATAGTTTATATAGCAAACTCACATTAATTTTTCATGTAGATTCACACCCTTAAATATCAATAATTAACACCCTGTATACTGCACAGTTTTCTACAGGACGTAGTAACTCTGACAGCTACCTGAAGAAAGTAGGAGAAAGAGTTCACAAACTGCGTGTATTACAAAGAAGTGGAAAATACTCCAAACCATTCACTGAAAATGTGGTAGATGGGTCGACTACTAGAGACAGATGGACATGACGCTGAGAATTTTGCTGGGCATCTAAGTCAGGGCAAATGGGTTGACATCCAATCAATAGTGAAGATGCTAATCAAGGTACATGATGATAAAAACACTGTGGTGGGATGTGTACCGAACGACTGAGGTGTTCTGGTAACTATGCTGCATTTATAATAATTTCACACTTCGGTCAGGAATGGCCGACAGGGCAGTACTGCCTTAGGAGATGGCCTTAATGGCTATAAGAGCTTTCCTCTGTTAAATGAAACCATAAAGTTTGTTCACCTTATACATTATCTTGAATTTTCTATAGCCGTCAATATTACAATTACCTGTATTACCTCTTTATTTCGATCCAGCCTTTTATATTCCATTTCCATTTTTCCATACGCATAACCTGACTTCAGATACACGATATCGCTCGTAGCTCCAATTTGCTTTCTTTCCACTCGTATAAAAGAAGCGATCAAAGTGGGAGTCGTTAACAGAGCTCCGTTCTTTATTTCCACTGCCAGTAGGAAACGTATTATAATGAAATCAAAATATCTTTGAGAGTACTTTGAAGATTTCCCTTTTGTAACGTAAAAGAACCAAATCAGGCAGCCGACTCTTACTACGGACATTTGTTATGTAAATTGAAATTGGAAATGTTAGTGGATCATTGATAGATCTTCGATACACTTGGGCATTTTTAGAGGGGCCTTTGAATCCATACAGTATGGTGCCACGAGCAAGACTAATAGTATGGGCCCATTTGACTGACTTGATCCTTTAAATTCATTTTTTGTACATTTTCGTACTCAACTTTTCTCTAGGAAGGTAACAGGCTATTGGCGAAACTATACTAAGTGACATATAAATCCGAACACCCAGTTTAAATGGTTTTATTTTAATAAAAGTTGGTGAATGTATTTATCTTACTGTAAATAACAAGTGAAAAAATGTTCAGCCTTATCAGTTGGACATTCCGGTTTTTATACTGCTTTTCTAATTCACTAACGCTCTAAAAATGAATATTTCAGCCGCAGTAAAAAATCAACGTTGGCGGATTTTGGTTCTTGACATCCTTTACGATCGGTTACGATGCCTAGAGTACGGAGACCTGTACGATTTCGTCAACTTAGTGAGTTTGATAGGGGCCGTATAGTGGGACTTCGGGAAGCTGGACTTTCTTTTCGGGCAATTGCAGTTAGAGTGCAAAGAAGTGTAGACACTGTGGTTAGGTGTTGTCAGGCATGGCTTCGAGAAGGCCGTACGCAAAGAGCAAGGGGCACTGGACGCCGCCGTAGAACAACAGACCGTGAAGATCGTCGCCTAAGATTATTGGCCTTAAGCGACCGTTTCTCCACAACCAGGTCCATTGCAAATGAATGGTTTGCAGACCTATTGGCATGCGAAGTGTTTACCGACGAATCAGAAGTTTTGGCTTGTTTTCATACCGGCCACACTGGGTCCTCCATTTAACTCGAGAACACCGACGTAATCGCCTTGAGTGGTGCAGACAGCGGTCACTCTGGGATCAGGAATGGAACAGTATTGTCTTTAGTGACGAGTCTCGATTTTGTTTAGGCATGCACGATGGTCGTGCCAGGGTTAGAAGGCGACGTGGTGAAAGGAGGAATCCACAGTTTTTTGTTGAAAGACATGTTCATCATACTGTTGGAGTTATGGTTTGGGGTGCTATAGCTTATGGTTCCAGGTCACCTTTAATCTTCATCAGAGGTAACATGAATGCGCAGCGTTATATCCACGAAGTTCTAGAACCCCATCTTTTACCCTCTTGACACCCTGGCAGATCCAACTTTCCAACAAGATAATGCCCGACCACATGTTGCAAGAGTCACAATAGACTTCTTTCAACATAATGATGTCACATTGTTACCATGGCCACCAAGATCTCCCGACTTATCCCCAATTGAGCACGTGTGGGATATGATGGGTAGGAGATTGCTCAATTTGCAACGTCCTCCTCAGACTCTAGAAGCACTTCGAGAGGAGTTGGTGGTTGCCTGGAATGAGATACCACAGGAGAACATCGACCACCTGATCAGAAGTATGCCTAGGTGCGTTGGAGAATGCGTAGCACATCAGGGTGCATCCACACATTATACTTGTGAAGATTGTGCCCAAAGGTATCCAAAACTGGATCGATCCAAATTAAGTCATATTGGGTTACATCACCTTAGCAAACATTTTCATATTGATAGGTCACCCCTAGTGCTTTCTTGCATTGTTTTCAGGTTCACTAGCAGAATCGGGCATATTTGCAAAATCGACAAAAAGGGGAAAAACGGTATTTTCACCTACTTTCTCTGATTTTTGACATCTTAAAAGTAGGATTTCATAATTTGACCAATTCAAAAGCTCCGTTCTTTCAGGTTTTACAATCGAAGTTTTGACTTGTTCTCCGGAGAATTGCGAAAATTGGAGAAACCAAATTTTCGCTCATTTTCTTCAATCCCAGGTATTTTTTCAACTTGGCACAACTAGTGTAGGTATTTTTGTGCCCGGAAACTTGCGGAAACAACAAATGCCGCAATTTCGCTGATCTACCGATTTTTGTCGTTTCTGCTCAGGGAAGGCGTACTTGGTCAATACAATAACCTACTGGATTTTCAATATATCTACGTTCTTTCCAGCTGTCAAAATAATGATTTCTTGTCAAAAAAATTCACCATAAATCGGAAAACCACATTCACCAATCTTCTTCAGAGTAGGATATCATGTTTAAAAAACTTAATGCACATATGTACTTCCATCCGCAAAGCTATGATTTGTTGCCAGGAAAATCGCAAAAATGCGGAAAAACCGAATTTTCAGCAATTTTGTTCAATTTTCAACGCTTTAGCTCAGAGTAGAAATTTTTGGCTTACACAAAAACACCAAAATGCAGAAAACCTCATACTTAGCGGTTTTTCTTGAGTATCGACTGTTTTAGAATAGGATATGAATTGACTGACTTAAAAACCCAACGTCCGTATATGCTTTTTGTGCATTCTATCAGGTTCAATTGTCAAAATTGTGATAGGTGATGCGGAAGATTGTGAAAAAAGAAAAACGGTATTTTCGCTGACTATCCCATTTTTGACAGTGTAGGTCAGTTGGTTAATTCAAAATCCTAATTTTACACATATGTGTGGATTGAGTTCTTGAGTTCTTTTTATTTAAATTGTACTGAAGGTTGTTTTTTAATTTGTAAGTTATATTGGTTTTTGAATTTGAATAAACATTGATTGAACTTTGATTGATATGTGTGGATTGAGTTCTTGAGTCACCGTAATTATGGTATTCCATATTTTGCGATTTTCTGGATAAGATATTTTGACGACGGAACTAAAAAGAACGTACAAATTTGTATGCATAGTGGGTTACTGTGTTTTGCCCAAGTCTGCCTTTTCTGACTAAAAAAGTCAAAGCTGAAAAAACCAGCGAAAATACGGTTTACCATATTTTTGCTATTTTACGGGAAACACATTGAATTTTGATTGTGAAACCTGAAAGAATGGAAAAATGATATTTTACGTTCAAAATGTAAAAAATTGGAGTAAACCGGTGAAAATGAAGTTTTTCCCATTTCTGGCGATTCTCAAGGAAAAATTGATGATTTTGTTAGTGTGTGCGTGTGTGTACGCAGCGAATGGCATCGGAACCTGGTGTCCATTTGCCACAAAAAGATAAGGACCACACTACAAAAAAAAAAGGAATGACCCTTCTATATCAGATTCATATACTTAACTTTATTGTTTTTAAAAATTTTATTATCAAAGTACAGATAGATTTATCGAAAGATGCTAAAATGGTAGTGATATTTAATGGTAGCTTCAATCCGTGTTGTAAGATTTGTGGTATGAATTGATCGGAAAAATTATAATGAAATTTACATGCAAAAAATATGTGGTTTAGATCCGCTATAGAATCACCATCACAGCTACACAGTGGGGAATCTGTCACACCTATTCTATATATATAGCCATGATTTAGCTTTAGTCTAGTTATGGTGGACGAGAACTCTCTATTTGGATAAAATGTATCTATGTGCGGGATATTTCTTGGAAGATTAGGGTGCAGTAGTGTGTAGTGGTTGTGAGATTTCGACACAAATTTTACCAGATCAAGTTCCATCTCTTTCTGACGTTCTCTTTAAGTCCTATGAATAAGTCAGAGTAAGCTGGGGCAACATTCGTGATATT
Source organism: Acanthoscelides obtectus (assembly GCA_963669975.1). NCBI lineage: Eukaryota > Metazoa > Arthropoda > Insecta > Coleoptera > Chrysomelidae > Acanthoscelides > Acanthoscelides obtectus. Next base: position 26,290,620 of record CAVLJG010000007.1, read on the forward strand.
ATCTAAGGTCGCAGCGTCTTTTGCAGCCTTGTCTACCTTTTCATTGCCCCTAACGCCAGCATACAAAGTTTATATGTGTTCTTTTGGCTTTGCCAGTTACAAGTATCTTCCTTATGTCACATATTAAAGCATTATTATATAGCTTGATAGGGTTACTTCTAATTGCCTCTAAGACAGATCTAGAATCTGTAGCAATTGCGGCATGAGAGATACTTTGCTCCAAGCACCATGTTAACGCTTGACGGATTGCAAAAGCATCCGCAGTAAATATCGAACAAAAGTCAGGGATATGAAAGCTGGTATAATGATTTAGGTGTGGAACGTAGAATGCACTTTTAGAGCCATCGGTAAAAATTACAGTCTGGCAATTAAGACCTGCCAGTACGGTTGATAGAATTGATCTATTATAGTCAGGGTTTTCTGTGTACGTGGGTGTTAGGATACTTGTTTCATTCAAAAATACTTCATACGTACAATTATATAAAGGATATTTATCTTCCGGGTGTACATAATTCGAGAGATTACAAGTGACCACGGAAGCCTCAGCCTTTCTTGGTCCAGACCCCAGATTTTGTTAGTGGATCTTTAAGAATGTGCAATTTTCATTACCTAACAAAAAATTCGAAATTGTATTCCAAAAAAATTTCTTGTCCAACCCACACATTGCACAAATATATAAAAAGTCACGGCTATGTGACAATGCAACATCGGTGATTTTTTCTAAACTTTTTCAGCAAAATTGGGTCCGTAAAAGGTATTTTCTGGAAAACACGTTTTTGACGTGGGGGTTATGTATAGATTTGAAAATTTGGCCAAGATGGCTTGACTAATATATACTAAGTGACATATAAATCCGAACACCCAGTTTAAATGGTTTTATTTTAATAAAAGTTGGTGAATGTATTTATCTTACTGTAAATAACAAGTGAAAAAATTTTCAGCCTTATCAGTTGGACATTCCGGTTTTTATACTGCTTTTCTTTTAATTCACTAACGCTCTAAAAATGACTATTTCAGCCGCAGTAGAGAATCAACGTTGGCGGATTTTGGTTCTTGACATCCTTTACGATCGGTTACGATGCCTAGAGTACGGAGACCTGTACGATTTCGCCAAGTTAGTGAGTTTGATAGGGGCCGTATAGTGGGACTTCGGGAAGCTGGACTTTCTTTTCGGGCAATTGCAGTTAGAGTGCAAAGAAGTGTAGACACTGTGGTTAGGTGTTGTCAGGCATGGCTTCGAGAAGTCCGTACGCAAAGAGCAAGGGGCCCTGGACGCCGCCGTAGAACAACAGACCGTGAAGATCGCCGCCTAAGATTATTGGCCTTAAGGGACCGTTTCTTCACTACCAGGTCCATTGCAAATGAATGGTTTGCAGTACACGGAAGACCTATTGGCATGTGAAGTGTTTACCGACGAATGAGAAGTTTTGGCTTGTTTTCATACCGGCCACACTGGGTCCTCCCTTTAACTCGAGAACACCGACGTAATCGCCTTGAGTGGTGCAGACAACGGTCACTCTGGGATCAGGAATGGAACAGTATTGTCTTTAGTGACGAGTCTCGATTTTGTTTAGGCATGCACGATGGTCGTGCCAGGGTTAGAAGGCGACGTGGTGAAAGGAGGAATCCACAGTTTTTTGTTGAAAGACATGTTCATCACACTGTTGGAGTTATGGTTTGGGGTGCTATAGCTTATGGTTCCAGGTCACCTTTAATCTTCATCAGAAGTAACATGAACGCGCAGCGTTATATCCACGAAGTTTTAGAGCCCCATCTTTTACACTATCTTGACACCCTGGCAGATCCAACTTTCCAACAAGATAATGCCCGACCACATGTTGCAAGAGTCACAATAGACTTCTTTCAACATAATGATGTCACATTGTTACCATGGCCACCAAGATCTCCCGACTTATCCCCAATTGAGCACGTGTAGGATATGATGGGTAGGGGATTGCTCAATTTGCAACGTCCTCCTCAGACTCTAGAAGCACTTCGAGAGGAGTTGGTGGTTGCCTGGAATGAGATACCACGGGAGGACATTGACCACCTGATCAGAAGCATGCCTAGGCGCGTTGGAGAATGCGTAGCACATCAGGGTGCATCCACACATTATTAAAGGGCTTTAAAGCAGTGCAATCATTTTGAAATTTTTATCATTTACATATTATGCTCCATTACAGTACTTATACAAAATTTTATTAAAATAAAACCATTTAAACTGGGTGTTCGGATTTATATGTCACTTAGTAAAGCTTAATTTGGATTGACTAGGATTTTGATACGTTTGGAGGCAATTTCCATATGTCCAATATATTTTTATAGAACCTATGACAGCGTGCAGAGTCAGCCGACTATACGCCACTCTTTATTTTGTATTCAAAATAACTTGCGTCTGTACTGCAACAAAGATATATACAAAGTACAAAGCAAAACTGGGCTCACAGCTATCAAAGCATGCAAACGAATGCAGATAGAATAAATATAACTGAAATATAAATATTTACAGTTATCGTTAAAGTACGTATATTTCCTTTACTGATTTTCAATTTACATGCATGATAAATGTGGATATCCGTAATGCACGAAATATATTGTATGTACACATACGTAATCCGTTCTGCTATTTATGTTGTTTCAGGATGATTTGTATGATAGCGAGGGACATATTTTTTGCGCACTATTGAACTAATGCTTAGTCAATTAATAACCCGAGTAAATGTTTCTTTACTTTTCAGAGCTATTTGGATATCACAAAATATACTAAGTGACATAGAAAAACGATCATCCAGTAATACTGAATTTGTTGCAACAATTTTTGTATACTCTGGTCTTAGGGTTAGGTAATAAATAATTCGAAATTTAAGAAAAATTCAAACTCCGGGAAAAGTGTACAAGCTAATAATGTCTTGGGCCTCCAGGATGTCATCATCAGATTATTGATTTCCTCTTAAGGTACCTCATCCTAGGCTACTCGTGCCTCGTGCCGAAGTGACTTTAGGGCTTGTGGGGATGGTTTAAACGGAGTAATCTTTTTCTCATAATAACCCAGATTTGTTAAATGGGCGGAATGTCGGGAGATCTAGTAAGTCAAAGTAACAAATCGACTTTTGTCTTTAAAAGTTACAAACTACAATTTTTTCAGTTTACTTGATTTTTTTAAATAGAAATGGGGTGCCTCGTCGACTTTTTCTTTGAGACCATTTTCTTACGAATTATTTGACACTACACACTCTTACTTTATTGTCACTAATTTTCTGAATAATTATAAGGAACTGTCACACTAACAACAAGTAATACGTATCTGCATTCGGTATCCCTATTATTCTAGTTATACATGACAAACAACTGGATGTGTTGTTAGGGCTATTCCAACAAATACCTAATCTAGATTATTGAGAATACTCTCAGTTTTAAAAATGTATCTGTTACGTCGTTAATTTAATGGAAATCGATACTAGAAACGAGAAAATTGACATGCTGTTTATTTTCGCGGAAACAAGAAAGAAATGCAACCGAGGAAGCTCCAATTTGTTCTAGGAGATTCCCCAATTGTCGCCATCCCACTCGGCATGTCATGAAGTAAGAAATGCTCTTCACGAATTCCGCAATGAGCAATGGAACGACTTTCTTGACTCAAGCATTGCTCTCTGGAAGGTGGCGAAGTCGCCCAAAAACGAAAAGTGTGAACAAATCCCACACATCCACGGTCCTGGAGGCATTGTCTTCAGGACAGAGGAAAAGGTTGATGTTTTCGCCGATGCAATGAGAAGACATTTCACAACTATGACCTTGATAATGACCTCGACGAAGAGCAACACATCGTAAGATCTGTCAGAAGATATTTTAGGGCCAACGGCGTCAGTGACAGTCGCGCTACCGTTGATGATTTTTCTTCATCAGAAGATTTTGCTTCAGAAGCTTCTTCAACCGGAGATCGGCTTAGCACATCAGCGGAATCCTCGAGATGCCGCGTTGCACACCAGCAGAGATTCGAGGTCATATTAAAGACCTTAAAGTGCGTAAACCACCTGGGGAGGATCAAATCACTAATAAGGCGCTGAAGCTGCTTTCGCGGAAGTCCTTAACTTATCCCATCCGCGTAGAAGACCGCTAAAGTTATAATGATTCCAAAGAAGGTGGGTTCGATATTTCTCCAGGATTATCATCCCATTAGCTTGCTGTCAGCTCCGTCTCAGCTCGCTGAAAAGGTGAGAATTTCTCGTCAGATCATCATGTGATTCCTGACGTGCAATTCGGTTTTCGGTCTGGACATAGTACGGAGCTACAGGCGGTTAGGCTGGTGGAACGAGTAACCAGAGGATTCACCCTTAACGAAAGTACTGGCATCTTGCTTTTGGATGTCTCAAAAGCATTTGACAAGGTGTGGCACGCGGGCCTCCTGTATTAACTAATCCAAAAGGGCTTCCCTTTTTGGCTTATAAAACTACTGAAATCCTTCCTTGAAGGTAGGAAATTTCGGAGCAAAATTGACAATGTCCTGTCGACAACACGGCTGATTACAGCCGGCGTCCCTCAGGGTTCGGTCCTTGGACCTATCCTTTACTCACTGTACATCCATGACGTCCCTAGCCCTAGCAACTGTGAAGTCTATCTCTACGCTGATGATACTGCACTGGTGGCTCAGTCGTGGTCTGGTGACCTAGTCCATGACAGGCTGCAAAGTGCAGTGGAGGAAGTATTAGATTGGGCGGATCGGTGGCTAATCAAAAGTTTCAATGAATGGATTTCGTATACCATGGGAATCCTCCGCTAAGTATCTCGGTGTCATTCTGGATAAAGGGATGACTTGGCGGAATCATATAGAAGCGCTAAAAACTAAGTTCTAAATTACGTTTCGACAGCTTTACGCATTACTGTAAAAATTAAGTTTGAATAACAAGATTCGACCTTATAAGGTGGGTCATAAGACCAGCCAATGACCTACGCTTGTGCGGCTTGGTGCTTTATTGGCAAAACACACATGCGAAGCCTGCAGGTTCTGCAAAGCAGGACGTTGCGCACTATTGCTGACGCCCCATGGTATGTCTCTAACGAAACTCTTCATAGATACCTCGATGTCCCTTACCTAAAGGGCTACATTAAGCAACAGGCGCAGCAGCGTTGTAGCCTAGCATCGCACAGCAACCCTCTGTTGCGCGAGTCGGTGGCCTACACAGTCGAGCAAGTTCGCAAGCACAAAAGGCCGCGGCTCGCACTGTAATCAAAATTAATTCGTCAACTTAGAACAATCAAAATTGGAGCATTTTGACAAAATCTTTAGAAAACGGTCGAATATTTTTAGACCATATCAAAATCTGTGAAGTGACTTCAACAATGCCTAAGCGCTACCTATAGTAAAAGATTCTCTTCGTCCCCTTTGCTTTCGTTCCTACTTCTCTCCTTTCCTTCCCTTTTTTTCCATAAAATTGTGTCTGGTTTCTGGGTTACCAGACCTGACAGACACACAAACTGACACTGTGACTCAAGAGCTAAGGTCCTACAGCTCGCTCTGACAACCAACTATGACTTGACTCGCCATTATTTCACAAAACTGGAAGAAAATGCCAATAACTTTATCGTCAGTGAAGAAAATAAAATACACGTGTTGGCCTATGTTGAAGTAAATTATTCAGCGTCAATTATGCAGATTGTTTTAGAATGTGACATAAGTTATTCATTTGTTCATGTGTGTGTATAATTTTATCGATAATTTAAGTAGCAATTATACATCTTTAGGATGACGACCACAACCGAAGATTAATTTATTGCAACTGGTTTTTGACTAAACATAAAATTATTTATTCAGATGGAAGTAGGTTTACCAACTTGGGTATGTTCAATCGGAATAAGAAAGGGTACTGGTCACAAGCAAGCTTACGTCTAATGCAAGAAGGAAATTTTCAAGGCATTACGTATCATAAAACGTGTCATAATGTCGGCTTTTTTACATATTATCGTTTTTTTGTGTCATTATGCAGGTTTTTCTACAAGACGTCGAACTTAGCACTGGCTGTTCCGTAGATGTGCGTGTTGCCTAAACGGGATGATACTTTAGCTGTCAATGGCTCTACATCTGCTTCATAGATGTCATTACTGAAGGTCTGAGCTGTAAGATGTATACTATAGCTGGAAGGCAACGGCAGTGAGGATTTGTGTGCTAACAGTTTAATAATCATTTAATAATACACTTACTTGAAATGTATGTAAAGCTAAAAATTAGTTGCGCATCCACTTTTTCTTGTCAAACCTCCCAACTAGCAAAGTAGTGCTATAAGCTTTTGGTAAAAGAACCGTTCAGCCATAAAAGCTCTCTATTGTTGTTGCCTGAATACCAAAATGCTGGCTTAATGTTGTGTGGAATGCAAATTTTCTTTCTGCAACATATTTGCTCTAAAATGAGGTGTTTAAAATATTCTTATAGCATAGTTACACAACACCTTATAGGACAAATTTTTAACTGTTGCATAAAAGTTTATACAACTATTTTATACGGCATATTTGCAGGTTAGTCAAAATGGTTGTGTTGTGGCATCCATGGTAACGTTTATAAAACAAACCCGAACCTTGTTGTTTTGCTGCGCAAATTTACTACTTTAGCCAACAAATTGCTCCCAACGAAAGCACTTATACAACTGTTGTTTAGTAACTGTTAAAGGCTGTACATATGCTAAATATATTTGTATGCAAGTTCACCATAACCTAACTTTCTGCTGTCATATTTTTGTTAAAATGCCATAACCAACGTTTTAAGACAAACAACGCATGTATATTGGTTAAAAAGGTTTTATCAACTGTTCAAACAGAGGTAGGAATTCTAGGTAACTCATTCGACTCTGTCGGTATTTCATTTCTGACATTTGTCAAATTGTTGTATAACACCTGCAGGCAACAACAAAATATTCTAATAAACTAAAGACAACATGGACGATGCCATGATTATACACAACCACCCGCCATATTGGGCAAACATTTATTCCTCTGTTTGATATTAAATAATTATGTTTCAGTTCGAAATTACAGATATAAAGTGATAAACATTAGTGTAATTGTGTCTAAATATAGGATTTATGGAAGATTTAACGCAGATAAGTTCAGTTTTCCATCTTAAAAATGTAGACATACTTTTGATCATTATCAAAATATGAATCAAATAAGAAGCCCGTAGAAATTGCGTAACTACTTTGCACGATAATCACAATAAAATAGTAATTCAATAGCCCTATAACACAGTGTAGAAGTTTATCATATACCTATGTATGAAATTCGCAATGGCCGATATGTAAGTAAACAAGATTACTGTATTGTGTTAGTTATATATTCTTCACATTCTTCAATTTGTCTATAGGATACATAAGAAATAGTTTGGTTGCAATAAAGTAGAATCACGTAACAGAATAGTTGTATAGTTGACAAAAACTGAATCTTGCACTGATGCAAATGTCCTATAGCGGCTGCAAGAGGCTTACACTTTTGTTTTATAACTGTTACCTGCAGCCCTTATACAACCTCTTAAATGACTGAAGTGTCCTATCAGGTGTGTCCATTCCGCTTGTATAGCTGTTCTAAGAGGGTTTTGCCAATGTTCTTACAGTATACAATGCTGTGTAAGGAATACTGTATAATCATTCTTGCAACTCTAATAGGAGTGATAATTGTTAGTTGGGCTGGAAATTACATAAGCAAATTTGCTGAATTTAAAAAAAGAAAATCCCTGTATTTGTGAAATATACTAAAACTGACAGGTGATAAAATATGAAAACAGGAATATTTATGAAACGTGAAAAAGTTATTATATTTCACATTAATTTTTATTACCAGTCATTTAAATGTTATCGACTTCTATCTTACGCAGATCAGCGTCTAGATGTGAGGCAGTGCTAAAATGTTTTGTGTATGATTCGTCATTGCTAACTTTTCCGTGATGTGGCTTAATTGCACACAACGCGGGTGCGGCTCTGATTTCCCCTAATGCTTCTCAAAGTCTTAGAAAACGCAAATACGGGGAAAATCGTAATGTACGACTATAACCTCTCTTCAGAAAGGACCACACAAATAACCCTTCTGGCACAGCTAATGGACATGAGGAGCATATTCAGTAATATCATAAAGCAAATATCACTGATGTTATATTATTGCATATGCATATATTATACAGGGTGTTCCGAAAAAAGTGTGCAATATTCTACCAGCAGTTTCTGGAGCTTAAAATAGGAAGAAAAGTTTATATAAACATAGGTCGACAAACGTCCCCTATGGGCGCTACGGTCTTTTAAAGGGGCTCCCGTGAAGATGGTTTTTCCTTAATATTTCTAAAACGTGTTGAGGTAAAGACATAAAATTTGGTATTCTAGCCTAGTTTTTTATGCTGGATTTAAAAATATTAACATTTTTAGACAGTTTTGTTTGGAAGCGTATGTAACAGAGACGGACAGGTTATTTTAGCCCCAAAATTTTTGTGTGAATCTATTTTTGAGATTCAATTTAAGAATTTGAAAATCTAGGGTTTTCTACATAAAAATGGTCCACTTTTCGGGCTAGGCAGTCATTAGTTCGTCCAGCGAGACTCTGTATTCAACAAAATGGGAATTTATTTGAACACTTATTGTAAAGCTAGTTTTTTAAACAAATTTCAATTTCGTTCGTAGAAAAAATTTATTTCTTTTATTTTTGCCTAAATGTTAGCTATGTTGCAATAGAAATATGTATTTATGTAATAATTACCAATTATTAAACTAGTTTTTTCATTGCCATGGCTAATTATTTCCTATCATGTGACACATTTTTTAGTTTGATTTTATTCAAAAATGACACAATTTAATTCAATAAGAGTATCTTTTTTATGTAGAAAACCTTGAATTTTCAAATTCTAAAATTCAATTTAAAAAATAGAATCACACAAAAATTTTGGGGCTAAAATAACCGGAGTCCGTCCCTGTTACATACGTTTCCAAACAAAACTGTCTAAAATTGTTAATATTTTTAAATCCGGCATAAAAAACTAGGCTAGAATATCAAATTATATGTCTTTATCTCAACACGTTTCGGAAATATTAAGAAAAAACCATCTTCCGGGGAGCCCCTTTAAAAGACCGTAGCGCCCTTAGGGGACGTTTGTCGACCTATATTTACATAAACTTTTCTTCCTATTTTAAGCTTTAAAAACCGCTAGTAGAATATTGCACACTTTTTTCGGGACACCCTGTATATTTGCATACTAGGAACTATCTCATAGTTGACATCTTGTCGTTTTTTGTTAAAGTTGTATAGATTTTCTACGTAATAGTCTTGCGGCATTGTGACTAATTTTATCAAAAACATCTTGCCTTATATATATCAAAGAAGCTAAGGGATTAGCGAAGCTGCATCTGAAAAAGGTTTTTTGCAGACACCATATAAGGCATTCATGAGGCACGGATTAAATTGTTATGACATCAAAATGTCGAATCGTGCAGTACCATTCCCAGTAGAAAAGACCAAATTTTTAAGAACGCGCGGAAGCCTCGGAAACATCGATAAATAAACTTTGAATGGTTTTAGCTTATAGCGTTTTTAATCACAACTCTAGATCGTTTTTCTAAGCTTCCAAAGCTTTATGGTCTTGGCATTGTATAGTCTGCTATCACAACGGACGAGACTAGCATAACATATCGGGAACAACTGAAACAACGCACTCACCTACTTTGCCGATACTAATGCATGCTGGGCTATAAGTGGCGTATAGTGGTATGCTTCTCTCTTCCGTCTTGGTACGCAAGTATGGTTACTATGCTATCAAAGATTCGCTCTCTTTCGCCTTTTTTCCTCCAAGCTACTGCCGCAGAACCCTTCCGATCCTGCGGAATTAGTTGCTATTATTTGGAATGCAATTGGCGACTGGCAGTCTACAACAGTTCTGGGATTGTTCTCTGTAAAAACCCAAATGAAGCTATCCCAAGTAATTTTTACTCAAGGAAGATCAATGCTCAGTGGAGTCATTTAGGGACATGTATATCTGTTGGGGAGCCATGCGTTGACCTCTTTCTACAGGGATTCGTCACATTTTTGGTGTTCTGCGTGAACTCAGGCGTTTGATACATATTGTGAGATGGGCTAGACAGAAAAGAAATATTAAAAACTTGTGGAATTCTTATCCTCAACCGCAACATTTTGTATTCTTGAGTTGGGCATTTATGCCGATCAATAAGAATTGGCAGTCCTGGGAAGCAAAACATAAAACATGAGCATCTCGTTATCCTGCAATTTGTCACACTGCTTGTGTTCTACATGAACACAGATGGTGAATTACTACATATTCCGGGATATTTTAGCCGAAAGAGAACTTGTGAAATTCGTATAAGCTGCAATGTCTTGCATCCGTGTTAAGTAATCCTTTGAATAAAAAATCTCAAATAACCCCAACTATCCCTACTTATATCCGCATCGGTATTACAGGGAGCACTATGTCCCTAAATAAGACATGAGCATCTTTGTCATCCAGTAAGTGCCGGTTTTTTCGTGTAGCATCCGGTAGAAAATTCTTTCTATTTGCATATTACACCCGCCAGAGGGCTTGCAGGTTTACACGTGACAAAGCGACTTGCAAATCCAAACCTAATTTAAAATTTAAATTAGTCATTTTGCGAAAAACGCCGTCGTCGCCCGGTCTGCCCGGTCGTGTACACCTCTATATTTTCCAGCGTCTAAAATGCGCTGTACGTGATTTCCAGATGAGGGCAGTTTCTGCAACGTAATATGGTAGCAAGTCATTAGTAGTAAGCTACACGCCGAAGTCAAGAAGTAGAATAAACTACAGGTTACTAGAAAGGTATTGCCAGGAAAATAAAATTGACATGTGATAATACCGAAGACAGATAAACACGGGTCTGGAAAAGGTAATGTTAAAAATACGCTTTTCTTTGTCCTTCTGAAAACGAACGCAGCCCAGCGAAAACTGTTGATTATGATTACAGGTAGTCGAAAGTACTTATGGTAAACTCTAAAAGTAGAGACAAATCTAGTGCGCCTTCCCCAAGGTACAATACTTACCCCCTATTGAATACTAATCAGTTCTGCTTGAAAATACTGATAATTATAATAATAATAATAATAATAATAATAATAATAATAATAATAATAATAATAATAATAATAATGTTTATTCACTCAATGTACAAAGATAACAAACAATATGAGTAAATAAATATAAAATCAAAACAGGCCCAATAGAAGGCATCGCCTGTACATGGACCAATAATTCAAGTTGAAACTGTAGAATGCAAATGACAAAAAAGGACAAAAATTAGCTACAGTAGATAATGTATTTAGTTGATGTGGATTTATGACTTATGACTTATGAATTTCAGTCCTAGATATAGAATGTAGCCACTTTTTTGAATTTCGTTTGAAACAATTTCCGAAACGTAAATCTTTTAGGTCTTTAGGTATAATTTCATAAAATTTAGGCGCTAAATAGAGATATGATCGCTGCTATATAGATTTATGCGGTTGAGGAACTACTGTGCCACGAATTTTGTACCTGGTATAATGATTATGTTTAATTTTTTGGTCGGTGTTTACAAATTTATGGTAGTGCGTGATACTGTGTAAGAAATAAAGCTGTCTTATATCATACATTCGAACATCTGCGTATAATTTTTCAGTGGGAAAAAGTTTCGGTTTCTTAAATATCATTTTTAGGATACTTTTTTGAAAATCATCTAAATTATACATACATGTATGTGAGGAACATGCAGTTCCCCATGCTAATATACCATATGTGAGATGAGGCTCAATCAGTGCATGGTATAATGTTCGAAGATATTTTTCTGTCAATATATTCCCAAGGTATTTAATTTTGTAGGATACAAATCTAACTTTCTTTAAAATATAATTGACATGGATGTCCCATCGTAAGTGAGGATCCAAGACTATATTAATTTGCATTTTTTGATCATTAATGTTGAAGGAGAAATTTGTGTAATTTGGCAGATGTCTAGCATAAGATCCAAATGGTGAAAAATGTGTTTTAGAGTAGTTAATGCTTAATTTTCTACTGTTAAACCACCGAATAATTTTGATAAAATCATTTTCAATTACATTTTTCAGATCAGACCAGTCAGTGCCTTCATATAATATTGCAGTATCATCTGCAAAACTAGTTATTTTGCCAACACAATTAATTTGGAAAATATCATTTAAATATATATTGAATAACAGCGGACCTAGGACAGTTCCTTGTGGGACACCACACTTAATATACATTTCTTTATTACTAAATGATCCTGATATCTGTACAGATTGTGGGCGATTTGACAAATAATTTTACGATCAGTGAGTACGCGTTTCCTCTGAAACCAATTCTCTCCAGTGCTTCTAATAATAACTTGTGATTAACTGTGTCGAAAGCTTTCTTTAAATCAACAAAAATGCAGATTGAAGGGATTCTGTTATCAATATTTTGATGTATTTGATTTACAATTTTAGTTATTGCGTCCGATGTAGCCTTCCCTTCTGTAAATCCATATTGATTTTCACTTAAAATTTTGAATTTTGTGAGGTATGATAATAATGGCATTTATTGGAATAACAAAAAATAGTTATCTCACAATAAACATGTAATACCTAAACAAGTTTGAACTTGTGCTTGGGTTCACATGAGAATGAAAAAAAAAGTACAAATATGTAACTACACAAACGTTAAGCAGGTAAGTAATACATAAGTTAAGTAATACATAATTTATATTTTTCTAGTTCTAAGATTCGCTTAAATTGTTCAGACAATTTTTGATATAAAATTCATTGTGCTTAGAATATTTCTCGTCGAATTTAGTTCAAACATAAATTCACCCATGATATACATAAATTTCTTTGAGTTTAATAATGATTTGTAGTGTCTATCGAGTTGCTTGGTTTCTGTTTAATCCACGACTTAATTTCTTTTTAAAACCTTTTGATGTTTTAATAATCTCTATTGATATTGAAAAAATTTGGTCCTAAAAAGAGAAGAGATCTTTGACCGATGATTTTTGTAGATTTTCGTTCAGATATTGAATTTTGTTTAAGTCCTTCTTGATTGATAGGATTTATACGCATCTTATTTTTTAAAGTGGTACATCAATCCATTGTAGAAGTATATTTGTCTAACGTCTGGGAGTCGAGCTTCTAAGTAAAGATTATCGGTTGGACATGTAATCTCTTTAAGAAGGATATGTTCTATGCAAATTCAATCTTTTTATAGTAATTGCTCATCAGTCCTCCCCATGCTAGTATACTATAATATAGAAAAGGACAGAAAAGAGCCTGGTAGCGAATATATAGACAGTCCTTGTTCAACAAATCATGAAAAAACTTGAATTTCTGGGTAAGACATCTTGGTCTTTTCACTAGGACGTCTCTGTGTGTGTGTGTATTCCATTTTAAATTGTGACTTGTATTATACCTAAGTATTTAATTTTGTCGACTAACTACGTTTCTTTATGATCATATTTTATTTGAAATTTGAGTTTACTGCAATTTGGAGATAGCATTTCATCACAAAAGAGTACTAGAAGGTATGTTTTTATAGTTTATAGTCATAGTTTTTTCTGAAAAAAATTCATAACTGTTTTAAGATCATTTTCAATTTTAGTTTTTAAGGTGTATCAATCATTACTTGGACAGATGACTGCCATGTATCTAAATTGAAAAGATCGTAGATATATAAATTGGAGAGCAAGGGTCCTATCACTGCACCTTGGGGTACTCCATAAGTCGCTATCTGTTGTTCGCTTAAAGCACTGTTTATTTCAACACGCTAATTTCTCTTTAATAGAGTGGCTAAAAGAGATTTGTGGCTGATGGTATCGAATGCATGAATCCATGATTTCATATATTTTATTATTCAATTGCATAATCGCGTCTTGTGTTAATTTTCCTTCCTGAAATCCATGTGGTTGGGCTGATAATGTGATATTTTTCAGTGATATCCGTAAACCTCTTTTTTTATAATTCTTGAAATATTAAGGAGAAAATGATAATTATTATTTAAAAAACTCTCTTAATACAAAATATATCATCATATAACAGAGAAGTTATATGGATCAAGTCAGTCAAACAGCCCCATACAATTAGTCCATAAACATCCATCTTCTGCCCAACTGATAGTACGATTCATATGGCAACGTCGCCCCACTTACTTAACACACCACACGGCTGATCAAATCCGGCAGTGTGGCAGAGCACCAGTAATGCTAGGGTACTTATCGAGGCTGGCACGCCCGTCGGGGAACCCAAAGAACAGAAACAGTGACGTAGATTGAAAACGTTTCTCTATCTTTATAAGTTTTAGGGCCGTATCGTCAGTGGATCCTACAATTGTAGGACGCCTTTATGGCCTCCTTGATTCATAGTTTTCTACTGTTCTGTGTCGGCGCTCTATTTTGAGGTTATGACACAAATGAGTATTTGCATCAAATTGTTTATGCTTTGGATTAATGTCGGTCTCCTACAATTCAAAAAGAAAATATAACTTCACAATGGGTGAACGCTGACGCAGCACAGTAGAAATCTAGAAATACCCCAGCTTTTCTGAGGGAAAGAAAAGGCTATGAAAATCAAGGAGGCCATAAAGGCGTCCTACAATTGTAGGAACGACTGACGATACGGCCCTTTATGAGTGCGTTGCGAGCGTAAAAATATACTAACATAAAAAATTGAGATATACTCTCCTCAACTCTCTACAATCCCAACCCCGAATTTCCTACAAGAGGTTTTTCGAAACGTCAAGAAATTAAGTTTGAGTGATTTTTATTTTTTCGTTATCAGTGCTGAATCCATACTTTCCAGGAGTATAAGTATAAATACATATTTTACTAATGTTATGGTATACCAATATATTGATCGACCAGCCAAAGATTGCTAGGGACGAAAGGGGGAAATGCGATGAAAAAACCTTACCATTAGACGATTTTATATGGAGTCATAGGCGGAGATCGGAGAGACTTGAATTATTAATTGAATTTATATTTTATTACAACTGGTAGTATTAATATTTTTTTGCGATTCATAATGACGTGATACCAAACATACATTATAAGAAATAAATATACACAAACACTGAATATTGAGAACAAAATAAATATATTTTTTAGGCAACAAGTAATATTCCTATGTACGCATTATGATTGAACAGCAAAACAAATTATGCATTCTTCTAAAATAGAATACAACAAGTCAAAAATATCTGACTGAATAGAAAAATATAGGAAAACAAAAAGTAATTTCTTGATGAAATAACCCATAAACAACACATAGAATTAGACTTTCTACTGAGATACTAAAAGCCACAAACCAATAGTATAATAAATGAATATCTAAAAATTCTAAAAGGTAGCCAATCTAGTATAGTTTCAATCCTGATTAGAGTCATGATCACTGTCTGAGGAACTGTCATTGCTATCACTTTCACCTCCTATGTTGATTATTATTTCTTCCTGTATTTCTTGAATGAGACTGTCTTTTTCCCAATATTCATCTTCAATTTTTATAACATGTCCAATAACCTTTTGCCAGTCACTGGCACTTACTGAAGCGATGGCCTTATTAGAAATTTCATCTAGTTTTTTTATAGTAAATTCGCCGCTTGTATTATGGCTTCTAATGAAAAATTTTACTTGTGCCCAAATCATCTCTATGGGATTAAACTGACACATATAGGGTGGCGTTCGAAGTGGGGTGTGTCCGAAACTTCTTATTAAATTATCTATCTTATAATTTTTCTCATCAGATGGTGGCCTATGTAGACAAGCTATTTCATAAAGCTCCATTTTTTTAGCATTAGGATCATGCTCTATACCTTTTTTGCTCAACCACGTGATGATGTCTCTTTTTAGAGAAGATCTAGTTGGAGGCTTGTCTTCCAAAGCTGAATGGTAAGGTGCATTATCCATTATTATAATACTATTAGGAGGAATGTTAGGAAATAGTTTTTCAGTAAGCCACTTCGTGAAATTTTCTTGGTTCATTTGACCGTGATAATCACCAGTGGCACAGCCAGCCTTGAAAATGAGACAGGCTCCAGGAACAAAACCATCTTGCGAACCCGCATGAACAATTATAAGTCGTCCTGGAAATGAATAAATAGCCTCATTTTAGTGTTATTTTAAGTTTGCCAACACCTTTTTGAATCACTATGTATAAAAAACATATTTTTGAGAAAAAAATACTTGCAAGGGATTATGTATTCAATTAGACAAATTAAATGAGCACTTATTAAGAATATTCCAAAATTGAGAAAAATGTATAATAAGCAAAATCGAGGTGAAAGAAACTTTATTACCTGTAGAACTTATATTGCTCAGGACACCCATAATTTCTTCGCTTTGCCAGCATTTCTTGAAAGTGAGGTCATTATCAACCCAAGTTTCGTCCAAATAAATAATATGCCTTCCTTCTTCCCGGAACTTTTTAATAGACCTAAGATACTTGTATCGCCAATGTAAAATACTGGGTCTTTCCATTAGTAATTTCCTTTTGTTGTGGCATTTACGCCAGTAAAATCCTTTTGCTTTTAAAAGCAGCCTCAACGATTCTTTACCAAATGGAAATTCCATTTCTTCCTTCAGTTTGATTAGAAGTTTACTACAAGTAGGTACCACTTTAAAATCACAGTAAAATTTTTCTATCATTCTCCGAATAATGGAAAAATCGACTCCATCAATTTTTTGGATCACAGAAGGGCGTGATCTCTTTTTTCCGGGAGAAGCTAAAGGCTGTGTGGAGGTTGCATTTTGCCTGTCTTTATCTTCTTTTCTAATTTTACTTATAGTTCGTTCACTAACACCCGTATAATATGCCGCCCTTGCATTTCTAGCTACCAGTGGATAAACGAAAGTATTGTTAGCCGCTTCTGCATCGCAAGCACGTATCACGTTTGCTATTATTTCCCTTGCCTGGCTGTGAATAACTTTCCCATGCTTGAATTCCATTATCACCACTAAACAGTAAATTATATTTTCAAAGTATTTGCCAACTGCCTACGCCTATGGGAGTAGGTTTATAAATGACCGTGCCATCGGCACGTTATTCTAGTTTCAGATAAGATAAGAGTTTTGGACCAATCAGCGACCGGATGTTTACCTGCGGCCTGGGTTTTCCAGCTACATTGCCAAATTCAGCGGAACAATTCTATATCTTAAATATGTTAATATGTATGGACCGCATTTTATGTAGAACATCTGACAACTTCGCAATTTTTTGTCCGCATTCTTTCGGCTTGCAATCTTTCGCTGGTCCAACTATACTAACAGTGATCAAAATTAATTGCTTTGACGATTTCTCCTTGATCAAGTCGAGTCTGCGGTCTTTGCAGACATGTATCAAGTCATGAATATCTAGCTGCACCGATATCAAAGTTCCATCCAGTCAAAGCCGTACAGTTAACGATTAGGTAGATGTATAAGGAGTGTATAGACATGAACAGCGAGCCATGCAGAATCTTATCACCCAGAATATACGAGCAAACAGACTACGGTTAAGGCTCGCCTTGATACGCTGCGAGAGAATATAGAATAGGTATGCTCAAGGCACGAACGGAACAATTGGGAAGATTAAGGTAGAACAGGGAACTATAGGATGGTTGCTGATGTGGAAATTTATTATTAGTATCCTTCTTGAGTAGTTTATGGCTCCTCAGCACCCATTCCAATCTTGTGCATTTCTGAATGAGTTCAGTAAGCAAAGGAGGAGAAGTATGAAGGTTCAAACAAATCAACTAGGAGACACGGCGGCGGTGTTGCCGCTCCCGCTACCGCCGCGTCACGCCGAATTGTTTGACATCAAACTTTCGATGAAAGATCATCCCTCAGCTTCACACGTAATTATTACTAAGATTTCGTATTTTCAGAATTATTCAACAATAAGTTGTGGCAACAATCTAACAGGAAGCAATATTGGCAACCAAAGACAGTCATAATAAACTTTTAGGCCCGTATAGTCAGTCGTCCCTACAATTGTAGGGCGCGTTTATGGCCTCCTTGATTGTCATACTCCTTTCTCTCCTTCAAAAATTTCTAGATTACACTTGTCCCGTGTCAGCGTCAGCGCTCTCCTATTGTGAAGATATGTTTTCTTTTTAAATTGTAGGAAATTTCAGGCTGATAAAACATGATATAACTCAAAAGCAAGCACAATTTGATGCAAATAGATGTTTGTGACATAACCTCAAAATAGAGCGCTGACACGGAGAACTAGAAAACTATGACAATCAAGGAGGCCATAAAGGCGCCCTACAATTGTAGGGATGACTGACGATACGGGCCTTATTAAAACAAATTACAGATAATACATGTATTATCTATAATGAAATTAGTGAGAAACTTAATGGCGAAATTTAGCTGTAGCAGATATTCTTATACTTAACTATTTACTGAATAGAAATATTTGATGGTAGAAAAGTACTACAGATAAACTGAAAGGATGAAAATGCGCAAGAAACTGATCACAACAGAAGAGCTTTTAAATATTCTCCAAAACTATATAGAGGCGGGCTTTTTGTTCTATAATTGTACAATACGCACGCATTCAATGAGAAGGACCATTTAAAGAGAGATGGACTATGACGGGGCATTGTTAATGAGGATGAACACTGTATCTAAAAATGAGTTTTTCAAGCAAGCAGATTCTGGGCTCTAGAGATAAGTAACTTACGTATAAAGGTTAGCTAATTGTATTTTACTAAATCTCTCATCTTTAACCAACCTATTAAGGGGTAACGATAGTTAACATGGTCAAATTTTCTGAAACTAACTACGAAACGTACGCAGTATCTTTGTACAACATATATTCTGCTACGACTCGCAACATGTAAACAAGGATAATGAACTACGAGTAGACCGCAGTGATTTAAATTTGATGTCACAAATGATTCACACGATCTTTTTCGCACTTTCAAATTCAGTAAGAGGTTGTTTCTACTATCTTTCTGCCAATACCTTCAATACAGACTGTGGACATTGAAGGTGTATCTTCAGGCGCTATCCTATTTTAAATAGAAAATCAACATCGAAAAACAGAAATTAAACATATGTTCCAATTGTATATGTATTTGATATTTGGATGTATGAAAGGAATATCTGTAGTTTTACTGTGGCCGTGAAAAAACCTTTGGAACCCTACATTCTTGGACTACCCCCTCACAAAACCTATTGCTACGCTGGTCACGATGAAGTCACGTTCATCCAAATTTCACCCAGAACGTGATCAGTACTTTGTACTCCCCCAGGGAGCAAGAGAGGGAGCAGGCTCTGCTTACACAGGGTGTTGTGTGCTTGGATGGATATATACTAAGTGACATATAAATCCGAACACCCAGTTTAAATGGTTTTATTTTAATAAAAGTTGGTGAATGTATTTATCTTAGTGTAAATAACAAGTGAAAAAATTTTCAGCCTTATCAGTTGGACATTCCGGTTTTTATACTGCTTTTTTAATTCACTAACGCTCTAAAAATGAATATGTCAGCCGCAGTAAAGAATCAACGTTGGTGGATTTTGGTTCTTGACATCCTTTACGATCGGTTACGATGCCTAGAGTACGGAGACCTGTACGATTTCGTCAACTTAGTGAGTTTGATAGGGGCCGTATAGTGGGACTTCGGAAAGCTGGACTTTCTTTTCGGGCAATTGAAGTTAGAGTGCAAAGAAGTGTAGACACTGTGGTTAGGTGTTGTCAGGCATGGCTTCGAGAAGGCCGTACGCAAAGAGCGAGGGGCACTGGACGCCGCCGTAGAACAACAGACCGTGAAGATCGCCGCCTAAGATTATTGGCCTTGAGGGACCGTTTCTCCACTACCAGGTCCATTGCAAATGAATGGTTTGCAGAACACGGAAGACCTATTGGCATGCGAAGTGTTTACCGACGAATGAGAAGTTTTGGCTTGTTTTCATACCGGCCACACTGGGTCCTCCCTTTAGAAGGCGACGTGGTGAAAGGAGGAATCCACAGTTTTTTGTTGAAAGACATGTTCATCACACTGTTGGAGTTATGGTTTGTGGTGCTATAGCTTATGGTCCCAGGTCACCTTTAATCTTCATCAGAGGTAACATGAACGCACAGCGTTATATCCACGAAGTTCTAGAACCCCATCTTTTACCCTATCTTGACACCCCGGCAGATCCATCTTTCCAACAAGATAATGCCCGACCACATGTTGCAAGAGTCACAATAGACTTCTTTCAACATAATGATGTCACATTGTTACCATGGCCACCAAGATCTCCCGACTTATCCCCAATTGAGCACGTGTGGGATATGATGGGTAGGAGATTGCTCAATTTGCAACGTCCTCCTCAGACTCTAGAAGCACTTCGAGAGGAGTTGGTGGTTGCCTGGAATGAGATACCACAGGAGGACATTGACCACATGATCAGAAGCATGCCTAGGCGCGTTGGAGAATGCGTAGCACATCAGGGTGCATCCACACATTATTAAAGGTCAAAGGGCTTTAAAGCAGTGCAATCATTTTGAGATTTTTATCATTTACTTATTATGCTTCATTAAGTACTTATACAAAATTTTATTAAAATAAAACCATTTAAACTGGGTGTTCGGATTTATATGTCACTTAGTATAGTAAAATAGTATAGCTTTAATAAAATATAAGAAACTAAAAAAAGCAAATCGGACCCTGGAATTTTGAGTTAACAATACATCTTCAGCTCAATTTTGAGTATTATTTTGTAGAATGTTGATTATCCCGAGTTCGTAGGCCTTGAAATTTCTAGATTGGTGTCACATAAACTGCCAAGAACAATACAGTTGCATAAACAAAAAAAATAAAAAACTAAAAGAGATGCAATCAACTCATTTTGCTAATCGACTGGCACATTTTTTGCGCATGATCAAGCATTTTGATATTTAGCTTAACGATGTTGATTTTGATAAAAAAAAGAAAACGAGAAATCGATTCCGCCCGTCTAGTTTTACGTTACTCGTAGGTAACTTTGTTATCGTCAAAATTTCAACAAAATCGGTTTTATAGTGGTATTAAAGATTTGGCGTGTTTAAATAAATTACCCTGTAAAAATTGAACCTAGCCTATTGTGTCCAGATATAGAAAGACCACTTCGCTATGTCTATTCAAGTGCGAAACACCCCGCAAACGCCACTGCTTACGTATAAAGCAGTGTTTGACTATATCGTCGTACGAGGCGCCTTGCCGACTTCACACCTTGCCGTATCTCATATGAGCAGACGGCAGGGTTATGAATGTTGTATTAAAAATTACTGTACTATGAGTGTCGAGTTTATCACATGGCCAAAATTTAATATTGGCGAGCGGTGGGTCTTCTTTCCTTTCTCTCCTCACGTGCTTGCCCCTCTCACATTGCGCTCGTCTGACAGGGGTGGATTTTGGAAAAATGGATAAAATGGAAATTATGCAATAAAGATCACGAGAGATTTAATTCTGACCGAATGATGGAATCAGTATTACGTGTGACGTTCGAACATGAACACGTTTTGAACGTCAGCAAATTTCTTTACACTATAGCCCATATGTAGAATCTGAAAATATATTTGTGGAAATATGTGGAAATAATTTATTAGCCTTGTATAATTTTAGAAAGTTAGAATGATTGCCCGACTCCATCAAATCATGGGGATCTATATGTATTCTATAAATTCCAATAGATTAGAAGGAGCCAAGCCATGTTCACATTGCATTGTTTGTCTCCAAAATTGCGTGACTGTTTTGTCTAGTAATGCCTATCTACCTACCTTCATTAGGCTTGTGCTATCCTTTGAAAATTATGTAAGAAGTACCATGTCTTGAATTTGTCTAGCATCACAACTGTATGCAAACACTTTTGAAAGACATCACTAAATGTGCGATTTTTATAACAGAACCATCAACAAATTGATTTGTGGCTTCTTCTCCCTAGTTTGAATTCGTCGTTTCCTAGGTATCCCAAAAATTCTGTTATATGGGCTGCAGACCAAACTGCTTATTGAATTTTGATGTCTTGTTGGATTCGTCTTGGGAGTACAAGTAGCACTAGTTACATTGAAATTGTGCAGATATAAAAAATTCTGGGAGAGAAAAATTTTGATATTCCTATTTCACGGCCTTTTGACTTATGTGACAGCTTCAAATATTATTATTATTATTAAACAACAAAGTTGGGTTGAGTACAAGTACTATAAACTCAAACACATAATAGATAATAGTGTACAGACACAATAAATATAATAATAATAATAATAACGTCTTCATTGGATAACCCGGAGGGACATAAACAGCGAAGTTTAGCTAAGGCTACTCTTACACTTAACTGTTTATGTCGGTTACATCTGATGTTCAAAACATGGAAAAAAAATATATATAAGAACAATGAACAAAAGAACACATATATACCTAAGTATAAAATACAAATAGACACAATCTATATCTGTAGCACAAATGCGTATTTAATCAATAGGGAGCAACATGCTTTTAGTATGTTTACGAAAACTTTCCAAAGACATCAATTTAATACTGTTGTCCAACTGATTATAAAATACTGCTGCATTATATGTAAATCCTCGTTGGAATAATACAGAAGTGTGTGGGGTGGTTCTGATACTATAACGATTCCTAACAGCCCTGTCATGCACTTCGTAATTAAATCTTAACTTAGCTCTTAGATATTCAGGTTTTGATGACAATATTATTTTATGAACTAAAACTAAGAATTTATGTTTAACCAAACTTCCTAACCTAAGCCAGTTCAATTCCCTATATTTATCACTTACGTAATCGTATTTACGCAACCCATAAATAAAGCGAACACAGTTATTTTGGATGATTTGAAGACGATTTTTGGTCAATTGATCCAAACATGGATGATAATAAACGACATCACAGTAACTGAGCATTGACATCACCAAAGATTCGCACAGTTTTTTTCTCAGCTTAAAGTTAAGCAAGTAGCGATTGGAATAAAGAGCCCTAGAACACAGGTAAGTTTTTTTCATCAAATTAGCTATTTGGCTACGGAATCTTAATTTTGTGTCAATTTCCACTCCTAGTACCTTAGCTGTTTGAGTATGCTGTAATGTTATGCCATCATTAGTCAGATGGAGAGAATCATCGACAGTTTTCCTCTTCTGATCAGAACAGAACAATAACACTTGTGTCTTATCTGGATTAATAGTAAGATTATGTTCCATAGAAAACTGATGTACCTTATCTAAATCAAGCTGTAAAATGTCTGATGAATTTTGTGTATCTGAGGCGTCGAAATGGAATATTATTTGAGTATCGTCAGCAAATGTTTGTATCCCTGAATTGTCAACTGCTTTATGCAGGTCACACGTGTAAATCAAAAAGAGCACAGGTCCCAGAATTGAGCTTTGCGGAACTCCTGACGGAATAGCCGTAATTTGGATTGATCGTTATTGATTGCGACACATTGCGTGCGACCGGACAAATAGCTATGAAAAAAACTGACAGCAGCATCATCGAAGCCTATATACCTCAGCTTGGCGCACAAAAGTTTATGATTTATTCGATCGAATGCTTCGGAATAGTCAATTGATACCACTGCTATTGCTAACTTTTTGTCAACTGCCCTAATAACATTATCACAAAGATCTAACAGTGCCGAGGTGGTACTATGGTGCTTCCTGAAGCCCGATTGATATGACGATACTATTTTTAGTTCCTTTATGTAATGGACAACTTGTTGCTGTATAACTTTTTCCAAAATTTTCGATAGCACCGGCAACAAACTAATGGGTCTAAGATGTTTAAGTTCAGTAGGTTTAGATATTTTAGGGACAGGTATAATTACATCCAGCTTCCACAGCTTAGGGTGGTAGCCATTTTCCAAACATGAATTTATTATGTGGGTGATATGGAAAAAAGTTACGGGAAGACTTACTTTGACCATGGTTAGTGAGAGGGTGTCAATTCCTTTTGCATCTGATTTGATATCTTTGATTGCCTTCAGTAGTTCCACCGGTTCGACAACTCGCAAAAAAAAAACGATTTCGATTGTCCAATTTGTTGCTGTCATAAAACCGACATACATTTTCTGAGACACTGTCGTAACTATAAACTGACATAAAGTAATTGTTAATACTATTTGCATCGGCTAGCTCATCTGGTATTGTTTGATTTGAACGAGATTTTATGTTAAGCCTATTCAGCCCAGACCATAACAATTTGACAATCTTAGCACTTCTGAAGTAGACATATACAGAATGGGAACAATATGTTAAGCACTGCGGTGTCTATCATAATTGTTTTTGAAACTGTTGACGGATGCCGAGTTCACTACATAAGATAGAAGACGGTCCATGCCTCAAAGACACGGTTTGAGATAAAGCGCTGACGAGTAGAGGTTCTAAAAGCTTCCTTCTGGAATTTGAAGTTATGGCCTCTGAGATTGTTCGTCGCCAGACGAAACAGATGCGACATGTCCATACCAAACAAATTATGCTCTGAAAGTGATGATGAGATCTCCTCGCATTCTTCTATCAGCAAAAGCAGGCAGGTTATAGAACTCGAGGCGGTCTTCATAACTCGGCTTACGTGTGCCATAAGGCATACGTGTAGCACGACGCTGAACGGCCTTTAATAAGCTGCTATCGCGAACAAGGATTGAATCCCATCCCGGAGCAGCAAACTCCAGTAGGGATCGTACGAAAGTTGTATACAAGAAGGAGGAGGTACTAACGGTGCAACCGCTAAATGATCTTTCCATCATATATATAGCAACCGCTTTGCCTTAGCGGTTATGTACTGAATGTGCTCCGACTAGGTGAGCTGGTCATTAACTGTCAGAACAAGATCTGTGTGAAGAATTGCAGTCTCTAAGGTATGTTTGTCAATCTTATATGTTAAGTTAGGATTATTCTTTCCCAGGTGGGGAACGTAGCATTTCGAGAGATTTAAAGGCAGGAGCCTAAGTTCTGACCACTTTCTGATCAGCTTGAGGTATTCTTGAAGCATAGATGAGTTCATGGCAGTTTTATAGACTTTAATATCATCTGCATAGGTGGAACACATAGAATAAAGTCGGGTGGGAGGGTCGCTTGTATAAAGAAGAAAAAGATTGTCCCTAGCACAGATCCTTGTGGAACTCCACTAGTAACACGATGGCTAGAAGAATAGGCGTCTCCAACACGGACGGAGACAGATCTATCTAACAAAAAAGCTTCAATCCGTAACATCAAATTTCCCCTGATTCATGTTCAAGCTTGTGCAAGAGCCTTTTATGCGGAAGTCGATCGAATGCTCTGGAAAAATTCAGATCAACCACGTCGACCGGTTCATTTGCGTCTAAAGATCTGCTCCAATTGTCGATGCAGTGTAACATGTTGGTGATAATTGATCTACCAGGAATAAAACCATGTTGGTTGCTAGGCTGCAGGTTGTTCTTGAACGCAAATGTCGTAAGTTGTTCTTGGACGATCTTTCCGGCTATTTTCGCAGCTATAGGCACACGACTGATAGGACGGTAGTTTTTCGCAGATGTTTTATCTCCTTTTTTGTATATAGGTGTCACTGATGCAGTACGCCAACAGGAAAGAAGGATGTGAATTTGAAACGAGGAGTTGAATACAGGGTGTTTCAGTTTATTGTTGCATAACTTTAAGATTCGATAGAACTTTTAAAATTAATGCATAAAGTCTATATAGACATGGGTCGAAAAATGCGTGGCTTCCGAAATACAGAGTATTTAAATTTACTTTCTAAAAGAGTTTTTTTAAAATATTTCGAACAATATTTGATGTATAACAGTGAAAATTGGTATACAAAGGTTTTTTGGTACGATAAAACGAACCATGGGCATATTTTTACTGTAGCCACTAGAGGGCGCTCTCTACTGGACCTGTAGTGTATTAAAATGACCCAAAAATTTTTCCTGGTGCAATTTTTTGCTTTTTGAATAAAAAAAATTATTCTTCGCACTTTTCAACATAAAAAAGCTCTCTCGTGAATTTTCGTTATAGTTAGCCGTTTTTGAGATATTTCGATTTTTAAGGTTCGATGCATTTTTAATTATTTATGATAAAATAACGTAAAAAAGTCAGCATCTCGATAATTTTTAGAAGTAGGCTGTGCCTGCAAATATTTTTGAAATCGAAAGCAGAATAAGGTTAAACGTCAATTAGTTGACAGTTAGTTTTGTTGTCTGTTGAAACCTGAAACGTTTTTTTGCAATTGTAAATGCACGAAATTTAGTTTCTTTTACCTGTTTTTTTTTTGTAAGTTTTATAAAAATGCCATATTTATTCTCCAATCAAGAGTTAGCGGATATTCATTTTGTGTATGGCTTTGTAAATGGAAACGCGGCAGAAGCAGCCAGAGAATACGCACGAACATTTCCAAACAGACGATATCCAACTCGCTCAGTATTTGTATGAGTGCATCGCCAAATAATTGGAAACGGTTTTGGAAATCTCCAAAGAGATCAAAACATAAATGTTCGTCAGCGCAGATTTACCCGTATGATTCTGCTTGAGTTTGATAGAGATCCGACCACAAGCGTTAGTAGAGTTTCTGGTGCCTTGGGAATTTCAGCAAGCCATGTTCACCGTGTTCTTAGAAATGACTATAGACGTCCTTACCATTTGCAACCGGAGCAAGGACTACAGCCAGGGGACGGAGAACGAAGAATCACATTTTGTCAGTGGATTCTTGATAGAACTGATAATAACAGGGAGTTTTGAAGTAACGTTTTATGGACCGATGAGTCATGCTTCACTAGACGTGGAGTGGTAAATTTTCATTATCAACATATTTGGTCGCATGAAAATCTGCATGCAGTTCGGTAAAGAAATTTTCAGCATGAATTTAGTGTGAACGTGTGGATTGGTATCTACCGTAATCGACTATTTGGACCCTACCTTTTGCCTGCAAGGTTAAATGCTGCGAACTTCTTGGAATTTTTAAAGGCTGAACATGCAAATATGTGGGATGATGATATGTTAGATATAAGAAGATTGGCCTGGTTCCAGCTTGATGGTTGTCCAGCTCATTATTCGGGAATAGTTAGAAACTGGCTGGACGAAAATTATCCAGAAAGATGGATCGGCCGTGGAGGACCAGTCGCCTGGCCTCTACGATCCCCTTACCTAAATCCATCAGATTTCTTTATGCGAAGATTTCTAAAAGAAAAAGTGTACCAGACTCCCGTAATTACAAGAGATATGCTAATAGACAGAATCAGGAATGCATGTGATGAAATAAGGCCTTATTTGAATAATGCTTTACCACGTTCGATCATTCGTAGATGTGAATTGTGTATTGAACAATTGGGTTTACATTTCGAGCAACTACTTTAGATTTTGTATGTTTGTCCTAACTATCCAATAGCATTTTAGTTGTAGATAATTAATTTAATTTGTTAAAAATAATATTGGAAAATTAAACAAATTAATATTCCGTTTTTTTGTGTTTATTGCAAAAAATTGCACTAAAAAAAAATTTTCGGTCATTCTAATACACTACAGGTACAGTAGAGAGCGCCCTCTAGTGGCTACAGTAAAACTATGCCCATGGTTCGTTTTGTCGTACCAAAAAACCCTTGTATACCAACTGTTATACATCAAATATTGTTCGAAATATTTAAGAAAAACTATTTTAGAAAGTAAATTTAAACACCCTGTATTTCGGAAGCTACGCATTTTTCGAACCATGTTTATATAGACTTTATGCATTAATTTTAAAAGTTCTATCGAATCTTATAGTTATGCAACAATAAACTGAAACACCCTGTATAATGCAATCCCATCCTTGTCAGGGGACGACAAGTTATCGGTTTAGTAAGGTGCCTCTCAATGTCCTGAGGTTGAAAATCTATGTTACAGATGGTCGCTAGGCATCTATGAGGGCTGGATAAGTGCGGAAGGGTACCATCACCATCAGGTTCATTCACAAAATCTTCACGGAAAGCATCGGCAAGAAGATTGGCAGATTTTTCGGCATCAGTATGTAGGTGGCCATTGGGATTTGGTATTTATCACTCAAAACGGATGGTGTTTATCCTCCGATAGGGATATCACAAAAAATGTTACTTCAAAATCATGGATTTTGACGATTGAAGGAAGATGCAATCTCTAGTTCTTTTACTGAAAGTTGCAGATTAGCAGTATGACTTCCCACCACTTTCGACTACGTTAAATTTCAATAGACCTAGAGTACGAACAAGGGTCAACCTTGACTTTTACCTACCCTACGAACGAACCTACTGTTGCACTCACCGCTATAATCGATATTCTTTTATTAAGAGATTTTGTGAAGTTACAGTCTCTTTAATTCTATGAGTTCTGAGTGTAAATTACAAAGGATCTACGTAAATGCATTTATTATGTGATTTTTAAGTTATATGAACTGTATCTCGACGCTTTACAGTAGTTATCGTTTTGTAAACTGTTGGTGGCGTAAATAAACAAATAATTATGAGGTGTTTTTTGATGCGGTCGGGTTGTTTATACTTTTTAAAGTGCACTTGTCATATTTTTTGTTTAAAAACGCTGATGAGCTTACCAACCCAAAACTGTTGATGCTATTTTGTGCGTTCATTATGAAAATCCAAAATTTTTTAAGTCTTACGATCCTGTTCCGAATGCGACTTATAAAAATCGATGAGTTAAACAAACTAATTTTGTGCTCATAAGTAGCACTTGTATTCCTTAGACCATCTAGAGCTTAGAGTTAAGTCCGTCGCTGTTTAGTCTTTTGGGTTCACTAGGTAGATGGGGATACTGAAAGACGCGACGGCGAGGCACTGTGGAGCTTAGAGCTGGAATTTGGATATTTAATATTCAAAACTGTGTAGAAACCAGGTTAGATGGATATCCTTCCTCCATATACAGTAATGGACAAAAGTATATAGACAAATTAATATTGTGCTGTATTTCTTTTTTAGCTTGTTTCATTAATACACTATATACATAATCCGTTATAGCATAATACTTTTATACATAAATAAATTCATTAGACTCCATCCAATAAAAAATTAATTGAAGAAAGTGGAACTATGGACAAAAAAATATAGGCAAAGCAAGCAATTATAGAAAAAAAAGTAAAGCTCATTGAATTATGGAAAACCAACCATGTTTATGTTAATATTTTGTAGCATTACTATCAATCACCGCCTGGCATCGTCTCGGCATAGATTGTAGAAGTTTCTTGATATAAGATTCAACAATCTGTCTCCACTTTTGCTCTAAAGCGGCAAAAAGTTCATCCTTGTTTGAATAATTTTTATCTCGTATTTGCTCATCTAAGTATTCCCACAGGTTTTCAATGGGGCTTATATCGGGAGACTGTAAAGGCCATTTGAGGACTGGTATTTTTTCATCCAGAAAGAATGTATTTGCGAGATTTGAATTGTGCTTCGGGTCATTATCTTGCTGGAAGATTGATCTTAAATGCATATTGTCTTCCATATAGGGTAACGTGACATGCTTTAGTATGTCTGTGTATAGAAACTTATCCATAATGCCATCTATTCTATGTAAAGGTCCCATCTCAAACCCCGAAAAGCACCCCCAAACCATAACAGACCCGCCTTCATGTTTGACAGTGGGTTCAATCTTTGTCCACTAGGACGTCTAACGTAATGAACACCATCTGATCTAAACATATTGGCCTTGGATTCGTCACTGAAACATACCCTCTTCCAGTCACAGATGCTCCAATCAAGATGCAACCGTGCAAATTGTAATCGATCCTTACGGTTTTTCTCGAGATTAGCAGCTTCTTACTTGGGCGACGTGCAAATAACTTCAAATCATTTAATCTTCTACCTATAGTTTTCGTAGAAACACTGACAATTCCTTTTGTCTCGATTTCGGATTTTATTTTTCTTGGGGTTTTAAACGGATCTTTGGACGAAATTAATTTTATTAATCTAACTGATCTAGCGTTTAGTTTTCTAGGCCGGCCACTTCTCTTAGAGGCTTCCAAGATACCTTTTTGTTTATATTTGTTCAATATTGCCCAAACTGCTCTACGCTTCAGCTTCAAATTTCTGGCAACTTATTCCACAATACTTGATGAACACAAACTAATCCTCTTCTGACACGAAACTGTACTAAACTAATGTTTAAAATAATTTGTCTACATACTTTTGTCACTCATAAACAAGTTCTTATATTTAGACTTGTATTGTGTTCATTGCAGATAATGCAAAAACAAGGAATTTAGTTTTTCCACTAATAACGCATTTGTTTATGGAGCAATGAAGTATGAATTCGTTTTCTACAGGTATTCAGGTAAATATTCATATTTGTCTATATACTTTTATCCATTACTGTACGTATATTCGCTTTCAATGCTACGGATGATTCTAGTCACAGTGTAAAAATGACGAATCCAAGTGAATGGTACAAAATCCGTTCAATACTACCAATATATGTTTATCAATAGTATTGAATACCAGCAGACATATAATTTTGTGGTCAGACTAAACAAATTGGACAGGTTATCGCGCCATTAGCCAAGACTGCTAAGAGAATGTAGAAAGTTCCATATTAAGCTGGTTTGTACAGCGCTACACAAAAGTGGATAATGCCCCTGATAACAGCTTTGAAACTTTTCAAGGATTTCAATCATAGATACTTCGTACTTCAGCTATGTAAAATGACTGCAGAACAGTGCCGGCTCGTGGCAAAATAAAACAGGTGTTCTGCAAGTCCAGACTTACCTGTTTTTTATATGTCAGTTCGATCTTGCGCTCCATCTTGGCAGCAAATTTGTCGATCACCTTCTCGTTGAAATTTTCCATGGCCGAAATAAATTCCTTTCCAATGGACAGCATTGACAACGCTGTAAGGCGATCCTGGGTCATAGTAGTTGGAAGAAATTTCTTGATTCTTTTCAATGTTGAGAAATTTCGCTCAGACTCTGATGTTGACATAAGAGTTGTAACAATAATTTCTAATAGCTTTTTCGTTTCTTTTAGTATTTCCTACAAACTATTTTGTATCAAAAATTTCAAAAGAGACAGAGAGACAACTCTGTCTTTAAACGACTTTTTTCTAATTCGGGATAAGCCAAGCAGGTAGTTTCCAACTTGTCATCAGGAAACTTACCACAGTATTCTCCAAAGTGTTCGGGAAAAAAAAAGGGATGCGGCTACCAAATGATCTTTGAATTGAAATCTGCGATTTGCAGAATTCACTATATTGTCGCATACTTCTAATGCGGCAACTGGGTGATCGTGACTGCTATTATTACGTCGTCTCCTTTTGTTGCCTTGGGGTTCAGTGCAAATAATTTTGGCTTCCTTTATTCTGTCATCAATTTTATTTCTCACATCGACAAAACATTTCTCAAAATTATCGATAGCCGTTTTAACTTGTGCTGGCTCGGTTTTTCTCTTCTGCAACTGGTTGAACAAGATGTCGACGTGAGGCATGACATGATGAAAAAATGTCAACTAAAACATGTAAACAGAATCGTCTAACATACGGAGAATACCGCAAGCCGCCTTGCAAACGGTTTCATTAGTGAAATTTTCTTCTATTTCTTCAATGCATGCAATGAGTGATTCTCTGTTCTCAAACACTACATTTAATGTTGCTCCTTGGGGAATTTTTTTTCCCATAATTCTGTTCAGTACCTCTACGCGTTGAGGAGAATTATTAAAAAATCCCGGAATATCTTTCAAATCCCCAAAGAACACCCGAACTTGAGCATTTGCGCATAGCAATGGATATCTTTGTTTAAATTTTGCTTGTACTCCAGCATTATGTCCGCTCATTAGCGCGGCTCCATCATAGCTTTGTGAAATCAGTTTGTTAGGGAAATTTCGTATTAATGGATGTGCGACGCTTAAAATATGTCCTGTGAGAGTATCAGCGTCACATTTTTCGGGATTCATATAATTCCAAAAACGTTCTACTAGTTCGCCGTTAAATACGTATCTGAAAATTGTTACCAGTTGGGTTTTCCCCGAAATGTCCGTTGCTTCATCTGCTATTATCGCCAAATACGAGGCTCTGTTAATCTGTTTTATTATTTCTTCATGAATACAATCCAGTAGATGTTTTGTATTTCTTTCGAAGTTCCTTTGAATATTGAAGCATTTTTTATGTGTTCGCTTAAGGTTGTATCAAGCTCAGCAGAAAAATTAATCACTCCACGAAATATTCCCGGGTTTTGGGAGCTCTCGGTTTTGTGGTGGCCCCGTATAGTAGCGCCAATTCAAATGCACCGCAAAATTTTATACCGAGCACCGACCGACCAATCAGATATCGTACTTCGCATTGCATCTGTATAACGTGCAGCACATGTTTATGCTTAAATGGCGAATTTGATTTTGTAGAGAGAGACAAAAGCAAGCGCGTGCGGCTTGTATCGTAGTAGTGCACAGACCCTTTTCAAGTGGCCCATGAATAATGTTACGCTACCGTCGCGACGAAAATGACAAGTATACAATTGGTCGATTATACTGCTTTCTCAATACAAAACAGACTCGACGCTGTGTCTTGCGGGGGCAGCGTTGCCGGTATTGTTTCTATTTGTGTGATAACATGGAAAATAAAAATGATCAAATTACTACTGCTTTTTTCTGTTAAGACAAACGTTTTGGCAGTTCTGCAGCTCTGCAGAACTTAAGGACCAGACGCCCCTGCTGCAGAATAGTATGTTTATAATGACTTACGCAAGAAGATTGGAAGCAAGAGGGTGAATCGAGTGGGGTGGAGTCAAAAGTGTAGCAAATAAACACCTTTGCGTCAGAAAACAGTGAGGAAATAAATAATTATATAAATAAATAAATGGATAAATAAATAAATTAATAAATAAATGAGTAAATCAAAGAATAAATAAATGATTATACGAATAATTGTATAAATAAGTAGAAAGTGGTGCATGCTGGAGGTTCCACCATATTTTTTCCACGTACTTTTTTTTGCTGGAGACGAATTTAAAATCATAATTGGGGGTTGGTGAAGAAACTTTGAAGGAAGTGCATGAAAATGATAAAAATCATATCACAGGTTCAGAAAAAAATCAAATGTGGTGTGTGCTGGTGTCTTACCGTATTTTTTCTATGCGTTTTGCACACTGGATACAAATATAGTCAACATGGGAGATCGAAGGACAAATATGAAAGTAATGTAGACATCAGAATTACAAATCTTGATATTTTTGAGAGATGCACATACATAAAAAAGTATCAAAACCTCTGATTTTAATGGCCAGGGACCGACAATTCCAACTTCAGATCCATGTTCAGTGGACAAAAATAGATAGGAAAGTGAAGTGCAACCTCTAAGCACTGACCAATCTTTTAGTATGTGACCGCTGTTAATTTCCTTCCTTCAGAATGGTCTATCCGAATGTACAACAAAATATTAAACATCTGTTCCAAAATAAAAACTGCAAAATTTTCCATAACCTTTTTGTGGGAGTGCCCGTACCTTATTACAAATCCTGATAGCCCGTTTGAAACGGAGAGGATTAAAACATACGCTTCGACGATTAGTTGTAGAGTCATAGGCCCGTCCATGTACAAAGGCTTCTAATTTTGCCAGCGCTCCAGTCAGCCAATTTGAGATTATTACTACTAAATAATTTGTGTCTTTGCCTATTATTCGTTAACTAGTTTGCTCAAAAAATTGAAAGGGGAGACATTAAAAATGCACTGTGTGTGTGCTCGCAATATGAGAGGTATTATCATAGATTATCGTATTATATCTGAAGATAGCCATCCATTACTCTATTTCAGCGTCCAAAAAAGGCTCAGAGATACTTGCATGATATATGAGAGATTCATTTTTTTTGTTCTGCTTCGGTCTCATAGATGGCTTAAGCATATTTCTGATCCGTTTTTGATCACCGGAATACAGTATGTCGGTGGCCGTCATCAGGTAGAAGACGTTAATCAGTGTTATTAACAAATATTTATACTAAAGTAGGACAGTGAGACTCATACATAAATCCGGTGTAAAGACAGATACCAACCATTGCAAGCCTATAGCTCTTTGCAAAAATCATTTAGAAAACTGTAAAAACGACTTCTGAATTTTTTAATGAACATAATCCGATTAATGGATAACAAATTGTATTCCAGAAAAACGAGTCTGCCCAAAACGCAATTTCATTTTTCATTTCAAAATTATACAAGTTACTGGAAAAAAGTGAATATACCTTGTGTGTTTTCTTAGATCGTAACAAAAGCCTTCGACACAGTAGACCACTTGCATGTCTTAGAAACCTTACATTACTCAGAAATCAGAGGCAAGCCCTACAACCCGATGAAAAGTTACCCTGCCAACAGAAATCAGTGAGTACAAATAAATAATGCCTTAAGCACAAGCAAATTGGTAACTTACGGTGTTCCACGGAGGACAGTGTAAGGCCCCTTATTATTTATATTTAGCTGAAAATCTGATGGGGCAATCAAATGCTTTGCAGAGGATGCTGCCATAATCTATTCGGATAACAAATCATGCGATGTTCTCAAGGAAAAGCTTCAAAGAGACTTAATAATCATTGAAGACTAGTTCAGACATAAATGTTTATCTACTAACTCACTAACGATATTTATGCCATACAAAAATCTTAGAAACAAATTGCCATCCTTTGTTTCTATACAGATCAATTGTGATAATAAAAATGCTCAAGTAAATTTAACCAACAAGTAAAAATACCGAGGTGTATACTTTAGACCCAAATTTAAAGAGGAATATGCATATTGATACAATCGTCGACCATTAAATTTAAATATTTTAACAAATATATATAATAAAAAAACAATAAAAGTTTTATGTCACGCTTTGACCGAAAGTCGTATGAATTATGCAATATCAGGTTGGGTTGGAAGACCTGATAATCACATGAATAAATTAGATTTTATCGAAAAACAATTTCTAAAGTCATTCCTGTACCCACCTGATCTGTTGTATTCTGATGCAAAACTGGTATACCCTAGGCAACTGCTTCTTTACAAAATTATAATTTATCAGTTTCAACCATCTTATTCCGTTAGATCACTTATCAAACCACAAACAGAATCAACATCATGCAAACACCTTTCACCTCAAAAGTATAGGTCAAAGATGCTTGCCTTTCCCACTGGCTATTCGACATATCAAATGATATAAGAAAAATTTCAAACAAAACTGAATTCAGAATTGAAGCCAAAAAAATGATAATTGGGAAAAATCGACAAGAAATTGCAAGCATGATACGTATGAAGGAAAATTAAATTTAATACGGTAGTTCATGTCTATGTGTCTATATGTATAGCGTATATACAGGGCGTCCCAGAAATAGCACGCCACAGTAACGCCGGAGGTAAATTGGCTGCAGATGAATCAGATAAAACCAACATGACCTTAGTTAGAGGTTTTTCGTTTTCAAGATACTGCCAATTTTTGAGTTTTCACAAAAAATTACCACTTTTTGCTTTATTTTGTCTGTTATGGCTATAAAAAAATATATGCCCTGTTGCCTATGCTACCACTAATAGTTGGTACGGTATGTTGAAAAAAAAATTATTGCATTTTATTTCAATGTGAAAACCTTTACTAAAGTTTAACTAATCACTGTGAAAAAAGATGTACCTGACTGAATCGGAAAATGATACTGAAAACTTAAATTTACTTAGATATTTTGCAACATCATTCACCCATTCTTTTCGAAGATGTGCCTCTTGAGTCAAGAAGAAGGATGTGGTTATAGAATGATGGGTGCCCTGCACACTATGCTAGTGCAGCAAGGATGTGTCTTGATGAAACATTTCCTAGAAGATGGATCGGCTGGCTACGACCAAATTTGTGGCCCCACGCTCCCCAGACCTGAAGCCTGTTGATTTTTTCACTGGGGATGTTTAAAAGATAATGTCTATGCAAAATCAGTTTGATCAGCCCATAAACTACACCATGGAATTCATCAAGCAGCTCGCAAAATATCCGATTTAAGTTTAAGAGGTTTAAAAGGAAGATGCAGGTGGTGTATAAGAGGCTGTGCGCTGTGGTAGACATTTTAAAAATCTGTTGTGAAAACGATAATAATGATAATAATAATCATTTATTTCAGGCAATATCTACAATGCAAGATGTATATTTAATTTTCATTTAGTTAATTTAAGATGTTAATAATGATTCCTAATTCTTTATTTGATTTGAATGTTGTAAAAATCAACGGAAATAAAGAATACAACCTAATGTTGTGACCATTATTTTGAAGCCTACATACAACAATGAATAAAAAATGATAAAGGGTAGCAGTTTTAGACATTTGCTAAAATAAAAAGATATTACAGCAACTACAAAGTTGTAATTTGCACACAAAAGACAGCTGCACTTACTATTTTTCATTTGTAGTATTTCGCAGGTATTACGACTTCAATGACAACAGTTGTAATTATCCAGTTTTTAATAAAAAGAATTTACAAATGTTATACTACTTTTGAAAGAGCATTAAATAGCTTGTTTTCAATATCATTTGCTGATTTAGTCTGGTAAATTTTTTTCACAGTAATTACTCTAACTTTAGTAAAGGTTTTCGCATTGTGACAAAATGTATATTAAATTTAGTTTTTTTAGCATACCGTGCTAGCCTTCAATGAAATGAATACTTAGTTGTCTCAACCAACTGAAAAATCATAGGTTAGAGGTTATTTGTAGTCATACCTGGCAAAAGGCGAGCGAAAAGTAGTAATTTTTTGAAAAAACCTGAAAGTGGCAATATCTCGAAAACCAGAAAACTTTTGCTAAGGTGATGTTAATTTTATCTAAGTGATCTGAAGCCAATCTACCTTCTGTGTCACTCTGGCATGTTATTTCTGGGATACCCTGTATGTGTATTTGCAGTTTATTTACGTTTATGTATGTTTAATTTAGTTATGTTTGTACTTTACGTGAATAAACTTATTATTTTTATTATTTTGTGAGGTGTTTTGCACAGAGCTAAATCTGATGTTTATGATACGTGAACGGGTCAAATCAAGTTCACAATTGTATTGTAGAAATCTTCTTACTATGGCTGTGGTACTAAGTATAATCGATTTCTGTATCTGAAGGTGTTATGATATTATCACTGGCATTGTTTCTACTTTATCTCGTTTCCATATTCTTTATACATCTTATTATGATTATTATTCCCAAGATAGATGACATCATCTATTGCAATCAATAAAGATTATTTCGGCATCAAAAACATTCATTTCCATAGGAAGTATCATCGCGTAATAGCAACTCGCTTCGGGCAATGTCCTCATCTCCATAGCATCTGCGGAATGTGCTAGCTGGGACCAATTTTTTAGTAAAAG
Source organism: Acanthoscelides obtectus (assembly GCA_963669975.1). Lineage (NCBI taxonomy): Eukaryota > Metazoa > Arthropoda > Insecta > Coleoptera > Chrysomelidae > Acanthoscelides > Acanthoscelides obtectus. Next base: position 26,327,858 of record CAVLJG010000007.1, read on the forward strand.
TTGGAGCAGCGCTATGCCGGGAACTTTAAATTTAATATTTCGTCCGTCCTGCGATATTTCTCAATGTACGAGGGCTATTTGCGGAATGTATGACTGTAATGGCCCCAGCCTGGCGTTCACAAATTACGCCAGATAAAGCTGCGTCTGCAGCTTCAAGGTGCACGTTTCCTTATATTTTGTCAAGTTTCGTTACATAAGTTTTGATATATTGGGGCTGCGAGGGTCGTTTTGTATGTTCTGTGGGCGTTGGCTTTATCGATGCATGTGTCAGTGGACCCTGTATTGGTGCCTGAGGAGATATAACTCGAACTATCAGATTTTTAGGTGATAAAATGTCTTCGTGCGGTCATTGTTGTTTTAAATAGACATTCAACTCAGGACGAAATCGGTATTGACAATCAGAGCAGGACTTAATGAAGCTGCTGAGAAAGCTTAGCTTGTGCTGAACTTAATCATGTATGAACGGATGACGGCGTTGCGCAGGAGGTGCAGAGTCAAACTACTTGACGTCATTTGTTTTCATCTACCACTGGAACATAAATATAATTTACTGCTTACAATTGTAGGCTTGGTCAAGTTTCAATTGCAATGACTTGACCATTTTTCAAACGTGCGCGTAGTTAACTTTTCTACTACTATAATTTCCGCGATATACACATATATATATACAGGGTGGCGCATCGAAAACGAAACAGACGCATTTACTGGCAGCTCGCTCAGTTTTTTTTTGAAAAACGCTCAGACCCGTCGATTTTGTTTTCGGGGGGACACAAGTTTGGCAAAAAATCACGTTAGCACGTGCAGCCCCCTAAGCGGGGGTGACACCACCCCCAAAATCTTAAATGGAAAGGGAGGTCGAGTAATACCTTATTTTAAAGGTCTTTCAATTCCCCTTATAATGATATAAAATTAATGTACTTCAGTTCAGTAGTTTTGAAGATTTCTTGATTTAAAGCTTAAATAAAACTAATACATCATCATTAGTGGAGATCAATACATTTGGCAGCAAAGTCATTTAAAAATGAAGAATGAACTGACCCGTTAGGCATGGTTAATTTATGTAATAAAGCGTTACAAGTTATTTTAGCAACAAAGATTGGTCAAATCAATCGCAAACTATATACTAAATTCCTATTTAAGATAAGTACGAGATGTTTCCTTATCTTTCTTCAAGAAATAACTTTTTTGCCACAAAAAGAAGAAAGGCATTTACTTATTAAGTGAATTCTTTTAGTCAAATTTCTTCTGAAACTAGTACAAACTAATATGATGTACCTATTAAAGTCTACTTTAAGATTTAAATCAATAAATCTTCAAAACTAATGAACTGAAGCTCATGTATTTTACATCATTATAAAGGGAATTGGAAGACCATTAAAATAAGGGATCACTCGACCCCCCTTTCCATTTATGATTTTAGGGTTGGTGTCACCCCCGCCCAGGGGGCTGCACGTGTTCGCGTGATTTTTTGCCAAACTTGTGTCACCCTCGAAAACAAAATCGACGGGTCTGAGCGTTTTTCCAAAAAAAACTGAGCTGCCAGTAAATGCGTCTGTTTCGTTTTCGATGCGCCACCCTGTATATAAAAAGAAATGAAATAACATGTAACTTTCTGTAATTTTATCTCTCAAGTAGATCGATTTCTTTGAGTTACAGTTCAGTGCTGGGTTTGGAAATATGCTTAACATTAAGGACGACATTGTGTGGCAAAGACCGAGTCAAATTACTTGACGCCATCTTAAAAGCTGGCAGAAGGGGTGCAAATGAAGTTGAAGACTATAAAGAATAAGCGCAGGATGTGAGTTGCGAAAGGTTGACACTGTCGCCTATGAGCAGTTCACGGTGCGATCGACTCCTATCTTCGCAGCAGAAAACTGCATACGTTCACCACTCACTAGTCTCGTCGCTTAGTGCCCACTAAGCCTCCAGCTTTGACACACTATGCAAAAGTTCCATAAACTAATCTTAAGCCACATTGTGAGCACAACGTTGTATATGGTTGCTTATTGCCATACAGATAGCGCGCAGAGGTCATTCTTCAAGGTATCCAAAAAAATTATTTTTTTCCCATGTCTGTCTGGCCAATAAACCATATGGATCTCAAATTCTTCTTTAATGTAAACGTTTCGGTCACAATGTAGACCTGACATGACATGACACTTTTTTTCAGAAGTTCATGTAACGACAGTCCTCTATCTTGAACTAAAATAACATTTAACAGGAAACAGGCCAATTATCCAGGAATCACCGTCATTAGGCCCAACTCCTAAAGGAGCCAAGAGTTACAATTACCGAAGTATAAAACTATTAGAGCATTTAGTTACAATTGATTATTTGTTCGACCCTTGGAAGGTCTGAGCGATAAGTGACTACCCCGGAAGGGCCGTTCTAACGAAGGGACGGGAAACAGTTAAGAGATAACCCTGAGAAAGCCATTAACAACTGACGATCGTTTCGTCGGTCTGTCTCTAGGGGCACTAACCCTCCCTCTCCTCCCTCTTTACCGTTCGAATCGATAACCTTCAAATCTGCACGATTTGTGTACATGTTTGCATACTGACAAAATTTTGCCCGATATTTACAATCCGATTCGGTGTTTCAGTTTCGAACGGATTGGATTTCCATTGCACGTGGATGATGCTTGATAGGTCAGGCATCAAAGGTTCCGAACTCAGGAATTATGAGACATTATTTAAAACTTTTGATTCTTTGACGCATAAATGACAATACAATAAACATATAAAAATATGTTCATGTGCAGAAAGATATATGGTACAGAAATGATACAAAATCTATATTGAAAAATACCTATTTTTATATGAAACACAGATAATCAGGTAGTAAATGAAATATTATCCTAATAGAAATGTAGATTAACAAAAATTTAAGGTTTATTGAATATTGTAAGAAGAAAGATGGCTTCGAGAAGGCCGTACGCAAAGAGCAAGGGGCACTGGACGCCGCCGTAGAACAACAGACCGTGAAGATCGCCGCCTAAGATTATTAGCCTTAAGGGACCGTTTCTCCACTACCAGGTCGATTGCAAATGAATGGTTTGCAGAACACGGAAGACCTATTGGCATGCGAAGTGTTTACCGACGAATGAGAAGTTTTGGCTTGTTTTCATACCGGCCACACTGGGTCCTCCCTTTAACTCGAGAACACCGACGTAATCGCCTTGAGTGGTGCAGACAACGGTCACTCTGGGATCAGGAATGGAACAGTATTGTCTTTAGTCACGAGTCTCGATTTTGTTTAGGCATGCACGATGGTCGTGCCAGGGTTAGAAGGCGACGTGGTGAAAGGAGGAATCCACAGTTTTTTGTTGAAAGACATGTTCATCACACCGTTGGAGTTATGGTTTGGGGTGCTATAGCTTATGGTTCCAGGTCACGTTAATCTTCATCAGAGGTAACATGAACGCGCAGCGTTATATCCACGAAGTTCTAGAACCCCATCTTTTACCCTATCTTGACACCCTGCAGATCCAACTTTCCAACAAGATAATGCCCGACCACATGTTGCAAGAGTCACAATAGACTTCTTTCAACATAATGATGTCACATTGTTACCATGGCCACCAAAATCTCCCGACTTATCCCCAATTGGGCACATGTGGGATATGATGGGTAGGAGATTGCTCAATTTGCAACGTCCTCCTCAGACTCTAGAAGCACTTCGAGAGGAGTTGGTGGTTGCCTGGAATGAGATACCACAGGAGGACACTGACCACCTGATCAGAAGCATGCCTAGACGCGTTGGAGAATGCGTAGCACATCAGGGTGCATCCACACATTATTAAAGGTCAAAGGGCTTTAAAGCAGTTCAATAATCTTGAAATTTTTATCATTTACTTATCATGCTTCATTAAGTACTTATACAAAATTTTATTAAAATAAAACCATTTAAACTGGGTGTTCGGATTTATATGTCACTTAGTATAGATCTTGACCGGGCTCAATTTCACTCTCCACAATATTTTTTAATGTAAAATTTTCCGGGTCGCTTTCATCTTCATAGATTTCTCCAATCTCCTCGTCTTCACTGTCACTTATACTTCATTCTTCTTTTTGTTGGCTTTTTTCTTATGTGCCTTTCCTTTTTCCGTTTTAGAAATAATTTCTTGCATGTATTCAGAACTAGTTAATACTTTAGCAGACCCATCTATTTTGCGCCTTTTTTGCCTATTTGGAGTTGTTCTTTTAACCTTCGCGAGTAGACGTGACTCGAAAGAGATAGGACGTTGATCAATGTCGACACTACCATCGCTTGTGCTAGGTCCTGCTGGAGGTACAATGGATAAAAATTCTGACGGGGAGAGTGAATTGTTTTCTGCAGAGTTATTGAGAACACTTTGAGACTGAGGCAAAGTTGAATTACTATTTGTACAATTAAGGGACTGCTGGGAAAAATCTTGTTCCTCTGAAATTTCTAGTTGGTCAACACTGTACTTCCTGCATTATACCTTGTCCAAACGATCCATGGGGTATTTTGTTCTATCACAGGGAAAGACTCCAGTACTAGAAAAGGAAGAAATTATTGTTTCCTTATTTATTCCCTCGCTCCATAATTCACATAATAAGTCAACAAATTCCGATTTCGTTATTTTTCTTTGATTTTCACGTTGCCAGTTAATTAATTATTCATTCTAACGGAGTTTGAGTGGTCCAAAGCAGCTAATGTCCAAAGGTTGTAAAAGATCCGTTGTGTGTGTTTCAGTAAAGTTACGTTTTCTGCGATTGCCTGTTCAATTGTAGTTTTGTCCAAGTGGGTAATGTGACCATCGAGAATTATAAGTAATGGTCCTTCAGGTACTATCTCAAAATTTTATGAACCATTGCCGAAAAATATTGGTAGTTCCTTTTTCCGAGCATGCATATAAAGTATTTGGTATGCCATGTTGTCCCTTGCAGCTAGACCATAAGTTGAGTCCTTGAAAAATAATGAATGGTGGTAGTAATCTACCGGCATGCCATGACAGAGGTGTTTTCTTTTCCTGAGCCTTCTATATTCCTATGCACTTTTTGTCCCTTTCCAGCCACATCCTTAATACGAGAAGGATCGGAAGAGAAACTGGTTTCATCTATGTTCCAGATAAGGTCAGGTGAGTTATTTAAGTTTAGTTTATTGATGGTTTCCTGTACACGGTCGTAGAATCCATAAACCAAAAATGGATCGCTGGTTGCAGTTCGTCTACTTAGCTCTAATTGCTCCATCTTCCTTTGGCTTAGATTTTGCCTTTTACAAAAAGCACGAAACCAGTTATGTCCAGTTTTGCCGTTTTTAAATTGAGTTGTAATGTTATCCTCAATTCCAAATGATTGGACCGTTTCTAAGATTTCTTGTTTTGTCATAGCAAAACCCCATTTTGCCAAAATTCTAATTTTTCAATGCTCCATTTCTGGTGTAAGATCAGTTTTTCGGCCTTGTATTTTATTGTGCTTTCCAAGGACCCGTCTGCTTGACGTGGATTAGTCGATTTTAAAGCATTTTGATGCCTTTCTTAAACTAATCTTACCCTCTGTGATAAGGTTTAATGCTGTATGAAGGTCTTCATCGTTATATGATTTTAGTTTTTTTACATATTTTCTTGGCATTTTGCTAAAAAATATATATTTATTAGTCTCGTTTTTTACCTAACCTTGTCTCATATATACCCCAAAAAAAATCCGACGTAACGCCACTACGCTTCAAGACAGACTGCCGCGCAAATCACCTAACGACTGAATAAATATTTGGAGTGTATTTCAAGGTTTACCGATTTTCACCGAATCAAACCGAGGTGGAACGACCAAAAGTTGCGGAATGAAATTTAAAAGTTTGTTCATGTAAAAATGCATAGACTATTCTTGTGCTATTTTTCAACATTAAACGAATATTAGGTTTATGATTTAATTGCGTAGTAAGGTACATAAAAGTTTTAGCTATCGTTGACTTTAAATTCATATCAAAATTCTGTTTTTTTCTTTAAAAATGCTAACTGTATCTTTTTTGTACCACTTTTTTCAATGTCTCAGATTTGCACCACATGACCCTACTATAAATATTATTTTAAGACGCTTTCAACGTGTTTACCTAACATCTTTCAAAGCGCCCTTATCAAATGATTCAATCTTACTTCCAACGCTAAGGAAGTAATCGCGAAAAACTTCAAAAATGAGATAAAATGTTTTTTACCCTTGACATTTTTGCACGCCCTTTCAGAAAAAGTTCTAGGGTCTTACATGACGTTTTAAACGCAGCCTTTTTTATATAAAGTGTGTCCCAGAAAAGAACTGTCAAATGATGTTGTATTCTTTTGAATATAACGCTTAGTAAAGATCATAGTTCCTTTTACCTTTCACGACTTCTGGTGGGGAAGTGCAGTCGCTAAAAGTTTATAATATGAGATATTATCTTTTTTGGATGTTATTTGTATGTAAAAACCATGTTACCTATTTCCATCTGTCTGTCTGTCCGCTAGTTTTCGACAGCCCGTAACTTCCTATGTAGCGTTCGGACTTGGTAATACTTTTTACAGTGTCACCAATATGCCAGAGGCGAAGGCTTTGTAGTGTTTGAAAATCGATGCAGTGGTAGCGAAAAGAATGTCAAACAAGGAAAAAAATGAAAACAGATATAACTTTTTTTCACATTTCAGAGGATTCTGATCATTTTCGAGAAAAAAATTATGACTAACAAATTGGGGGGGGGGGGGCTGTGGAAGGGTAGAGGAGGGTGTATCGAAATTTTTTGATGTTAGTATAATCAGGCACTTCCGGTGACTCTACACACCTATTAGGCATATTTCACACATCATAGATTCCGCCGTAAATTTGCCCTACAAACTTAGACAAATGTTTAGATCAGGTGAGTCGCGTGCATATTGGACGGCCGTGGTTGTAAATAATGCATCTTTGGTAGGCAGGGACAAAAGCAGGTAGAAGAGTTACGGCGCAGAAGGATATTGTCTATATATATGTACATACGAACATTGTACTTTAATTGTAATCTAATGGGATTACTTGCTTTCTTATAATTATATTACAGCATACACAGTATAAAGTATATAAGTATTATCAGTTTCATTGTTGAAAAGCAGTTTCACACAAGAGCTCCAAAGAAATGAGGCTACCGTGTACGGACACGCTCACTGCTACAATCAACCAATCTGGGGAAATGTTTTTTCATGGAAAGCAGGAATAGTATTTTAATGGTTCTGGCTAAGCCTATATCTTCTAGATGACATTACACTACATCGAAAATTGCAATAGAAGTTGTTTCGAAGGCGTGGGAAGTATACAGGGTGACTTCGAAGTTGAGTCATTTATTTCAACAGTGAGTAGATCTGATCAAAAGAAATGTTTTTTTCCTTTACCATTTTTTCTGGTAAAATTAAAGTAACAAAGTTATACCCCTTTGGAAGTTTGAGTACCGCCCTGTCTCAATAATCATATGTGCTCGTGTTTGGCGACAACGGATATAATCCGCCGTATCGGTTCATCGCATCGGAAACAAAAAAGCGAAAGAATTTGGAACGATGCTTTTACAGTTATTTTATTCATTTGTATACAGTCAGTGTCAGTGAATAGTGGTGTCTGTTGCGTGGCTCAAACGAAATAAAAAATGGCACATGTTTATGCGGATCGGTTTCCCAATCGAGTGCAACCAACCCCTCGTGCCTTTGTTAATGTAGTACAACGGGCTCGTGAATCAGGTGACGGCATGCCGGTGCTACAAGACCTCACGATCAAATACAGGTCCGCACTGAAATACTTGTCGGGAGGATACTTTATAAAACAAGGTAACATTTTTTTTTATTTTTACACACATATTTTGGTTTATCTTCCTTCTACAATCATTATCTGGAAATTAATGACTCAACTTCAAAGTCACCCTGTAGAGTCAGTCTACTTGACGCAATTTCTTCTCTGATTCTGACTGAGCAAGCCAACTTTGAGAAATATGCACATCGAAAAACATCAGATGCGTACATTTCTTTTTCAATATATGTTTCTGGACGGTGCAAAAGTAGTAGTAATAGTTAGTACACAATGTATAGAACTAGTCAAAATAAATATGAATATTAAAATATAAAAACAAACAAATAATCTACAAACAGTTGAAATCGTGTAAAACACAATATTCCGAGATGGCGTTACAATAAGATTTTTTTATAAGGAACTGCTTAGGTTATATTTAAAAAAATCTGATATCTTTGGCATTTGCTATATCTGTCGGCAAACTTAAAAAAAATGTTTGCCCTTAATACCTTGGAGACTTCATGTATACATTATATATATATATATATATATACAGTGCTTTTCTTTGATGCCCCCTCCCCTTTGATTTTTGAACGAATCAATTCAAAAATTTAAAACTTGGATACCTTCTTTTAGAGTAAAATTGACAGTTGAAAATGATGTTTGTTTTCGTACTGATATTCTTGTCACTGTCAACAAAAAATAACAAAACTTGGATTAATGAAATTGATGTGTGGATACCTTCTTTTAGAGTAAAATTGACGGTTGAAAATGATGTTTGTTTTCGTACTGATATTCTTGTCACTGTCAACAAAAAATAACAAAACAAGTTTTTATCGCTGTTGTTGTGGATACGACAGGGAATTACAATTATTTGTACAGATATGCATGTTAGTGGGTTTGTGTTCAAGTAATTATTAAACGTACCACCATTTTGTAGTAGGCCATGGTATTGGCTTTATATTCTAGGGTTATAAAGTACCCGTCAGGAGCTTCAAAATGATGTGCCACAGGATCCCCGTTTTAATATAATTTTTTTTCAAGATGGCGCCCAGCGGGCATCTTGACATTTGACATTTTCATCTGTCAATTTTACTCTAAAATATGGTATCCAAGCATCAATTTCATTACCTCAAGTTTTAATTTTTTGAATTGGTCCGTTCAAAAAATCAATGGAGAGAGGGACATTAAAGAAAAGCAATGTATATTATTCTAAAGCGACACCTATTTTTAAATCAGAGGATAATACTGATATCAAGAACTTGAAACTAGTGGCAATATTGTCATTCTCCAAATTGCTGCAGACCATATTGCAGAATAGAATTTATTTCGCAGTTCATAGACCTCGGTCCCCTTTTTAGAGTTTTTTTTTTACAAAGAGATGCACAGTAGCAAATTCAACAATTTTTCCTCAGGTCAATATCGAATGTGCCGATCGGCAGGGCCAACTAGATATAGTATAATACTGGTTTTGCTAAGCCGTTCGATAGGGTGGTCCATGACATAATTTCCAATAAACTTTTGCATTATGCATTCTTTAGAGCTGAGAAGGAAGTGTGCGTCAATTATTTTTTTGCATAACCTGCTGCATAATCAAATTGATGCTAATGAGATTGTCAACTGAACGCTAATGTTCCGTCTATTCGAATTCGTACCTTTTTTGTGGCAGGGCTCGTTCAAATTTATTTTTAAAAGCACCCATATATCTGATGTGAGAAACTTTTAATGCCATATCTAATCATTGTGATATACTCGTATAACCCGAAGTACCGGCGCAGCTGTTTTCGGGCGTCATTGAAATAATTTTAAATTTTCATTTGCATTTTATCAAGTGTTGTGCAACGATTTTGGGAAAAATTCCACGAATAATCTTATAAAGCATAGTAGAGTATATTTCAACAGTTGGCGGAGCGTACTCCACTGGGACCAGGGGAGTGACGGGATATTAATGCACAATCTGGCAACCATGTCGCACCCTCAAAAAATGGCTGCTGACAACCACACAAGTCACCGTGTTGTCATTGAATAGCACGGAATTGAACCTTCTTCAGTGTATATGTTTTTTGACTGAGACCAAGGGTTGACGGATCCCAAACATGTGTCACTTGTTGGGGATTTTTAAAATGTAATAATTAGCTGTTGTTCAAATAATGTCTAATTATATAAACTAGAATGTTTACCCGTGAAAAAAGAAAAATATTGCAAATTTCCAGTTTTTTGCAGGTTGCAGGTATATTTGGGTATTTCTTAATCGCTGTAAATATAGTGTGGATGTTTGTTCAGTTCCTGATCAACGAAAAATATTCATCTTTTTGGATGTATGGTTATCAAAAAACCTGAATGGTTTGGTGGAAATATCAATCTAAGGTGCAATAATGGTTCTGAGGAACGGCAAGTAAATGAATGAATGTTTGTAAACGAGCAATAGCTTTGAAATTTGTGGTAGAGTCTGTCATCAAGTAGGTGTTTAATGGCTATCTGTAAGAGGTTTCTGGGAAAAAACATGGAGGTGATGTTAAATCAGTAAAATCGCATATCAATTGAAGAAAATTAATATATACATGAATAAAAAATCAACAATAGTAATTAAAACATGAATTTTATTCAAAAATCAAACATTTCTTTCAATTTTGACTGAACTATATGTAATTTGTTAGTATTCAATAAGCTGGTGATGTTTCAAGGACAAGCAGTCATCTCATACTTTGAGAATATTTTGTTTTCAACATTTCATAGGTATTGGTTGCTGCAATTTGTTGATTGGATGTTGAAGCTCATTCTCTGTATTTGACGGACTGTTACCTTATAGGTGGAGAATAACGGACTGTCAATTTGACAAACTTGGTGAAATCCACCCTACACTTTTCAATTAGAGGACTCCTCCGGTGAAGCAGCTTGCGCTGATTTATTCGGAAAAATCCTATAAAATGCGCGTACTGACCTCTGCGGAGCCATGCTTCACGATAAACGTATATTGCATCGAATCCGCACTCTGACATCTTGGATCGTTGCATTCGTTTGTGCACGTTCCATTGTTGACGCAAAAAATATGTTTACGCTTCCATGGCTTGCTGAGGAACTCCTGCAATGGACTCGGCTCGCAGTAAAGCACGCTCGACCTAAGGTAAATTAATATATGGCTTTAGTTCCGCTCTACTACCCGCGGTATTTGTGCGATTCGAAAAAATTCTATTATAAAGGGTAAATAGCGAGGAGTGTGCTTTGAATAATGTGCCAGTATGTACGTGTGTGGAAATCAAAGGATTTTGAATCCGAGGGAGCTAAACAGTAAATCAAACAGGGCAAAAATCCGGATGTGAACAAGCTAGATAGGCTATTCGTTGGGTGCGCGATGACAGCGCCACCTAGCTGCTGTCAGACTGAAATATGCATGCATGTAGATATTGACGGAAATAGCAAACGTTTTGTCGACTTGGGGTTAGGAACAATTTCAGCTTCCAACTGACTACCCTGTTTCGATTTGACCGTAAGTTGAGAACATGTCCCAAACTGAACGCGCATACGCATTTTAAAAAATTTTCTCCTACAGTCTATGTTCAGTTTTATTTAGATATAAGGCGTACACGGGAAAAAAAGATGAATGTCACCGGCGATGTATAAAAAACTGATTGTCACCGAAACTAGTAGCTACTACCTCGGCTACTACAAGAACATACCATACACCAATCTGCGAAGAAAGAAATAAACGTTAAACAATAATTTTTAAACAGTTACTATTAACTTTGTTTTGTTTGTTCTTTTGAATAATTCTTTTTTTTATTCAATATTTTTTTTGCCCCAATAAAAAAATAGATATAATTCATATTATATAATAGCAGATCGTAAAACCTATCATAGGCATTAAGACGGATAATTAACCCTTAGATTTTCCCGGGTGACGCATATGACGAAAGGCTCATTTCTAACCTCAGTATCACAGAGGAATTTAAATTCAGGCATGGACGCTAACACTTAAAAATGTTTGTAGTCACATTGAGAATCACAAAACAAAAAAATAAAAAGGAATTTAAATTCTGCTTTCACTTTTGGGCTACCTTGTATATCAAAAAAATGTTTCTAATTAAACATTTTCTTCGATTCCTTATAAGAAGAAATCTATGGTACTCCATCAGATCTTTGACCCACATTGTACAAAGAGTCCAGGTGTCTACACTTTTAAGTTCGCTTTTCTCTAAACTTACTTTTTGTCGCATTCATCTTTTTTCCCCGTACCCTTCATATGTTCTAAACATGAACTGCAGATCGTGCTGGAACAAACCTGATACGGACTGTTGTCAAGTTTCAGATGACATCCAAAACACAATTTTACCATAAGGCCCATACTCCACCGTGAGCCCAGTGAGGTGTCCCTAACTATGCAGGCCGCTCCCGGCAAGTGGTGTGATTACCTAAAGTTTATTGAAATCGGCCGGCTTTCCTCCTCACCCTACAATTTTACCGTGGGTGCCTCCAGAAATGTGTTTTGGCCCAAACACCGTCCCTAGTAGACATTAACGACCCCGTGTCCTGCACGACAAATCCGACCTACAGATTTGCGGGTAACATTACTGTGTAGGCAGACATTTTCAGCGCCAGACCCATATCTGGAGAGAAAACTACCTCTTTCGAGAAATAATATCTGTAGGTTATCACTGCCTGAGGACATCTTTATACATTTTCTCCCTTCCATTTAATCCATAATCTATTATTTTCATGGTTTTAAGTAGTACTGAGGAGGTATTACTCGGAACCTCAGTAAGTTCAATTCGCTATAGTAATTAGTTAAGAGAGTCTACAGCTAGACTTCCTTGCTGAACGGGGCTCCTACAATCACGAGCATCATCTGCTGAGGTAACGAAAAGGGAACGATTATGGGCTGGTCTTAGACTGCCGTCGGCGCTACTTCAAAGGAGGAAAGGATGACTGCGGGTACCTACCGTGGTAAATTTTTATAATAACAGAGTCGGATTTCGATTAGCGATCTAGCCTGTAAATCGTTTCCTATTTTGGTACTCAGCAAGTGATCATTTAGTATTGTTCTACCCTTGTTACTGTTCGTCGATATTGTGTTGTTGAATTGTTGTGCTGTAGATACTCTTGTCGGTGTGATTGTTCTTGAGTGCCTTTTTACCAAGGTTGATAATGGACAATAAAAGGCCATATGCGACAATTTTAATTACGAATGCAGTGAGTTTAATTCATGATGAGGACAACAATAGTTTGGAGCAGTTCAACTCTATAATCGCAAAATACATTGGGGTAAGCGAATAAATTATTGCAAGAAGAGGTCATACCATGGAAGATGTGCTGCAGCTGTAGTGAGTTACAATACCGAGCGGCCTGTCTATGTGGTCCAAATACATTTGCGTTCTAAGCTTAGTCCAACCTCGCTTGTCACTAAAATGGAACAAAGATTCAAACGCAAGAATCTTGAAAAGAAACTCAGATCAAAAAAGCAGATATAAAAATAACTAACAATTCGGATAGCAATTCCAAAGAAAATGAATAGTTTTATGGCGAATTCAGTCAAAAACCTGACATTAACTACATTGATTTGGAGGCTGCTAAGCGAACATTTTTAGGGAAACTTGAAAAAAGTGACGACGAGATTTTGCAGATCGAACAAGTCACCAAATCACAGGACTGTACTTTGTGGCGTCTTCAACGTAGGATAAGGTTCACAGCGTCTCAATTTGGTGAAGTTTGTAGAAGAAGGCAGACAACAAGCTGTAAAGTTCTAGTAAAATCCATCATATACCTAACAGAGTTTTCTAGTAAGGCAATAAAAAGGCAATACAAAAATCATTGGACACGGCAGTTCAATCTTGTGGTTTGTTTACTGATCGCACACATCCATTTCTGGCAGCATCACCTCCATCTACCTATTACAGTAGACAAGACATGTACTTAATCCAGGTATAAGCCTACCTGTTTATTGCTTTGCAAAAACTACCTAACTGTTTCCTTTTATTTTGACTGCATAAGTTATTTTTTTATTACCCTCGTTCAATTGTTACCATCTGCCACATGAACCTTGTAAACATAATTGTGTTTATTGACATGAATAAACGAATTTGAATTTGAGTTCTTAAATTTAGTTTAGGAAAGATATAAAATTATTTGAATACATTTTTCCTTAGTCGGAACGCACCGTCACGACACTTGGACTAGCAGGACGAAACGGTAGATGAATTTCGCCCAAAAACCGATTTGCACTTCACAGCTTACGTTTCATTTTTATTATTTCCAAATGAAACTCTTGCAGCGTGCTAAAAACAAAGTCCACAGGGTGAAAGCGATCCACTCTTTCGATTTTATCCACTAGGATCTTTTTAAAATATCAAGAAGTTGAGCACAAATAGTAAGCATTTCAACCCACCATAATTCTTGCGCAAATACAAAATTTTGTAAAAAGCTCTGATAGCACCCTAGGCAATTATGTCCTGCTTATATCCAGAAAAACATCACAAACTGAAGAACGCAAACTGAAGGTAACGGCAAAATGGGTACATTTCACGGGTCATGAAATTCAAATGAAAATGCAGGTATAAAATCTACCAAACTATCATTCTCAAGAACATATTTCCTTGACATATCGATAATTTTAAAGTTCCACGCTAAATTCCCCTATACTTGACTGGAGTGATATCCGAATTTATTCTTCCCTACTGTCGGTTACTTGAACTTCCTGTAACCACTGGGATCAGAAGCTTCTTAATAATAGAACGTGTTTCACTATTTTCAACCCCCCCTTTTAAGCAGTACAATTTTTTTATGTCAATGATTAGGAACCCCTGAAACGTCAAAAACGGAGTATCAGCAATTGTTACTTTTTCTTTTTTGCCCATAGCACCATTGCCACTGGAATAGAACTACAAAGCTTTGGCATACTAGTAACCCCATGCGGGAGTTTCATAAAAATCCGAGCGATAATTTCCAAATTGATGATGAGTGATACAGTTTTTCGTGATGTAGATGTCATATGACTTAAAAAAACGTAACATCTCATTTTAGAAATTTTTCGCGATTACAATACTTCCTCGCCAATGGCGTGGGAAGTAAAACGGCTTTAAAATCGAGGAGTATCAGCAATTCGTACATTGCGCCGCAACGCTTGGGTTGGCAGCACGAAACAGTAGACCAAATTCGTCCAAAAGACGATTTGTAGAGGTTTGCGCGCTTCGAAATTGACGCTTTATTTTTTGATATTTTTGGATGAAATTTTCACAGTGTGCTGAAAACAAAACTGCACAGGGTGCTATAGAGCCACTTTTTCATTTTTTTCACTAGGTTCTTTTTAAAAAAATCGCGAAGTTTAACAGAAGAAGTGCGCACTTCAACCCATCATGAAACTTGGTCAAAAACAAAATTTCAAAAAGTGCTCCTATAGCACCCTGGACAATTATCTTCTCCATATACTGTATGAATTTTATTGAAAAATATTGAAAAATGGAGTGTCAGTTTTGAAGCAGCTGAACCCTTGTAAATGGCTTGAAACTCACTGCGTCGGAGCCGCCTTAAGTGTAAGGGTACCTAAGTTAAACTTTGTCAATTAGGTTTATTCAAACACTATATCTTCTTATTGTTAAGTGTGAGATTCACACATACAAACACAACATACTCACTATTAACCATGTAAATGCATTTAAACATTTCGTCATGGTGGGCAGTGTTGCGCTAAAATGTATACCAAAGGTATTCATTTCAACCCGTTACATACACTAACTAGTATGTATGCTCAGACATAGAAACCTATTGTTGGTCTTTCCGTTTTTTTGTCATACACCTATTAGAATCATTCGCTTTGTCAATGGTTGGATTTCAACACGGTTAGCAAAATTGTCAGCAGTGAGCCTCTAGCCAGGACTGAGCCAAAAATTCTTTTACATAAAATGGTCTAGATCTGGCCTCTCCAGTGTCCTGGAACACAGGCTTCATACGAGATATTCTGGCTTCACAGAGTATGCTGTTTGAGGTTGAGTGTGCATACATGTATTCAATTATTATTTAAATAGCAAAGCATGTTGGCGTTTCTGTAAAGGGGTTGTATATATCCAATTTGGGACCACCTATTTCTAGCGCTTTGTATGTTTCCAGCCTCCGATGCGCTGAAAATGCAAAATAGATGCAAATTTTGAAAACCAATGAATTTAATTATAAACTTGAAATTGCTTTTTCATCGGCGAACCACTTCAATAGACGCTCCTCGAATAAATTCCTGCAATGTAATTTTACTTATGCAAACTGTTCATATTGTGTCTTAATCTGCTTAAGAAAATTTCGCCAAGAACGCGGTCTATCTTGTAATTTCCAATTTGAATATTAACTACTACTAGATGTACTATTTTTCGTGAAGGCGTGAATACTTCAAAAATTAGTTTTTATAGAAATGGTTGACAATAATACAGTAAGTTTGAAACCTGGGAGGTGCAAATGTTTTTACTTAGACATCCTTTATGAAAAAAAGTTACACAAGAAGGATAGTAAATAGAACAGGAACGTAATCTATGATAAAGTTAAATAGGATAGTCAACAACAAATAACAAATCTTCGACTCCTTGATAATGTATATTTTCTTCTACAAGCACTGTACGTAGATGATATTTTCGCATTTTTTGGCAAAACAGTTGGTCCCCTAGAGGCCCTTGTGATGAAACTTAACGGTCAGTTTGTTACTATTCTTAAATGTTTTGGTTCCAAGGAACAGCGGAAGCAACATGGTTTTTGAGGATTATAGAAAAGATACAATGACTCAATCCACTGTATCCAATACAAAAGGGCTAGTTTTAGCTTTTTATTTCATATACTTATTAATTTCTCACCAAGTAAAGAAAAATTTCAACACAACAAGAAAATGATCAAAAACGTTTCCTAGGTAGTTTCGCTTATGATCGCGACATTATGGGAAAAATTAATAGGTAAACATAGCTTTAAGAAAACACTTTGGGACTCTACAACCTTCCAATCTGAAAGAGAGATGACGGCACACGTAGCAATACCTTTTAATACCAAATCTAACTGGACTAAAGATTTAGGACTCTAATGTTAAAGTCCGGCTGAGAAAGACGGAGACCAATTGGAGCCACTTTAAGAGTGTGGAATTTATGAAATCAGCTGTAGTGATTGTAATAAGTTTTACATCGGACAAACTAGGGAGACCTATTGGAAGAAGATCCAAAGAATACGTGACAGAATGGACAGATCTAGCGTAGTGGTATACATGTTGAGTATGGATCATAGTATAGATATAACTAATTTAAACATAGTCCGTGATGTTAGAAGCCTTAAAAAACTAGACTCATATGAAAGTTTAGAAACTGCCGAAACGCTAGGAAGAATGTAATGAGTAAGGACAAAGATCTTATTGTTTTCCTGTCAGCTGGAACAACTAGGTACCATGTTTGAGTGTAATAATTTCTTTATCGATTAGTGAGGGATTTTACGTAAACGAGCAAAAAAAATCATTAATGTATTTTAACAATTATACGGTCTACATTTGCAGTTTTTAGTGTTTTTCTCTGTTTTTGAGATTGTTTGTCCTGAAACACGATTTCATTGATTTTGTAATGAAGTTTGTACTTCACGAAGTATTCCTGAAGCACGCCCTGAAGAAAAAAATAAAGATTTTCGTCGCATGTCTGGATGGGTATTCTTAATACTCAACGTCTGATTGTTCCATGGTGTGTATGAACATAGAAATGACTAAAAAACAATGTTATCAGCGTTTTTCCTTAATCGTAACTTATGCATCTTTTTGTAAACCATGACCTGTTAGCGAATGACAGTGCTGCTCTAAAATGGTAAGTAACTGTTCCACTTTTATGGAAGGATGAAGCAGGTGATTACTTGTTTTCTTATCACTTTCATTCTTCAAACAATCTTTGCTGCTGCAATTTGCTATAAAATGAGGTTTCAAGGAAATCAAAGAAAAAGTGGTAATAGTAAATGTAACCACCCGATTTATTCTTACATAAAAGTGGAATATTCATGTGCAATTTCATAGCTGTACTAACATTTGTTAACAAGTTACAATTGAAGAAAAAATGCACAACAAAATGGGCATACAATGCATTTTTGAAAAAAAAAGTAATTGCTAACGCTGTTTTTTAGTCATCTCTATACACACCATGAAATAATCAGATGATTTAGAATACTGCTCCAGATAGACAGCTGAAGAAATGGTCATGAGGCCTCAGCTAGTCAGCTATGACTATGCTTCCCATCTCGTCCGCATGACAAATATATACTGGGTGCGCCATCTATTATTTTTCTTTACCTATAAGTTAATGTGTGACCATGTAAGTCAAAAGTCATGTGGTATGCATAAATGAAGTGGCAAAGGTCATGGATTCATTTACAACACAACAACGCATTTTGGTTATTCAAACTTATTACGAAAACGGTCGAAATATAAAAAATACTTTTCGCAAACTTCGCACTGGTTTTGGCCGACTTGGACGCCCTACAGAGCCTGGAATTCGTTGGATTGTTAATCGCTTTGAGGAAACTGGTTCAGCTGAAGGTCGTAGACCATACCAACATGCCCGTCCAGCTCGTACTCGTGAAAACATAGCCGCAGTGAGTGAAAGTGTGCGAGAAGATATAACCACCTCGACCAGGCACCGTTCGCAAAAATTGGGAATTTGTGAGACCACATTACGACGGATTTTACACATTGCTTTACACCTACAACCATACAAAATCCAACTAACACAAGAATTGAAGCTGGCAGACCATCAACAGCGGCGTGTTTTTGTTAATTGGATGCTGGAACGAGAAGACGGATTTTCGGCCAAAGTGTTCTTATCTGATAAGGCTCATTTTCACCTCAATGGGTACGTAAAGAAGCAAAATTGCAGATTCTGGGGGCTGAAAATCCACACCAATATCATGAACAACCCCTTCATCCTGAAAAAGTGACTGTCTGGTGCGGATTATGGGCTGGTGGCATCGTTGGACCATTCCTCTTTGAAGATGCCGAAGAAAGGGCCATTACCGTCAACGGGAAACGTAATCGCGGCATGTTAACATACTTTTTGTTTCCACAATTGGATCGTATTGGTGCCGGCGGTCTTTGGTTTCATCAAGACGGAGCAACGGCTCACACATCTCGCCAAACAATCGCCTTATTGCACACGAAATTTCAACACCGCATAATTTCACGAAATTCAGATGTCAGTTGGCTCCCGAGATCGTGCGATTTAACACCTCTTGACTATTTTCTTTGTAGATTTTTGATTGGAAAACTATATGCTAATAGTACTCGGACCATTCATGGCCTAAAGCGCAATATTCGGACTGAAATTGCGGCCATAGACCCGATTATTCTGGGAAAAGTAATTGAATATTTTGATGTTCGGATGTTGGCCTGTAAACGAAGAAGCGGTGGTCACATGAATGATGTTATTTTTCATGCATAAATGGCACAAACCAACCATCATTTATCAATAAACAAAATCGATTTCACCTCGTAAAAAGCGTGTAGATTTTTCAAATAGAAAAAAAAGTAACTGATGACGCACCCTGTATTAGCTTGTGTTTTTGTTGGGATTTTAGTTTTAATCTTTCTCTGAAGGTGTTATATTTAGAATTGAAAAAATGATTCGTTGAGTGATAAAAGCCTGTTATAGCTGTTGTGCTATTACAAGTAGTTACAAGGCATGTTCAGGGATATTATTTCACTACTCACACGGCCGTCTCGCAGTCCAGAACATAGTTGAATTTCTGCTCCACTATAGGATCAAATGACCCTTTTATCCCACTGCTGAACTGTTAACTGAAGTATTTGATTAAATTCTCTCCGTACGAGTATTCTCTTTAAAAAATGTCCCGAGAGACGTCCTGCGCTACTTTTCTGCTCGTTTATCTCAAACTACGCTCAGTTGAGAGACCAAAAGTACAGGGCACAACACCAAACTTATTATTTCCAATCTGTCTCTGTAACACGCAGAGGCGTGTCATTGGGTAACTTGGAAGATGTAGATGTAGATTGGCATACCATTTTGGGCGATCTCTACTAATTCAAAGGAAGTGTTTATGAAACGGAAAAGAATTATCAGATGTATAGTAGGTGTCAGTGCTAGAACGTCATGTAGAGATATGTTTAAGAGGTTTAAAGTACTAGCACTTACTGGTTTATATACAGTGAACTTGCTTTTCTTCCGGGATGGTCGGATGACCTTGGGGGCTTTTTGTTGTTTACACTACCAGTAGCTGTAAATTTAGATACAAGTTCCCTTAAATATTTTCTACAGATAGTACGGTTCGGGAAACGATCATTAAAAATCCTTTTGGTCTCGAGAAAGTTACGCGTCGCACCATAAATAAAAATCGCTTCCAATGGACGAGAATTGACCATTCTAAAAATAGCTCACACAGTTTCTAGCACCAAAACCGAAAACTAAATGAGAATATTTTAACTGTACAATGATGTTTGTTTTCGTACTGATATACTTCTAACAAAACAAGTTTTTATCGCTGTTGCTGTGGATACGGCAGGGAATTACAACAATTATTTGTAGAGATATGCATTTTACTGTTCAAGTAATTATTAAATGTACCACCATTTTGTAGTAGGTAAAGTTACTGACTTTATATTCTATGGTTATAAAGTACTCGTCAGGAGCTTCATAATGAACATTAAAGAAAAGCACTGTATACTAAAAATAAAGAAAAATTCCTAGAACACGGCCAAATGCATTCAATTAATTAATGAAGACTCCTATATACCACCCTGAGAACTCAAATTAAAGTCCAAAAATATTATTGGCCTACAAATTTTAAGCTAAGTACTGCCTTTGGAAACGAAAAATTGCCACAATCTGAACACATTTAAGAATCTCTTAAAATACTATTTAATTGAAAATAGCTTTCATCGTGTGGAAGGATTTTGCGATATATCCCGATAAATCTAATTTTTGACTATTTGACTGTCTTTTTGTTAGATATACGTTGTTAGGTTTAAGTTAAAAGTGTATGACGCTTTCTGTAGAATGTTCTTGTCGAGAGGAAATTAATAAACAAACAAATCCTCCGCTAAAAATTATCGACCAATAAGTCTCGTTGCTATCGCCGCCAAAATAGCTGAAAGAATCATATTAGATAAGCTCCTATCATTTGCTTTCGATAATGACCTTATCCCTAAGAATCAGCATGGATTTCTCCCTGGTCGATCAATAATGACCAACCTTCTCCACTCTCTCAACAATTGGACTCAGTATCTGGACACAAAGACTCCTGTTGATATAATCTACTTAGATTTTTCTAGGGCTTTCGATCGCGTACCACATAGAAGGCTTCTGTTTAAGTTGGAATGTATGAGAATAAGAGTCGAGTTGTTACTGTGAATCAAGGCTTTTCTCACCGGGAGGACTTTCTCTGTGCGCGTCAGTGATAGCCAGTCTCACCTTCATCATGTAGCAAGTGGAGTTCCTCAAGGCTCTGTCTTGGGGCCAGTGCTGTTCCTTCTGTATACAAATGACCTGCCCGCATTGATTTCCTCCACATGTTCAGCTTGTGCCGATGACACCAAGACTTACAATACTGTCGCAAATTCTGCTATGCTTCAACGAGATCTTGATATTGTTTGTCAATGGTCAGTCAGTTGGCTTTTACCCTTAAATCTAACTAAGTGTTGTGTCCTTCACCTCGGGAAGACAAATCCACGATTTACGTACAAGATCTCTGACCACAACATCGATGCAGTTTCCAGCCACACTGATCTGGGCTTTGTAGTCAACGATCGTCTTTCCTGGTCAGAGCATATTCACCACGTTACATCAAAAGCCAAGAAACTTCTATACATGCTGGAGAGGTCTTTCAAAGGATCCGATGTCAACACTTGCGCCTACATTTAGAATCGTGAGGCCAATTCTTGAATTCGCTGGCCCGGTATGGGACACTGTGCTTCTGCGCGATAGAAATCTCGTCGAATCAGTACAACTTCGGACTACTCGTATCCCTTTTGGAGCACGAAGACCAAGCTATGAAGATCGCCTTGAATTATTCAACCTGACCTCATTCTCTGAGCGAAGACTTCGTGGCGATCTTATAGTTACGTTCAGGATACTTCATGGTTTGATGGGCACCAACCTCATGCATCTATACCGTCCGTCGCGCAGCAATCTACGCGGACACAGCTTCAAACTGCATAAGGAGCCATTTAAAACAACAGTCCGACAGTGGTTTCTTCCCAACCGCATATTCAACACCTGGAATAGTTTACCTGAAAGTGTGGTTGGTGCTTCTTCAGTTAATAGCTTCAAAGTGCAGTATGATAGCTGGAGGAGTGTACAAACTTTATAGCTATGAACTGTCTTTTTTTATTTTTTTCTATTTGATGTATTTGTGTTACGTGTCCGTACACAATATTTACTGCATGAGCTTACAGTACTGTGTACTCTGCTCTTCTCAATTATCATAATAATAATAATAAAATAAATAAATAGAAGGTTTAAAAACCCGTTTACCATAATATAAACGGTAAGAGAATCTCGTTCCGATGATGGTCGATTTTTGCCAGAAAACTATTCCTTTTGGCTTGTCGGTTTAGATTATTGGAAAGATGGTTTGTCACGAACATGTCTGCTAAGAGGAAGGTGTTCCGCAGAGATCGGTTAGGGCTCCAACACATTAATGACACCCCCTCTTGCATGATGAATCCGATCTACAGCCTTCAGGACGACATTCCTCCTGATTCAGGAGCTTGAGATGAGAACATTGGTCGCAACGTTCCTTCGGACAAAACACATGGAGCTTACCAGTATCTTGTGATGTAGCAATTTGAAACAATTTAGTACAAAATACTATTTTAAATTCTTCTATGATACCTCGTAATTGCTTATCGAATGCATTATGTTGCGTTTGCAAATACAATTAAAAAGTGAAACAACGTATCGTATCTATCATAAAACTTAGATTCCAAATTGTTATTCTCTAACTACGACAACAACTTTTCCTTTAAAACAGTATCGACTTCACCTCGCAGAAAGAAAAGCCCAGGGAAAAGCCGTGAGGAAGGTCACACTATAAGTCGTAAAAGCAGAATGTGCACCATTCCGTTTTGACTCTCCGTAAAATCTTGAGCCAATTTTTACAATAGGGTCATATAGGGACACAAAGAGCCGTGTCCTACAATAAAGTGTCTGCTGGACATGGTTTACGGTGAAAGGACAAACTTCAAGGGCAGTTACTTTGCGGAAAGTATGCTCTATATATTTTGTAGCTGACAGCTAGGGTAATCGTAGGGCTGTAGCTCCAAAGGGCCGATAAGGAAATTTAAACAGAAGATTTCCTTAGTTTAGAGTCTTTTAGTTGATTTTTCGTCAAACAGTTTTTTCCACTGTGTTCTAACAATGAGCGGAAGCAGTTCCAAGCAACGGCGTGCTATCAGGTTCTGCTTCCGATTTGAGCACAGTGTAACGTAAACTCTGGCTAAACAGGCCTACGCAGATAGAGTTTTATCAAAAGTTCAGGTTTTTCCGTGGTTTCAGAAAGCGAAAGTATCAATTGAAGATGAACCACGAAGCCGAAAGCCTTCATCTTCAAGAACAGATGAAAATATCGACGGAATCTTGCGCATTCAGATCGTCGGTACAGTTTAACATTTTCACTGCGTTGGCTAAAAACCTAAGTTGGCCTGATATGCGTCACGGGGCAAACTTGACTCTTACTGAGTTGGCCCGACATGCGTTACGGGTGAAACATACCTCTTAGTTAATAATAAAGTTTTTTTTTTGGTAAAATAAAAGCTTATTTAAAGGAATAACCACACAGTAATAATTATAAAAGTTCCTTTAACCTAAAACAGAGCCACGAAAAACTAAAGTTAAATAATAGTATTTTTACGATAGAAAAAAGTAAAATATGTATTTTTGCAATAATATTAAAAACACTTTCTTTTATATTAAACTAAGGGCCAACCAACATCATTATTATGGACCAATAGGAAAATACCTTATCGAAATGCAATTTGACGGAAGCTGTCAAAGGTCTCAGAATATCAGTGATTTCTATCAAAATGTTGAATAAAATCGTGGAAATTCGACTGCATTATAAACAACAACTTTTTGATTCCAACATGATGCTTTTGTACAGAAAAAACAGGACAACTTTCATGTATTTTGATATATGTTATAGGTTTACATTTAACAATCCGTTATCCCCCTCAGTGAATGGGAATGGGAGAAATAATAGGTCGATTTTCTAGCTGTTAAATTTGGTAGCAGGTTTGGTCGTTTGTTAATTCATGGCAATCTTGAAATTTGTTAAGTTCAATATACAGTGTGTATATGTGATCATTATAGCTACGCATACCTGTTGGATTGTGCGGATTTGCAAGAAAATAGAAGGTGCATAATGCAATTACTGTAGACATAGACCTAAGATTATTAGTAATTACTGAAAAATAATGTCGGGCTCATGCACGACTTAACGTAACCGAATTTAAGGATCAGCTGTTCCTACACCAGTGTCCTCCACATGTTATGCCGCCAGATGGTAACTAATGTGTATCTAACGAAGCTACAAAGTAATCGTAAACAGCGGTTGATTCGTGATCAACGCGTGATCGGTAGCCATGGCGCTCTGTCGGCCTCTTCCTGATTGGCTTGTAGCGACGAGCCTCCAGACAAAGTCGCACGGTTGCCACGCTCGGCGAGTTTTCGCCAGAGTGGTTGATCACATTCGCATGGATCACAAATCAATCTGTTGGTGCAATACGTGCAATAACTCTTGTAAAGGACATTATATAACAATAAATGGCATCACAAAGGTATATTCCAATTTGATCTGCAGCAAATTATGAACGGCATATACGGAGATGCGAAAGCAAGCTCAAAAAGGTGAAGAAAATTTTTGTGCACTCTTTATAGTTAAACTTTTCCTAAGAGATAGCATCAGTGAGGGAATTTTTTTCTATTGTCTTATTTTTCACATTAATGCGATGTCGAGGTATGTGGCCCTACCGCAATTGAAAATAAGGTTTCGATAATCCTTCCATAAAGTTTCGATGAGTACATCTGAAATAACCTTGAGATATTCTTCAGGGAAATACAAAAATCTCCTTTTATGTTTTTTTGTGCAGATTTATCTATTAAAATCCTATCCGCAATCTATTTTCCGTGCACACACCTTCAACCGAATGTATGCCATATATGATATTACCGTTTCCAACTTTCACCAAGGTTAATAGGAACCATAACAGCTCCCTACCCTTCCCCCCTATAAGAATATCGATTTGTAGCCTCACATTTCAAGGTTAGACTTCTTGTAATGTTTCTGTTCAACATTCGGCGATTTCTGACAATTTTCCCAATAAAACATGATCATTGTGACATTAAGCCTGGCAACGCTGCATAGTAGAGGGAACTCTCAGCGTCACGTTGATGGTTCGTCACTACGCACAGGATTGTAATCAGTTACGGATACCCGTTTATGAGCGCGAACGTTTTATGCACATCTTGACTTGATTTTTCTTGCGGAAATATAATATTAGTCTAAAATGTCTGACACAGATACAGCTGATGAAGTGGTTGAAATCAGCTTAACGCCACCCAGCAAAAGGGCTAAAAAGCTTCATCTTAGCGCAGGTGAAAAACAAATTATTCTAAATATCTACAAGAACCAGATGCAAGAGAATAGTGGATTGGCTATAGAAAATATCGTATGTAAGGTTGCTGAAATTTCTGGAGTAGTCGATCAAGTGTTTACAAAATCTTGAAGGAATATAGACAAAATCACTCACTATCTGAGCCAAAAACATATCCAGCGAGAAAAAAAATCATCGAAAAAATAGATGACTTTGACAAAAGTGCCATTAGAAGAAAAGTACATCACTTTTTCTTCAGGAATGAAATACCTACAATAGATAAAATATTGAAGCAAGTGAATGATGATGAGGACTTGCCAAATTTTAAAAGATCTACGTTCCATAAGCTGTTGAAAGAACTAGACTTTCGACTTTTGAAAAGAGGAAGGAATAGTTTATTGATAGAAAAGGAGGAAATTGTTATCTGGAGGAGAGAATACCTTAGAAAAATTAGGCAATTCCGCGCTGAAGGAAGAAAAATTTATTATTTAGACGAAAAATGGGTGAACGCGGGGCATACGCAGGGAAAGGTTTGGGTAGACAGATCTGTGATGTCCTCAAGTATATGAATTTTTAGGATGCAGATAATTCATTTTCTGATCGAATCAATGATTTGGAAGCTCCGAACTCAGTTTTGCTATCTCATCCAAGTTTCTGAGTATTTCCTTCACCCAAAAACTAATCTAAGACCCTATCCTACACTAACCTAAAAATAGTAAGTTGCTTAACTTCGTCATTTAGTGCGCTCGCTGAGAAGTAAAATAACTAATTACTTTCAGGCAAGGGAAAACGCCTGATCATTTGCCACATAGGCAGCGTAGATGGATTTGTTCCTGAAGCATTGTGGGCATTTGAATCCAAAAAAACTGGAGACTATCACGAAGAAATGGATGGTAACTCATTTGAAAATTGGTTCAAAAAAATTTTGCCGACACTTGATGATAACGCAATTATTGTGATGGATAATGCCCCGTACCACTCCAGAAATTTGGAAAAAATTCCAACAATGGCCACCAAAAAGGCAGACATTCAACAGTGGCTTGTCTCAAAGAAGATCGACTTCGACCAAACAATGGTCAAAGCTGAGCTGATAAATATAGTCAAGCGACATAAGTATAAATATGATTTAAAAATTGTTGACGAAATGGCCAAAAACCAAAATAAAACGATTCTCAGGCTGCCTCCCTATCACTGCGAACTGAATCCTATCGAGTTGATTTGGGCCGACATCAAGCAATACGTACACAAAATTAGGGTTAATTTAGGAGTTCCAAAGCATAATAGTGCCATTTTGACCTTCTTCATATTTCTCATGTATATTTTAATAGCAATCAAACTAACAAACTTTATGGAGTCTGTAATAAAGTTTTGTACTACTACTACTACGTCTGTAGTTTCTATTTGCTCAAAAAAATTTGCTCTGCATTGTGAATAGAAGGTTGATTTGTAAATATTATTGGGTATATATGTAAGTTAATAATAAAATATGAACAATGCAATTGAGATGGTCCACAAGTTTTTTTCGTGTGCGTGCTAGTAACATTTTGCTGAAATGGTGAATACAGAATTTTTTGCACTGATTCCTAATGTCGAAATATGATTAGAAAGGCGTGGTATATTCCTGATGATTTACTATGCTTTTAATAGAATTTACAGCAACACATATCTTGTACGACATTCTTTGATAGATCAGTCACAATAGCTTGATACGGCCCTGTAGCGTCTCCTACGGTTAAGTTCTTGATCACGTGCAATACGGGTGTATATGTTTGATTTTACTTTGTTTCTTCAATGGATACAGTTTAGCTAGTGATTTCTAGTGGTGGTCAAACGTTTTGGTGACGTCACAGCCATTTTTTGACATGATTCGGGTGGTTTCGGAACTCGTCTTACCCTTGGATAGCCCTTTCTATGCTGTTCTATGCTCGTATTGACGTAATTATAATAATTCTGTGGTGTCTCGCGTTCCACGACGATTTACGGTCAAAGCCAAAGCCAGGCGGTGAATCATCTGTTATTTTTGTTTGAGTTGTTGACGAATTTGCGGTAGAGATTTGTGTTGGTGTTCGTCTTCGGGTGTGTTTTTCTGCCTTGGACTTGTTTTTTGTGAGATTATTTGAGGATGGCCATGCCTAGAGCGAAAAAAACGAGAGCCGCTACCGTGGTGAAGAGGTACATGCAGAAGGCACCTGAACGCAATCGGCCTCGCCAGAGGAGCGCCAAATGATGACGTCGTGTACACGTTAAATCTGCACGAACCCCTAAATACGTGGTAATGTTGAATGTACCATAACCGATGGTGCGACTGATTATACACTGAAATTAAAACAAAAAACTGCAATTGCAATTGTATGTATGAATGTTGAAACTGTTGAACAGTTTCGGACCAGTGGGGTTAAAATATCGTTGAGGAACTGGAAAGAAGTGTATGAATGTGTTGAAATGCAACACCTAACAAAAATTTTAGTGAAAAGGCTTTTTCATGTAAGGGTTTGGAAGTGCAAGTTTGCAAATATAGGATAAACTATAAGCACACAGTAGGTGATATAATCACATATGGATTACAAAAGTTGCAGTAAACATGGAAAAACCTTCAGCTAATCTGAAAAAATAGATTTTGCTCAAGCATTTTTAAAAATTTTGGCTCAGTTTTACATAATTTTATAATATTTAATAAACCGAAAAGATTTCAATGGCAAGCTGTCACTTGAGGCTGATTGGGTATATTTAACGGACTGTTTGGTACTCGTACCCTATTGGTGCAGAATAATAGTTTGTTAAATTGTGAAATCCACCCTTAAACAATCAAATCCTAAGCTAAAATATAGAAACAGCCAAATTCTAAGCTAAAATATGGTGTCATCTATATAAAAGAAAAGTAAAATATTGATTTTGTAGTACAAAACGACTAATGGGCTTCATTAAAATGAACTAAGCAGTAGGCCGGCTGCCCCCCGTTCTGGTTGCAATTTTTCTCTGCCACACTGATAGAAATATTTCGCTAGTTTTTCCCTAAATTGGAGAATTGTGAGCTTGCTAGTTGGATGTTGCTCATTAAACATAACCCAGGCATTGACGATTGCTGAATTAAAAATTAATTCAACTGCAATTTTTTTGTACCATTTTAAAATCTTTCGCAGGGGGCTCTGGTAAGATGCCATCTGGTCACTGTAATCGACACCTTTTTTTGCGTTATTGTAATCGATTACACACTGTGGTGTTTTTGTCCTGCTCTTATTTTTCCCGTAAACGTGTGACCCCGTACCGCAAGCATGTACTGTTGTTTTGTCGAAGAAAAATAGTACTTAAATTACAATTCTGTAGTTGTAAAAACCTTTTTTTTTATCTTAAAAAATAAAAATTTGACAAGCTTCGCAATATGGAATACCTTAGGCAAAATGCCCGCCGCACCAGGTGATAGTGCGATACGAGTCATATTAGCCCCGTAATGCAGTGAACGTGTTAAATTTGACTCACAATACCGTTTATCACATCAAGAAGTAGGTGTTGCAACATGATAACGCCCCTTGTCAAACTGCAAAGCCACTAAAAACATTCATAGCCTTCCTTATTCACCTGACTTGAGTCTTTGTGACTTTTTCCTCTTCCAGAAGTTGGATAATCACTTCGGGGGAAGTAATTTTGGGTCAGTCGACAACATTCACATGGCAGTAACCGACCAGCTGAAGGCTATTCCGGTATCGGAATTCCAGCACTGCCATGAGGAGTGGAAAAACAGTCTTCGGCGCTGTGTGGCTTCAGACAGAAGTCATCTTGAAGGCGATAATTTAAAATGGTAATTATATTTTAATAAAAAATGTAATCTCATCATTTAACTTATAGACCTCGTAAGTCTAAACAGAAGCGGGGAATATAGGTTTACCTTTTTTGTCACCCAGTATATGTGTGCGACAAATTTTGGAACTGAATTTTGAACCAATCAAGCTAAAATTTTGTACGCACGCTGGGTTTGCATGACAATACAGAATGACGTAATTACCGCTATTTTGAATCCCATATATGGTGCATCATTTCCGTAGTAAACTCTGTGTTATTGATATCAAACGAAAATGCTTGACGAGAGAAACGTAGTAAACAATGTGACGTCATTATAAATCAAATATGGCCCCCGCCTCAAGGCGCTAACTACCATAGTCACCCCAGTGATATACAGGGTTTCCCAGAAGTCGACGTCAAGCCGAAACCGGGTGATAGGCAAAGTCATAACAGCTATCAGAAAAATATTTAAAAAAATTTTATGTATGTGTTTTGAAAATTATAAGTCTTTGAAAAAGATATAGAAATTTCACACCCTACGGCAGTCTTTCAACTCCTGTTACTACAAATATTAACTTTTTTTGGATTCTATTTTTACAATGTAATGATGAATAATGCATCTTCAAACTGGTGTCTCAACCTTACTGCCAACTTTTCTCGTTCAGGAAAAATTGCCACTTATTTCCCAACCAAGTATTCCAAATTAAAGCTTTGCTCAACTTTAACTGGCTGTACTGGAAAAAATGTACTACGAGAGTTTTTCAAGTAACCTTAAAAGTTGGCGCATCTAATAACGATTACAAAATGGTATAACACTTAGAAGATTACTCGTTAACTTATGCACAATTTTTATTTAAAAATAACTGATCAAAATTTTTCAAAATTTCCCAATTAAACAGCGATTATGAAAACGCACAAGGACCCTTAAGGATAACTGTTTGCACAACAGTGGGCGTCAAAATGCTGCTGATGATGATTTACCTTTACAGCAAATGCTCAAACTGTTTTCCTTCAGCCGCAATACACGCTCGACATCTTCTTAAAAAAGATCGGGTTATTAAACGAGCGAATCCACGGTTATTAACCCTGGAGCGCTTAGGCGAATAGCACGGCTATAGTTGCTTAGGCGGGGTTACCAATAACCCCAGTGATATATTCCTATTTAATGAACAAAATATAAAAGATAGACACTTTTGTTTCAATAATAAAACATTTATTTCAAACACTCGGTACATATTTCAGCTCGATGATTACTGCAAACAGCCTTGAAACATTTCGCTCAGGCAGTTTTTGTTTTTCGGTCATTTGTTCTTGGACATAAAATGCAGCGAGTCTGTTTTAGCAATTTTGCTGGAGGTGGATCAACTTTTTCTTCTGTTTTCATATCTAGAATATTCATAATTGATTCTTTCAATTTTCGAGGTATTGGTTTTGTCAAACGTCTTTCCATATGAGGCCTGACCAGTTGTAGTCCAAGTTCAAATAGGTATTTTCGACACTTTTTTGTCTATCACGCTTAACAATTTGGAAAATAATGTTGGAGTTAATGCCTGCTTGATCCATTATACCATAAAAAAAGCGTAATGGCCACCTGCGTGTTTTGCGGGATACCGAATATGTGTGCACCATCTGGTCAAAGGTATCGACACCTCCTTTGGTAGAATTGTAAAAATTTATTATCTCACTAAGCATTACAGGGTTAACAAACTCAGCTGCTTCCAATAGTCTTTGCCGTAGCTCAGCTACATTTTGAATCGACTTGAAATACACTTTTTCTTTTACAGTTCCCCAGTAAAAAAATCTAAACGATTCAAATCAGGTGATCGGGCTGGCCACGGTATTGTACCAGACCGTCTTATCCATCTGCCTGGAAAGTTTTGATCGAGATACTCTCTCACTGAGAGTGCATAGTGCGCTGGGCAGCCATCATGCTGAAACCCCATGTCCCTGTAAATACTCAGTGGCACGTCCGCCAATAAATTTTGTACATGATTTTTCAAAAAATCCAAATAAACTTCAGCAGTCAAAGTCTCTGGGAACTCAAACGGATCGATTATTTTACCATTTAAAATTCCTGTCCAATGGTTTATGTTGAAGCGATATTGAGATTTATCTTCTCTCATCAAATGTGGCTTTGCTACGTGCCACTCGTGTAAGTTATGCAGGTTCATGTACCCATCTTTCTTAAATGTGGTCTCATCCGACCATAAATTTTTTTCAAAGAACTGTGGACCTTTCCTGTGTCTTTCTAACATTGTGCGACAAAAAGCAACTCGGGGCTCATAATCCTGGGGCAGGAGAGGTTGAACACGCTGTATGTGATATGGATGAAGCACATCACTTACTTGCTATTGCAGACTTTGATACCGATCAGTACTCCTTCGTTTACTGCGCATCTTTACATGTTCGTGCTTGTTGATTTCGTACTGTTACTAATTTTGGATTCATGAACTGGACTGTTGATCGCTTGTGATTTGGATTTGGACTGTTTAATTGCTCTTCAAAACAACATATGCTTTCCTTAGACTATCTTTGATAGTGTGATTGTGCAGTGCCGCTATGTCCGTGTACACCGTACAAGAATATGTTAACATGCATCTCATTTATGGGGAATGCAGATGCAACGCTAGTGCTGCAGCGAAACTTTACTGTGAGAGGTACCCGAATGCAGCTCGTCATCCAGATCATCGAGTGTTCACAAATGTGTACCGCTTACTGTTCTCAGAGGGCCAACTACCAAACCAATCACACGGTGAGGGAAGATCTTTCCTTCCTTACGAAGACGTGGTGCTAGGAGCTGTCGAAGAAGACCCGAGTACTTCAGTGCGTGCAATAGAACTAAAAACAGATGTGCCCAAAAGTACAGCCCATAGAATCTTGCAAAAAAACGTGCTCCATCCATACCACGTACAGCGTGTTCAAGCTCTTCTGCCCCGGGATTATGAGCCCCGAGTTGCTTTTTGTCGCACAATGTTAGAAAGACACAGGGAAGATCCACGGTTCTTTGAACAAATTTTATGGTCAGATGAGACCACATTTAAGAAAAATGGGTACATGAACCTGCATAACTTACACGAGTGGCACGTAGCAAACCCACCCATTTGATGAGAGAAGATAAATCTCAATATCGCTTCAAGGTAAACCATTGGACAGGAATTTTAAATGGTAAAATAATCGGTCCGTTTGAGTTCCCAGAAACTTTGACTGCTGAGGTTTATTTAGGTTTTTTGCAAAATCATTTAGAAAATTTACTGGAGGACGTGCGACTGAGTATTTACAGGGACATGTGGTTTCAGCATGATGGCTGCCCAGCGCACTATGCACTCTCAGCGAGAGAGTATCTCGATCAAAACTTTCCAGGCAGATGGATGGGGCGGTCTGGTACAATACCGTGGCCAGCCCGATCACCAGATTTGAATCCGTTAGATTTTTTTACTGGGGAACTGTAAAAGAAAAAGTGTATTTCAAGCCGATTCAAAATGTAGCTGAGCTACGGCAAAGACTATTGGAAGCAGCTGAGTTTGTTAATAACCGTGGATTCGCTCGTTTAATAACCCGATCTTTTTTAAGATGTCGAGCGTGTATTGCGGCTGAAGGAAAACAGTTTGAGCATTTGCTGTAAAGGTAAATCATCATCAGCAGCATTTTGACGCCCACTGTTGTGCAAACAGTTATCCTTAAGGGTCCTTGTGCGTTTTCATAATCGCTGTTTAATTAGGAAATTTTTAAAAATTTTCATATGTTTTTCTTCAAATAAAAATTGTGCATAAGTTAACGAGTAATCTTCTAAGTGTTATACCATTTTGGAATCCTTATTAAATGCGCCAACTTTTAAGGTTACTTGTTAAACTCTCGTAGTACATTTTTTCCGGTACAGCCAGTTAAAGTTGAGCAAAGTTTTACTTTGGAATACTTGGTTGGGAAATAAGTGGCAATTTTTCCTGAACGAGAAAAGTTGGCAGTAAGGTTGAGACACCAGTTTGAAGATGCATTATTCATCATTACATTGTAAGCATGAAATCCAAAAAAAGTTAATATTTGTAGTAACAGGAGTTGACAGACTGCCGTAGGGTGTGAAATTTCTATATTTTTTTCAAAGACCTATAATTTTCAAAACACATACATAAAATGTTTTTAAATATTTTTCTGATAGCTGTTATGACTTTGCCTATCACCCGGTTTTGGCTTGACGTTGGCTTCTGGGACACCCTGTAGGTATCAAATTATAGGGCTTCATGAGAGAAGCATAACAAGCAACGTGCTTTTTCCTGGTGAACTGAGTTGTCGACGCAAACTATTGTAAGTCCAATTTACCACAGATATGTTTACTTTGTAGAATATTGGCTAAATTAATACTCTATCGTATTCTGGTGGTGAAACAAGATCCACATACAATATGCTTTTCATCAATCAGAATGAGAGAGAAGTTTTGCGAGGATGCCGGCACAAAGGTTTGTCTGTCGATCTGTGTATATGCAGCCGCAATACACGCTTGGATTAATATTACCCGACCACCGAACATTCCGGATATGTTGGATAGAATTCAGTCGCATAAAGTTACAGGATAGATTCGTTTGCACTAGATGCAGGGTGCGATTTTCATAAATCGGTGAACATCGTATTTTAGGTTTTACTTTCTACACCAAACGCGAAGAAGTTCGTCGTCGAGATATCTTATCAAATAATCATTCTCCTAGTTATACTAGTCGCTAAATCCATATATGCAGGCTTGGTTTTTTATTAACGTTCCGGCCACTTGGGTGTGCAGATCAAAAGGGTGACAGTGACCAACAGTTTGAAGAAGAAAGTGGACCTGTTACTATGCGCCGCATTAGAGCCTTAGGACTTCTCTCATACCGTCCACGGTTAGTGCTTCCTCTGACTGTGGACCACAAAAAAGTCCATAGCAGTGAGACCCGCTGTCGTGGGTGGCCAGAGCACTTTTTTGTTGGTGATAAAATCTCGAAGAAGCGCCATGGTATCTCTAGCAGCGTGAGGTGAGGTGCCATCTTGTTGAAATCATGTAAGTGGGCTAGGCAGGATGTTCTCTTGATAATGGCAGAAGAAGATCATTGAAGATGTGCCAATAGAAACACCGTTCGCACTTATTGTCGGCCCTCGACAATTTTCGAAAAAATAGGGCACGATTATTCCATTACTGGATAATGCACACCAATTTTTAAGATTTAAATGGAAGTGGGCATCGTCACGTCATCGTCATTTACTGTACAAAATCGCTGTAACATTATCTCACAGAAATTTTTGCGCAATTCGTAATCATTGTGCTGGCACAATCTGAACTTTAGAAGGGTCCAATTTAAGATTCTGTTCATTATTTCGTGCACAACGGTCTTGGGCAGCCGCTCTCTTCCGCGGATAACCGTTCAAGCTGCACCCAGGAACGAATCAGTTCTTCACTTGAAGCATCATGTTTTCGTCGAAAATTGTACGGTGAACAAAATCGACGTGCAGTTAGACACGACACCTTCTCCTTAAAATATGTTTCGATTGCGAACGCGCGTTGTTCAACCGTCCTTTGCGACATGAGACTAAAAATCCGCTCGAATGACTAAGCTAGCGTGGCTCCTCCGCTTTCTGCTTAGCGATTACGGAAACATCTGAATTTGAAATCTGAATTCTTCCACCGGACACCAATTTTACTGAAGAGAGAGAATAACAAAATGAGGCAGCCTTAAGTAATATTATTAGTCTAACCATTTTAATGTACAACAATATAGTTTTTACCGTTTTGATATACAGGGTGCTCGTTAATGATATGCGAAGGCCAAAAAACGTCGCCAAAGATGTTCTCTGAATCAAATGATTGGAGGGTCCTAGGAATGACCTCATTGCGAAGTTCCAAGAACTTCTAATTTAGGGACGGAACTTACCGATCCAAATTGGGCCTGAATCGGACCTTCCAGAATCTAAGATTACTCTTAGGGTTAGGATCATATTGCTTCAGATCTCGATTTTGTTTTCCCTCGAACCGGTAATAGCGAAACCATATGTTATGCCGCGTTAAATTTCAATTTTCCGAGAGGAAATAACAGGAAAAGCGGGAGATAAATTTTCTCGTAGGCTAACGAATTTATCCAGCTGAGTAAAAGGTATGGCATAAACGGGGGCAATTTGAAACACAACGAGATAGAATATATATTTATTCACAGGTAGTTTGTTCTGGTAGGATTTTATGATAATCAATCTTATATAATTTTATAGACCAGTATATACAGAACGCCTGCTTCCGGTACATCCTTCCAAAAATGTAGTGTTACGTAATGTAGTCTCACAGTACGTGTATATTCCTTTCAAAATTTTATCAACACCGTTCAAATGATAACCGAGATTACGCAGTTATAGCAACGTCAGCAAGCTGGGTCAGGTGGAGTTTATGGTAAGTCGTTGTAGCGGTGAAAAGACCGCCTTTTGTCAGCAGCGGTGGTCGCAGTAGTAGACTCTTCGGTCTCCTGATCAGTCGCCGAGCGCTGTGCGGGTTCGAGTCCGGTCCCAGGAGAAATTTTTCTCTTGGCTATGGATGTTGTAATTGTCCGTAGGTAGTAGACGGTCTCTGACTGTCGAACGTGGAGGTACCACCCGGCGGATCTCGTAGGCGGAGCCAGAATGTGTGCATGTTGCATGCACACGTGTTCCCTCGCCAGAGTCCGTGTGGCGTTCCCCTCTCCCCTATAGCACCACGGTACCCAATGGGTGTTTAGGCCTTAGGCCTTCGTGGTAGTTGGAGTATAAAAAAACAGTTTACTGCGTTTCATTTTTCATTGAAAACAGCCAAAATATCGTCGGACATCTGACAATACTTGCTATATGCAGGAACCGTAATTTTACAGGGGACGAAAAAAACCTTATCAATTTTATACTACCGGCCTTAAGACTCTACAACTTTGGTCACAAAAATAAATGACGTTTAACACATATTTCTTGCGTTTTTATCTGAATGAATTAACAAAAGTAGTGCAGATAGCTGATATTTCTGATAACTTTCTTTGCAGTTAGCAGATATTGTACTATGATGCATAGATGGATTTAGTGAGATTCGTGTTAGAAAAACTGTTATTTATTGTATCAAATTAAAAGTTTAATGCTTTTAAAAATCAAAAAGGTAATAAATAGCATGTATTCTTAGTTACACCTTAAATGGACGTTCAGCTTCATTCCTTGACATATGGCAAATTGTCGTAAAACATGTGACAGTCCGATGATACGAGAGATGTCCTTTAAGCTTTGCATATCTGTACCCGAGAGGTAAACAATCGTAAATCCAAAAACTAAGTTTTGATAAAGCAAGCAAAAATTTCAACACAGCTTCAACAACATACATATTATCGTATTTCCAAAATTAAAAACGTCAACATTAAAAAGGTGGTGCTTAACGAAATAGAGTCTTTGGTTCATATTTTAATTTTGAGTTAATATTAATAGAACACCTCAAAATTGAGTCAAAATGGACTTACGACTGTTTACCTCTCAGCTACTGATATAGAAACATAGTAGGCCGCGCGGATCGAACGTCAGTACTGAATCTTAACCTCACTCTTTAGTAAACTTAAATTCAAAGTTTCACAACAATACGGGCAGTGTTCTCACTACAGTGAATTTTTAAGTGTCACCAAGTCATTAGAAAAATGGAACTCAACCGAGAACATTTTTGCGCCATAATTTATTACAACTTTCAGAGACAATTATCGCAACAAGAATGCCTTGCTGAGTTACTGTCTGTTTTCGGCAACGAAGCGCCACATCAGTCGACAATTTTCCGTAGATATGGAGAATTCAAATGTGGACGGGTGAGTCTTAGCGACGATCCCAGGGTGGGTGCACCAAAAACGGCAGTCACGCAGGAAAACGACGATGCTGTGCGCAAACTCATCATTGAAGATAGACATGTGACATATCGCCAGATTGAGACGTTTTTGAAGATATCAAAGACCTCAATTCATCACCACTAACAATGCTGTACACATTTTTTGAGTTTCCGGAATTGAAACGGTCCAGCGTCTTTTGACACCAATTAACCCTAGCTGCTTTCTGCTCTTCAGTCAACAGGTGGGGTATCCAACGAGAAACTAATTTTCTTACTCCTAATTCTTCATGTGAAACTTTCGCGATATGTCACATGTCTATCTTCAATGACGAGTTTGCGCACAGTATCGACGTTTTCCTGGGTGACTGCCGTTTTTGGTGGGGATCGTCGCTAAGACTCACCCGTCCACGTTTGAAATAACCGCCAAAAGTGTAGTTTTGAGGACAACGAAAAAAAAAAACGCTTTTCTATGTTTTACTCCCAAATTAAAAAAATAAAATAGACAGGCTATTTACTAATCGATATTTTAATATATCTGAGAAACACATCTTTTTATAAACCACGTTTAACAATTTAAAAACCTTAGAGAATAAATTCCCTAAAACAACGTTATATACAGGGTGACTTTGAAGCTGAGTCATTAATTTTCAGATAATGATTGTAGAATTAAGATAAACCAAAATATGTGTGTAAAAATAAAAAAAAAATAAAAAAAATGTTACCTTGTTTTATAAAGTATCCTCCCGACAAGTATTTCAGTGCGGACCTGTATTTGATCGTGCGGTCTTGGAGCACCAGCATGCCCTCCCCTCTGAGGTCTTAAGTCACCTGATTCACGAGCCCTTTGTACTACACATTAACAAAGGCACGAGGGGTTGGTTGCACTCGATTGGGAAACCGATCCGCATAAATTCGTGATGCCGCGGCAGCATTTTGTAAAGACTCCCCCCCCGTAAATAAGAATCATGTTGTAACGGTTCCACCGTCCGATCGTATTTATTAAATCACTTCTCGATTATCATTTCATTAATCCCATCTCTAGCTTTTTTGCTTGGAAAATTTTCCGCTTGGAGCGCTTGATGCGGAGTTCCTGATCTGCGATCTTCCTCGCGCTTCCTTTTCACTTGAGCCGCCGATCGAACAACGGCTAGAAATTTCTTCTCTGTAGCACAAGGTTATATAGCACCATGTGCTAGAATTTTCTAGAATGTGTGTCCGTATAGGACAAAAA
Organism: Acanthoscelides obtectus; assembly: GCA_963669975.1. Taxonomy (NCBI): domain Eukaryota; kingdom Metazoa; phylum Arthropoda; class Insecta; order Coleoptera; family Chrysomelidae; genus Acanthoscelides; species Acanthoscelides obtectus. The sequence goes on from CAVLJG010000007.1 coordinate 26,366,017, forward strand.
TGATTGGGGCCACCCCCTTTCTCTTTCCCTTTCACTTTGCCTAGCCTTGGCCAATATTTTCACCCATGCATGTACCTTGGCAGCGCCATCGCCTTTAACTTCGCCTACAACTGGTTGTGAAGCCACTATATGGAGGTCACCCCTCATAACTGGGACCTCCCCTTCAAGCCCCTGGCCATTCTGGCTTCAGTCGAGTAAAAATGGACCAGCGAAAGATAAGTCGATAGCGTTATAGCAGCGCCAAAGATGTAAAACTTATTTTGTTATTTTTGTAAAATTGTAATGTAATGAAAATGCCTTTTTTTTTGTTAAATAAAATCTGTTAAATTTTTGTGTTCTGTTTGTTCTTCTATCCTCTAGCCATGCCATGGTCGACACACAGCTACACGCCTGTAGATGTCTTCATGCCACCGACTGAGCTACCGGAAGCTAATGGTAACCCCCTTTCTGTGATTGTGCAGAAAAGTTGGAATCTTCATTGCATTCCATCTTTTCTGGACTTTTTGCGGAAAGGAAGCGTTACATAAATTGGCACCCGCAACGTGAGGCTTCGATAGGTGTTTGGCTTTGTCGACAAGTGGTTTGCTAGTGGAAGATTGGCAGACAGAACATAGTTTTCAAAATTCTTTACAATCTTTGGCAGCATTTCTATTTTTAATTGCTTTTGGTACTCAAATTTCTAATTCCTTAATCATCCTTACTTTTTGCTTAATGTTTAAAATTTTTATCAAAAGATTAAAATTTTTCCACCTGTTTATTTCATAGGCATACTATTAACTTTTAAATTGTCTTGTTTAGTAGTCAGCGAGATCATTGCCAGAATTTTTTTGTCTCACATACTACTACAGTTTTTATTTACTGCTGGGGACAGTTATAACTTTTTTCTCATTGTACTTTTGAGATTGATGATATTTTGATATTTTTTTGTTGTTGAATATTGATAGTCTGGGGACTTTAGGTTTCCCAGCATTTTTGTCGAATATCATCAAACTTTTGATTGAGGTTGTGACTATTGTTGTTGATAGTTTACATATTCTTATATGCTTTTCATTTTGATCACTAACCTCTTAGTTTTTGAAAGTATTTCTTCATGTGCAGTTTTTTGATTTCTTGAGACTTTTCATGTACGCATATATAGCCTAATTGTTGGATCTCTGGTGTACTGATATAGCTCTCATGATGTTTGGTACGTAGGAAATTTACTTTCAAAATTATTTTTGCCTTCCCCAAATGTATTAACTTTTTGAATTTTTGACTGTACTTGAACTTTTGATCATTTGTTTTCATTCTGATGGCAATAATCTACTGACTAGAGTTATCTGGAGTAAATCATTTTGCGATTTATCCATTTTTCTGAATTATATGAAATTGATATTCATAATTTTTCGTATATTTTGGCGGTTTACTTTTTTTCAAAGTATTGACACTTGGACAGTGCATTGATACTTACCTTTTTTTTTCAAGAAACAAATGATGTTTTTCTTGACTATATTTTTGCTACTTTTCAATGGGGGGGTGACTCCTGAATCATTTTTACCTATACAAAGACACACATACTCATTTATGGTAATTCAATGTCAACTTGTTTGGAGCATAAGTTTTCATAATTTTAATGTTTTATAGTTTTATCTGGCATATTCTTTGGGGAAAATTAGAACATTAGTGTCTGATTTTCCACTGAATTAACAGGACTTGAACGTCTCTGTACTTTTTTAATGTATGTCAGATATAAAATAATTTTTTTAAGATTCGGCTGCTCCTGTTTTTGTATTGAAACTGTTTGTTTGTATTGTTAGTTTTTTATAGTGTTTTGGATCCTTTTATAGTTCCGCTCAATCGAAGGGGGCGAGTTTTTCGATCTGTACATTGGAGCAAGTAGGTTTTCCTATATTTATTTCCTAGTACAGATGCGAACGGAGAAGAATTTCCTTTGATAATGATTAAACTTATTTGCTGTAAGAGGCAGCTGAATGTTTACTTTGGACATTTAACATCGTTGATCCTTCAACCTTTTGAAATATTACAATTTGTCCAATACATATTTCCACTCAATCGAAGGGGGCGAGTTTTTCGATCTGTACATTGGAGCAAGTAGGTTTTCCTATATTTATTTCCTAGTACAGATGCGAACGGAGAAGAATTTCCTTTGATAATGATTAAACTTATTTGCTGTAAGAGCCAGCTGAATGTTTACTTTGGACATTTAACATCGTTGATCCTTCAACCTTTTGAAATATTACAATCAGTCCAATACTCATATTTCCGCTCAATCGAAGGGGGCGAGTTTTTCGATCTGTACATTGGGGCGAGTAGGTTTTCCTATATTTATTTCATAGTACAGATGCGAACGGAGAAGAATTTCCTTTGATAATGAATAAACTTATTTGCTGTAAGAGGCAGCTGATTGTTTACTTTGGACGTTTAACGTCGTTGATCCTTCAACCTTTTGAAATATTACAATTTGTCCAATACTCATATTTCCGCTCAATCGAAGGGGCGAGTTTTTCGATCTGTACATTGGAGCGAGTAGGTTTTCCTATATTTATTTCCTAGTACAGATGCGAACGGAGAAGAATTTCCTTTGATAATGATTAAACTTATTTGCTGTAAGAGGCAGCTGATTGTTTACTTTGGACATTTAACATCGTTGATCCTTCAACCTTTTGAAATATTACAATGAGTCCAATACTCATATTTCCGCTCAATCGAAGGGGGCGAGTTTTTCGATCTGTACATTGGAGCGAGTAGGTTTTCCTATATTCATTTCCTAGTACAGATGCGAACGGATAAGAATTTCCTTTGATAATTGCTAAGCTAATTTACTGTAAAAGGCAGTTGAATGTTTACTTTGGACATTTGTCATCGTTGATCCTTCAACCTTTTGAAATATTACAATTTGTCCAATACTCATATTTCCGCTCAATCGAAGGGGGCGAGTTTTTCGATCTGTACATTGGAGCGAGTAGGTTTTCCTATATTTATTTCCAAGTACAGATGCGAACGGACAAGAATTTCCTTTGATAATTGTTAAGCTAATTTCCTATAAAAGGCAGGTGAATGTTTACTTTGGACATTAGTCATCGTTGTTCTTTCAACCTTTTGAACCATTACGTCAGTCCACCATGTACAAAATTTACAAGTAATCATTATTTTTCTGATTCCAATTTAATGTGTATACTTCATCTTTTGAATATTTCATTTTTCTGAGTGTACTCAAAATTTAAATTGCATTCCCGATCTAAATCATGTGACAAATACTGTGTATAATATTTTATAATGTTTTTATGCGTATATTTTCTGAATTTCCTTTACATACTTACGTACTTCTATTTTTGAAGTCTATTACTTTTGAAGTTTTTGATAGTATCCTCTTTTTGAATTCATTATAACTTTCTTCGAGAGCACAGACTTACATTGATTTTTGGTTCAAACTTTTGATGTTTGTTTACATATTTTTGAGTGGTTTTGAACTTTGACAGTATTTTGTAGTCTGGATAGTTACATAGATTCGTTGCGATGTATGCCCTGAGGGTCTTGTACTATCCACAGTTTCTTTAATTGAAAGTGTTTTCTTCATATGCATTTTATTTTCTTCTTGAGACTTGTCATATATGCTTTCCGCCTAGTTGCAAATCTGTGCGTATTGATAAACTCTTGAAACCTCTGGCGTATAAGTAAAACTCACTTTTGATATAGTTATTTATGTCTCAGTTCAATTCAATCAGTTCAATTTGATTTGAAGTAATTGTCAATTCCTTCTTGAGATTTTTCATATATGCTTTCAGCCTTTGTGCACATTTGTGCGTATTGCTAAGTCTTGAGCTTGGTTGCGACATTGCTTTAATGTTTCGCTATAGATTTTGAAATATCTGGTGATTTTGCTTTTGCATTATTGCATTTGTTTTGATAGTCTGCTCTCATAATCTTTTTTCCGGCTTCTTATTTCTTTCAATTTCTGTCTTGACTTGAAGTAATCGCCAATTCTTACAGATTCAGTATAGTAATTCTCTTTTCATATTTTACACTGGTAAATTATTATAGTTTTTCTAATCTTGTAATATTTCATATTCGAACTTAACTTTCATTTTACAATGATATGGTTATTTTCAGTGTAGACTTTAAAGTGCGCTGATGATATCAGTGATCTACATGACAATATTCCATAGACTATAGACATTCTTGTCTAGGGCTTTGGAATGCACCTATGGTGACCCTAGAAAGTTGTCTTTCTCTCATATTTTTGCTTTAAATCAAAATTCGAATTCTTACCTATCATATTTATTTCTATTTCTTGTTCACTAGATTTTTTTTATAACTCCAATTTTGCACCTACATATATCGTAGTCTTTTGCATACAATTTTTGCTTGCGGCATTACTCTCATGTATCATGATTTAATAAAATATCTTGTGATTTTCGTTTCGCTATTTTGCATTTTACATATGCTCACTTCGTTTCTCATTTATTACTCATGAAACTTTTAATATTTTGCTTACTTTTAAATTTTTTTGAGAACCCTTTATAAAATCATGCTCATATAGCTTTAATATTTCCTTTCACTTTATGATTTTAACACTATTAGATTTACAGTTGCACTTGTGTTGCACTTAGTTTTTTTTGGAAATTTATTTTGCTCTTTTCTATATTGTACTTCAATTTTTTTTTTTTGGTCTGGTTCTTATGTTGTCACATGACCCGAAAATTTTGATTGAACTTACTCTTGAATTTTAGTTCATTGATTGAACATAAGCTATATTTTGACTTTGAAAATCTTACTTCAATATTTCATGAATGTCTCTTATATACTTTAATTCTCTGAAACTATTTTGAATTATTTTGTAGTCTTACAGACTGCTGGCGCCCGACAATTTTGTTGTGGAATCAGAACTGCACTTAGTTAACATCTTTTTTGATTAAAATACCTTCGTGATCAAGTTTTCATTGGTTTAGTACTTTTAAATTGTTTTGTTATATAACTGGAATTCTTAATAGAATTTGTTAATTTCTTTTGATTTTCATATTTTGAAAATAGTAATGCACAGTTTTTTTATATTGGATATTGGTTTAAAATATCACTGTAGATCATAATCTTTTTGGGTTTGGAGTATTGCGAGATAATCTGGCAATTGTTTTGAGAAAGATTATTATTTTTTTAGTACCTCTTATGGTTTAGGTACTTACTTAGTTTTGAAGTTTTTAGTAGTCAGTCGTGCATTTTGGATGCCATTGTGATTCGTGCTTGGACTACTGCTGAAACTTTTGGTTTATTATTTTTCTCGTCTTAGGTATGACGATGTTTTATGTTTTGGGTTTTTCATCATATGATGATAGTTTTTTTTAAGTGCAACTTCACTGTACTTTTCAGCGAGTTGGTGCTATAACCATCCCTCTTGTTTGGTAGACTTGAGGCTATCCCTTTTTCTTCCAATTCTCTTCTAACATTTTTGTTTCTACCTTACTTTTACTACTTGTTATCTGGTCGAATGGTTGTACATTTGTCCTTCCGTGATAACTTTCAATTTCCTAGTAAAAAAAAAAATTCTTAAATGCTTCTTCGATTTTTTTTTTTTTTTGGTTAAGTTGGGGCGAGTGTAACGGTTTCACCGTCCGATCGTATTTATTAAATCACTTCTCGATTATCATTTCATTAATCCCATCTCTAGCTTTTTTGCTTGGAAAATTTTCCGCTTGGAGCGCTTGATGCGGAGTTCCTGATCTGCGATCTTCCTCGCGCTTCCTTTTCACTTGAGCCGCCGATCGAACAACGGCTAGAAATTTCTTCTCTGTAGCACAAGGTTATATAGCACCATGTGCTAGAATTTTCTAGAATGTGTGTCCGTATAGGACAAAAATGATTGGGGCCACCCCCTTTCTCTTTCCCTTTCACTTTGCCTAGCCTTGGCCAATATTTTCACCCATGCATGTACCTTGGCAGCGCCATCGCCTTTAACTTCGCCTACAACTGGTTGTGAAGCCACTATATGGAGGTCACCCCTCATAACTGGGACCTCCCCTTCAAGCCCCTGGCCATCCTGGCTTCAGTCGAGTAAAAATAGACCAGCGAAAGATAAGTCGATAGCGTTATAGCAGCGCCAAAGATGTAAAACTTATTTTGTTATTTTTGTAAAATTGTAATGTAATGAAAATGCCTTTTTTTTGTTAAATAAAATCTGTTAAATTTGTGTGTTCTGTTTGTTCTTCTATCCTCTAGCCATGCCATGGTCGACACACAGCTATACGCCTGTAGATGTCTTCATGCCACCGACTGAGCTACCGGAAGCTAATGGTAACCCCCTTTCTGTGATTGTGCAGAAAAGTTGGAATCTTCATTGCATTCCATCTTTTCTGGACTTTTTGCGGAAAGGAAGCGTTACAATGTCCACAAGTTCAGCATTTTCGTAAGCATGTGCTATTTTTTATTTCGTTTGAGCTACGCAACAAACACCACTATTCACTCACGCGTTACCGACTGACACATTGACTGAATACAACTGAATAAGCGTTTCAAATTCTTTCGCTTTTTTGTGTCCGATGCGATGAATCGATAAGGCGGATTATATCCGTTGTTGCCAAACACGAGCACATAATATTATTATTGAGACAGGGCGGTACTCAAACTTCTAAAGGGCTATAACTTTGTTACTTTAATTTTACCAGAAAAATGTTAAAGGAAAAAAACGTTTCTTTTGATCAGATCTACTCACTGTTAAAATAAATGACTCAACAACGAAGTCACCCTGTATACATGTCACTTACAACGTTTTTACATGGAAACGAGTCGTTTACAACCTTGTTTTACGCTTAATGGGTCACAGCTTTTTTATTGAGATACAGTGAACGAACACAGTTGGTGCTACAAGAAACATGATACAAATGGATGACATTTTGATGGTTTTAAACAACTTTCAGGTTTTTATAAAAATTGACATATTTTAACGGGATATAGTCACACATATCCATCAGGTTTGTCTTTTTTTCCTTTTTGATCGAATGTGCTTCATTATATGCCTCTTTAAGGTCTCTTATCGCCACTTCTTGTACTAATTTCTTGCGTGACTGCAACAAGTAAGTAAACCATGATTGAAGTGTGTTGTTTTCTTACTCGTAAAGTATTCACATCATCTGCGGTCATTTGCAACCACGTTACTTGGGTGATTTTACATGAAGGATCTTTATGTATAACATTTTTAGCTGCCTGAAAATCTTTAAAAAAAGATTGATGCATGATCACTTCGACTTAGCGACAACATCAGCCCACTGTGAGGGAACAAATACTTTAGATACTTTTTTCGTCGTTCTAAGAGAGCAGAATCTCTATCACACTGCAAAAAGCTATGCCGGCTTGTAAGAAACTTTTGTTGGACTTGCGTAAAGAACTTTTCTAAAACTAGCATTGTCAGCATTTTCCAGTTATCCTTCTGATCCACGCACCTGTCTGACCATACAACTAGTTTTCTTTCTTCAACTGGTTTGAGACGACTATACTTGTTAGTAATAAAGAACAGTAGTGCTGAGGCAATCTCTGTAGATCCGCGGTGTGCCATTGCCTCATGCCATAGTAACATTGTTGCTTTTTCCTCCCATTATGAACAGCATGGTTATATGTTGAGAATTGCCTTTGGTAGAATACAGATGAATGTATTAAATTGGGATAAAAAAGCACTTGTTGCAGATCTCTGCACAACGCAATACAGTGTGAGTCTTCATAAAGTGCACATATCAAAATCAGGGAAACTACACTCTATTTCATCGACGGATAAATCATCAAAAAAAAATTAAAAACAATAATTGATTTTTTATGAATATTTTAAAATTTTTAGAGTCAGCTGCTAACCCTATTTAAATAAATCGTTACAACTTTTAAACTGAATGTCCTATCATATTGGAATAAATTTTATAGTGATTGCAAATAATAGGCCGTACCAGTATAGTGAAAATGTCCACGAAATTAAATGCTATACATTTAAAATAAAGATTTTTTCAACGATTTTTAAAACAATTGCTAAATTTCAATAAAAATTGTCCTATTTACCCTACCTTTTTTAAATGTTAAGTTATTCTGCATGTTTTCAGCTTCCTAATGGTGAAAACTTGCAAGTTTATTACTTAGATATAAGTTTTTAAATCGGCTTTTCAAAAAGCAGTGAACTCAGTTCAACGCCAGAGTAAGAATAAAACAACAGTATTAACCTACATGAATCATTCATTACCTTTAACAAATAAAATCAAATAGACTTGTCTATAGGATAATCATTTTGGCTTAATGCATCAAATGTTCAAAATGGCCACCCCGTTGCTGCAAACACATTGTAGCGCGAAGTGAAATTTGATGAGCTGCCCTACGAATCATCTCGGGATCATTTTTGATTTCGTTTGCAACACGCAAAACTCTTTCTTCAAGTTCCGCTTCGCTGTTTATGGAACTGCTGTACACCCTTTGTTTCATTGTCCCCCATAAAAAATAGTCGAGAGGTGTGAGATCTGGGGAACGCGCCGGCCACCCAACAGGTCCTTGTAGACCGATCCAGCAGCCTGGATAATTTTCATTAAGAAAAGACCTGACAATCAGCGAGTAATGGGCAGGACATCCATCCATTTGAAGCATCATTCTTTGACGGGTTTGCAGCGGCACTTCTTCCAACAGCAAGGGCAGTTCAGTCCGCAAAAGCTCCAGAAATCTCTCTCCGTTTAGTGTCCTCGGGAGTATTATTGGACTAATCAAAAAGTTGTCAATCAGTGCGGCCCACACATTTACAGAAAATTTCACTTAAAATGTTGAAGCCCTTTTCAACCTAGGGTTTTCATCTTTTGGGCACCACTTATGTAAATTACGACAGGTCACGATGCCGTCTCTCGTGAATTGAGATTCATCTGTCCACAGAATTGTTTTCGGGAATTCAGGACTGTCTCTTGTTTTTATTAAAATCCATGTAGACATAACGCACCTTGGACGCCAATCCACATCTTTATGCAAGTGCTGCACCCTTTGATAATGGTATGGATGCAACCCTGCTTTCCTCAAGATGCGCCAAACCGATTTCTGGGTTACGCCATGACGTAACGCCAAACGTCTCGTACTAGTAGTCGGGTCAGCAAAAAAATAATCCAAAATGGCTTCTTCGATAGCAACATGAATAATAACACCCGGTTCGCGGCGATCTCGAGGCAAACCAAGTCCAGTGTTAGCCAGTCTTCTATGTACTTCTTGGAAGTTACGGGCTTATGGAACAGGGCGTCAATTTGGAAATGCAGCTAGATAAGCTGTGCAAGCAGCTCTAGCACTCCCTCGGTACATTCCATAATAATAATGGATATCGGCAATGTGTGCCGGAGGGAAATCACTTATACGTGGCATCGCGACCAAAAAGCGAAAGCGTGATATGTAGCAAACGAAACTGATAAAGTTGGCAGGAGAAACACAAATAGCTGCCTAACTGCCCAACATTCAGTTGTTTTTCAACTGGGCCCGCCTCCCCACTCGTACTTCAGCCCGCGCGACTCTACATTGAATCACCAAAAAAACGGTATCTACATGATAAACAATGGTGCCTAGCAAGACGATGCGCATGGGCTCTTTTTTATAAACACTCATAGAAACTGTTACATTTGAGTAATAAACGTGCAATTTTTACTTTTATAAAGCTGATAACATGTAGAATAACTTACAAATAAAAAAGGTATGGTACAAGCGACGATATTTATAGAAAATTTGAAATTATTGTAAAAATGATGAAACAAAAAACAGATTTTCATCAAAATTTTCTTTACTCTAAATGGATGTCATTACTTTTCCTGGAATTCTTTACTTTTCAGGCACGTTCTTTTACCAGCAAACACTACAAAATGTATTCCAGTATATGATAGGACATTTAGTTTAAAAGTTGTAACGAGTTATTTCAATATGGCTAGAAGCTGCTACTAAAAATTTTAAAATATTCATATATTCATAAAAAATCAAATTCATGTTTTTTTGATGATTTATCCGTCGATGAAATAGAGTGTAGTTTCCCTGATTTTGATATGTGCACTTTATGAAGACTCACACTGTATAACCAGGATTGAGTATAGAGGTCTCGGTATCATCTTTCAGTGTTTTATAACCCGCTTCAGCTTTTCTATGGTGGATCTCACTCTCGATTTCTATTTTTTTCTTTTCATTAGCGTCATCAGTTGAACAAAGTTTCATAAACAGCTTGTCACAATACGAACATGTGTCAGATCTTGGTTAGACCAAATCACAGATTGAACTTGCTCTTGAAAATGTCGTGATAAACGCTCAAGGAAATATTATTTGCATCAGGGTATTTCTCCTTAAAAAGTCTCAACATTTTTGAGGTGTTTAGATCAGCTGGGAGGCATTGTTTGGCTGAAGTATTTCTGCTGCAATGATTTTCCTGTAGGGGAAACGATCGGATGTGATTGGAAATGAGACCTACGTCCGTGTTTTTCAACTTTTCAGGACGATTGAGATGCTTTTCACGTTGATCTTGAAGGTTATTCATGTTCGCTCTAAGTTTACCAATAAGCCACTGTAACCTTCTAGGCGTAATTGAGAATATATAACAAACTGTACATACTTGAGTGCCATTAATACTGTACTTTACAGTGCAATGTCTACGAGATATATTTTCTTTAACTTTCCTACGTTTAGGTTCTTGTAGGGATATGGTTTGCAGACAGACAGAACAGACTCACATGCCTTCCAACGAGCAAATCGGCGTTACATACTCTGGGGGTTTGAGGACATTTGCAGACAAGTTTCTAAAAAAAAAAAATACATTACACGATATCCCATACTGTCAGGATGGTCACAGGCCCAAGCCATGAGTGAGAATGAGAAGAGTATGTCGATGGCCACCCTGCATATTGTGTATTAAACACCTTACACAAAAAACGCTCAATATTTTTTGTACACTATGAAAGATTGGATAATAATGTTCATCCTCTGTGGACACTTTTAACTGTTAATAAATCTTACCTCTTCTGGCTGGCTTAACGCAGAATTAGGTATGTTTCTCGATGAAATGTAAGCTTTTCCTGCGTCCCTCTGATGTTTTCTTACAGTCTGCTTCCAGGTGTCAAATTTTGAGCTTTCGTTTTTTACCTCTGTTTATATGACTGATAATAGACTCTGATAAACTAACGTCCATCTTGCTGAAACCACGTAGGCTGTGTTAGTTTCGAAAACAAACTTGCTGAGACCTGTCGGCGCGTGCACATACAACGTTGCTACGTGGATATCAAGTATCGCTGAATAACTTAGACGTCTGGACACCGATTAAATTTGAGATTCTGAGCTTGAAAAAGGGGCAGGTTATGCGAATGGATACATAGATCCTTGTTTTATAGAAATCCCATTTTTGACCAAACTGTCTCTGAAAGTTGTAATAAATTATGGCGCGAAAATGTTCTCGATGGAGTTCCATTTGTCTAATGACTTGGTGACACTTAAAAATTCACTGTAGTAAGAACACTGGACGTATTGTTGTGAAACTTTTAGTTTAAGTTTACTAAAGAGTGAGGTTAAGATTCAGTACTGACGTTCGATCCGCGCGGCCTACTATGTTTCTATATGCAAAACTTAAAAGACATCCCTCGTACAGTCAACTGATCTCTGGTAATCAGAAACAGATATTATCAGTATTCGTAAGCTATATTTCAGAAGTATCATCTTAGATAAAATAGAAACAGATGTATACCAAAATTATCAGAACACTACTAGAAACAGATAGGGGAGACCGGGGATAGTTGTCACAATTTTCAGTATTTCTTTTTTTTATTCGATCTGAAGCGTTATATGCACATATTTGGTGCATAACTAATATGGTTTATCCTTTGGGAACACTATGTAAAATCGATAAGGCTGTAAAATAATTCACAATATTAAATTAGAATGTTTCAAAATACAGAAACAAATGTGACAAGTTGCCCCTTGCTGGAGCTGGATGTCACATTGCTTGGGGTTGGTTGTCACGTGTATTTTAGATCATTAATAATTTATATCATACTTTTAAACATATTTATTATTACAAATAAGACATAAGACATAAAGATTTGGTATTTAGATACCAAATCTTTATGAGAAAAAAGTAGAATAGTTTTCTTTACAATTCACTATCGCAGTTATGACATATGTAAAGTTCGCGTTCATCATGAGGCAAACCATTACACGATGAGCATTTCACCCATTCTTCATTTGATGCTCTGTTAGAAAATGGTTCGAGACAAATCAAGCAAAAACATTCTTTTCTATCAATTTCGCTATCTGAACCGGACTTTTTCTGAATCAAAACGTCCCTTTTCACTGTTTCCCTGTTCCTCTTTTTCTTGTTCGAGCATTTATTTTTCTCTTTCTCTAATTCGTCTTTTACTGGAGTGTCAGTGAGTATTGCAGTCCCTCGTTTACGTCGGGAAACTCGATTTATTTTTCTTGCCGATGCCTTTGGATAAGGTCTTAAACTTTCTGGAAATACTATATTTCCCGCATGCAGCCTTACTAAACTACTACAGCAGGGATCATCGAAACTAGTTTGATTAGCTTGCCCTCTCGTATATTATCTATTGCTTCCTGCGTGTTAATATTTATCAGACTTACAGTTTCATCTTCGTTCAAGATGGTTGGATTTGGCCCAACTTCCTTTTCGTTTAAGGTTTCCGGGTTTGGTCCAGTTATTGCTTCGTTCAAGATACCCGGATCTGTCGTATCAGTGACAGAGCACGCAAGAAAGTCATCATCCGTGAAAATATCTCTGTTGTAAGAAAACACACCCGACACCCGAAATCCAGACTGTATATTTTTGGGAGTAAGTGCGAGGGGGTATGCAATAGAGACCACTGAAGGTATTTCGTATATAGTCATGGTCTTACCGGAAATATTGAAAACCCAAGCATCGCAGGAAGTATCTACATATTTCTTAAAAGGGCCGAAAACGGCGCGGTCAAGAGGTTGAAGTTTATGTGAACAGTGAGGGTAAAAACAGAGCATGACAATGCCATTTGCTTTGGCAAAATTCAGTCCCCGGTTATCTAGTAAAAGCAGGCACGGTCTGTCCACAGTAGTTTTCACATGAAGGTCAAAAAATCTAAGAAACTCCAAGAAATGTGACTCTTTCATCCAACCTGATGGGTTTGCTGAACCTTGTGAGCCAGGAGGAGCCGAATTTAAAAAATGTGGTTTAAAATGTACCCGTGGAAAAATGAAAAAAGGAGGTATGGGATTTCCAATAGCTGATGCTGCACTTGCTAAAGTAACAAGAGTTCCTCTTTCTGATGAAACTATCGAACCAACCTGTTTGAATCCTCTTCTGGTAATAACGCGGTCGGGTCTTTGGACAGTTGTAATCCCAGGTTCGACATGTTCCAGATTTAGTGAAGCTCAAATTTATTTCTCCATAACTGAAGGTAAATTATCAAAAAATGCATTGACGTCCGTTTTATTGAAACTACTGGCTCTCGCTAAACTAGTTGCTTCCAGTTTGCTAATAGACAGTACAGGGTGATGTTTCAGAAACGCACTAAACCAGTCAGGACCAGCTATTTTATGGAGCTTCCAATTTTCCGGCATTTTCAAGGAAATAGCATTAGCAAATTCATATGCCAGTCAACGTACTTCCTTGGGTGATAATCCAAAATAAATATCAAATGCTTTGAGTACGTATTCCACTAGATGATTTTCAAGTTCAGGCTCAAATACTAAATGATTTTTGATGTAGCCAACTGAAATTGACGGCGCAACAACTCGATCATCAAGTAATTCAGACTGGAATTTTCTTACAGTATCTTGTTAAAGTACGGTAATTTACATTGAAGTCAGCTGCCACTTTTCTTATTAAGGATCCTAATCTCACTAACCTAGCAGCTCTTAAAAGTTCGTCAGGCGGCGCTTTGCCCTTCTCAGTCTTCTTTTTGAAATTTCGAACCATGCTTATGTAACCTGAAAATATTAAAAAAATACATTGTATACATATACCTACGTAGAATGACGTGCAAAGCTAATCGTCTAGTGTGCTGGTTGTCACATGTGACAAGAGGCCCCCGCTAATTTGAGACAACCTGCCCCACTAGAATTGATTTTTAAGATTAGATAGCGTCACCAAAATTAACAAATTCAAAGTCAATACTTACGTTAAGTCGTATTCGGATTATTCAAGAGCAAAATAAATTCAACAGTCCTTTTTATTATCAAATGTAGTCTTGAAAACACAAATTATGTGGCAAACGAAAAATTTACTCAGGTTAGGCGATTTGTTTATTTTTGTGTGTGCGACCTTAATCTACCAACGACAACTTTCGTACTGATTACAAGTGTTCTACGCGGACGCGGAAACGATGTGTAGCGCGCCAGGCAACTACATCTTGCGGAGCTGCTGAGATTTAACAATTGTGACAACCAACCCATGTGACAACCAGCCGTCTCCCCTATCATCAAATACATTTAAGTACATCTACATGTTAAAATCCTTCCATACATTTAGAAGACGTTAAAACAATGATGACACAAGATGCCTAATAATGAACCCATGAAATATACATATTCAACTTGAAAGCAAACCAATTATAGCAAAATTGTATAAAACACCAAAATTATAAATACCGCATACATTGTACCTTTTACACTATGAATTATGTAATTCAATTAAAAAATGTGCATGTATGTATTAATTGCTATCTAAGATGCATGCACAATGTTATCGACCTTTTGTGTATGGTAATTTATTCACATTCAATTGTAATGCTCAGTTAATAAATCAGTTAAGTTGTTGCCTGGAAAGTACTGTCAATTTAGTTCGCGCAACTTTTACCAAGTTAACCTGATCTATCTGGTAGAACTAAATGCTGATTTATCTTGGGGAATTTCAGAGGATTTGAATAAAATTGTCAGGCAGCGAATTATTAACATTTGCTCCGTGGTTGCGGTTAAACAAAGATCGTATATCATGGAGTAGTACAGCCAACATTATGCTATGATGATCACATCCTTTAGATGTTTTATGCATTTGTATTTCTATCCTCATAATTTTGACAGGATAAGCTGGGGTGAATAAATCAGGAATGACTAGTAGCTACTTGTTTATGGAAATTGAGATGGAGACATCATATTTTCGTTGGGTATACACGGGACTGGTTGGTCCAATGAGGAGAAAGTTATGCAATTCAAACGATTTAGACGTGCACTGAGTAGAATGAAGCTATATTTACCGAGTTTTTCTTGTAAAGCTAATTTTCAGGATATTGAATATCAGCTACCAAGAAATCAAGACATTTTTTAAACGTTTAATTTCTAACAGTATTACTAACTGAGAAATCTTTAAAAACAGTATATTTTGCACTTGTTCAGTCTCATTTAAACTGTGGTATCATTGGATGGGGAGCTGTGGTCTCAAGTCACCTCAGAAATCTCGAATGCGTACAAAAATACATACTTAAACTGATATACAAAAAAGGAAGACATATCCTTCCAACGAGTTGTTTGTTGAGGCTAATGTTTTTGACGTCAGACAGTTATATACATATGAAAAGAAAGCATTTTTACAGTCAAAATCAAAATTATCTTCTGAGGAATTTCGGAAAGGTATCGACTGTCTCAATTTCCGAAAAAGGCCCTCTGACATTAATGGTCTGCAGTACGACCCAGATGAACTTAACAACTTTTTCATTGATCGCGCTCCTTCCAGTGGTATCTCATCTGGCGTTGATGCAAGCCAATATGTATCTGATCGTAATATTAACAATAAATTTTCATTCCGCTTTGTGATTGAAGGTATTGAGCGCATATTAATGTTAATAAAATCTAATTCATCTGGTACTGACAAGATTGACCTCGAGATGATTCAACTAGTTTATCCTTATCTAAGTAACATAATTACTTATATTGTCAATTTTTGCCTTGCTAACAACACTTTCCCGTCCAGCTGGAAATACTCTAAAGTTGTACCTATACCACAGATTGGTAATCCAAAAGAATTTTCTCATTTTCGCCCTATAACGTAAGTATTCTACCTACCTTTTCGAAAATATTGGAAAAAATCGTAGCTTTCCAACTAAAAACATTTGTTACATCTAATAATATACTTCCTACCACACAATCTGGCTTTCGCTCTGGCCATAGTACTACAACCGCACTTGCAACCGTTACAGATAACTTATTCAGAGCATGTGACAATAAGATGTATAGTTGCTTGATTTTCCTCGATTTCAGTAAAGCTTTTGATACCATAGATCATTCAATCTTATGTTCGAAACTTAAATCTCTGGTAGTAAGCAATATGGCTGTAGATTTCTTTAATAGATACCTGTCAGGCAGATCCCAGTGCACAGAATTTAATGGGCACGTATCTCAGTTTCGTAGTATTATCAGAGGTGTGCCATAGGGTAGTATTTTAGGACCTTTGTTGTTTTCACTGTATACGTCAGATTTGAAAAGTCAGTTGGAATTTTGCAGTACACACCAATATGCAGACGATACACAATTGTATTACTCAAACTTGATGATGCTGATGTTGCCTACATGCGTATCAATTCTGATCTTGCTTCTGAATTGCTTATTTTTGGACCAAGACCGTGTGAGGTTACTGACAACCAGAATTTTAGAATCTGCATTAATAACACTGTATTACAAGCAAGCAACAAATGTAGAAATCTAGGACTATATATGGATAATACTCCTAAATTCGTTCCTCACGTTAAGCATCTCTTACAAAAAGCTTATGCTAAATTAACGACTTTTTATCACAAGAATGCTCTCTCTACTAAAGTCAGGCTGAATCTATGCGATTCATTGATATTGTCTTCCTTGTCGTATGCAGATATTGTATATTGGCCTGCTCTTACTACTAGAGACAAATGTTTTATTCAAAAAGTTCAGAACTCATGCATTTAATTTTCGTACGGTTTGAAAAAATATGACCACTTCAGTGACGAATTTCGAGCCTCTGTGGCTGGTTCAACATATATGAGCGCTTTTTGATACATCTTGCTTGCTTAACTTTCAATATTATCAAAACTCAGCTACCACTTTACCTCTATATCAAACTTGTTAAGAGATCGGATCTTCATGATAGGGAAACTCGTTCTTGTAATCTCTATGATGTTTCGTTACATAGTACTGAACAGTTTAAAAAGTCATTTACTTATGTTGCATCTACAATATACAATTCATTGCCAGATACAGTAAAAAATTCGATCTCACTTAGCAGCTTCCGAAATAGAGTCAAATCCTATGTGAAAAGTGCACAGTAGTTTCATTTTTGTTGTATTAATTACACCCATCATTTTTCTATATTTGTTAGTTTAGTATTATTTCCGCGGGTAGCATGGAAGAGCAACTATTTTGAATGCCGCCTCTGAGTTTTTTTTCCTTGTTATTCTTTTAACTAAAAAATAAAGACATATTATTATTATTATTATTATTAAATGTACAATCTCATTACTTTTCAGTACAAAAATCGGTCCTCATTGAAGCAAATTGAACACTGCTATGGCACCCGTCAGAAAATGATGTCTCAGAATGTAGTCCCAAAGCCAGAGAAAACACTCATACAAAGGTCCTGGATTTTTCTCTGTCCAAGAATTTTCAATACCATCCCAGTGTCTTAAAAAAAAGTAAATAATTTAAACTCATTCAAAAAACAAATAAAAGCCTGGTTGCACGTGGTCCCAAGAGTTAAAATCCATATGTACATAGAAGGCAAGAACTATACATTGTAAGTTGTAGGCCATTCTCAGATTAAATTTTCCATTCCTTAACCAGTACTTTTTATACCTTCATATATGATATTAATATTAGATCTATTTATCCTTAGCGGTCTGTGATGCGGCCGAAAAAATAGTTATAGATAGATCAGCCGCTAGCTTAGTTAAGTCATTAAGCCTTAGCGGCCAATTTTAAATTATCTGTAGTGTTGTATTTTAAAATCCTTAAGTTTAGTTTTGGCCCAGTTGGACGTAATGGCCACGCACAGGTAATCCTTTAGTGGTTAGTACTTCCTGTGATATGCTATATTCTATGAGCCCAATCCACACTTCACTTACATATATGGAATTTCACTCAAATCCATATACATCACTCATTTGTTAATTAGAATAAAAAAAAAGATTTTATTGTGTTACGTCATCGTTAATATATAAGTATTTTCTGTTTTCCTTTACCCGCGCACAAGGGCCACCCTTCTGCGGGCTCTTCATTTATTTGTCCTCTATAAAATTCTATGTGTAGTGGTTGTGTATTTTGGAGACAAATAAATGTTACTACTTACTACTTTGAACCCCAGAGCATACTATTTAACACGGTCTTGTTTTCTGTACTATAAGACCAACCAGACGTTCAAATATGGTTTTTGACAATTTAATGATAATTTTAAACACAGTCTCTCAAAAGGATCCAAAAATATCCCTTGTAAAAATCCGAAACTGGTTGAAAGGTCAGCAAAGTACACATTGCTTATCTATATCTTTGTATCAGAATCAAAGGATCTTTCCTATCATCAGATCAATTTGTTGATCCCTTGCCTTAAGACAGAATGGTTGCTGTTGATCTGTACAGCAGAAAACTCTTAGCGATTTCCTCTTTGATGAAATATATTACTGCCTGGAACGCATGCCTTTTGGCCGTCATCTTTAAAAACAGCCGTTCAGCTGGAAACCGGTTATTCAATATATCTTTGCAACTAGTGGACATATTTTAATCTATTTAAATCTCATTTCAGGCATTTTATAACGGCAAACATACTATAACAATAGATTCACGTGAGATAAGGGGTGGAGGGTCAAGCCAAAAATCATCATGACATCTCACAGGAGGGTCAGACAATCGTCGAAAATGCCGCACGTAATTGATAAATGATATACTAAGTGACATATAAATCCGAACACCCAGTTTAAATGGTTTTATTTTAATAAAATTTTGTATAAGTACTTAATGAAGCATAATAAGTAAATGATAAAAATTTCAAAATGATTGCACTGCTTTAAAGCCCTTTGACCTTTAATAATGTGTGGATGCACCCTGATGTGCTACGCATTCTCCAACGCGCCTAGGCATGCTTTTGATCAGGTGGTCAATGTCCTCCTGTGGTATCTCATTCCAGGCAACCACCAACTCCTCTCGAAGTGCTTCTAGAGTCTGAGGAGGACGTTGCAAATTGAGCAATCTCCTACCCATCATATCCCACACGTGCTCAATTGGGGATAAGTCGGGAGATCTTGGTGGCCATGGTAACAATGTGACATCATTATGTTGAAAGAAGTCTATTATGACTCTTGCAACATGTGGTCGGGCATTATCTTGTTGGAAAGTTGGATCTGCCAGGGTGTCAAGATAGGGTAAGAGATGGGGTTCTAGAACTTCGTGGATATAACGCTGCGCGTTCATGTTACCTCTGATGAAGATTAAAGGTGACCTGGAACCATAAGCTATAGCACCCCAAACCATAACTCCAACAGTGTGATGAACATGTTTTTCAACAAAAAACTGTGGATTCCTCCTTTCACCGCGTCGCCTTCTAACCCTGGCACGACCATCGTGCATTCCTAAACAAAATCGAGACTCGTCACTAAAGACAATACTGTTCCTTTCCTGATCCCAGAGTGATCGTTGTCTTCACCACTCAAGGCGATTACGTCGGTGTTCTCGAGTTAAAGGGAGGACCCAGTGTGGCCGGTATGAAAACAAGCCAAAACTAATCTTAGGCGGCGATCTTTACGGTCTGTTGTTCTACGGCGGCGTCCAGTGCCCCTTGCTCTTTGCGTACGGCCTTTTCGAAGCCATGCCTGACAACACCTAACCACAGTGTCTATACTTCTTTGCATTGTAACTGCAATTGCCCGAAAAGAAAGTCCAGCTTCCTGAAGTCCCACTATACGGCCCCTATCAAACTCACTAAGTTGACGAAATCGTACAGGTCTCCGTACTCTAGGCATCGTAACCAATCGTAAAGGATGTCAAGAACCAAAATCCGCCAACGTTGATTCTTTACTGCGGCTGTAATATTGAGTTTTAGAGCGTTAGTGAATTAAAAAAAGCAGTATAAAAACCGGAATGTCCAACTGATAAGGCTGAAAATTTTTTAACTTGTTATTTACAGTAAGATAAATACATTTACCAACTTTTATTAAAATAAAACCATTTAAACTG
This sequence comes from Acanthoscelides obtectus, assembly GCA_963669975.1. Lineage (NCBI taxonomy): Eukaryota > Metazoa > Arthropoda > Insecta > Coleoptera > Chrysomelidae > Acanthoscelides > Acanthoscelides obtectus. The sequence continues at coordinate 26,386,147 of CAVLJG010000007.1, forward strand.
GGTGTTCGGATTTATATGTCACTTAGTATACATTAGCGGCTGCTGCCAGATTGAAGATCTTTTCTTTTGCATGTGACAGCCAAAATTCGCGGCGCGATCTTGGTGTACAAGACTATAGTAGTGTGTAACAGATGCGTTGCGTTGCAAGTGATTGAAATATCTTGTAGTCGCAGCTGTACACCATCAGAACCGACGGCAGGGCGACGACGTTAACAGAAGTTGGTAAACATAGCTATATCATAACTCCGTTGCAGCCAAGATTATCACTGCCAGATTCTAATAGATATATCTCACAAAACCACATAGTGTGCACTCCGACTCGGTCTCTATTCCTCCAGAGATTGCATATTCATGAGAAGACAGCGTAAAGTCGTTGGAATTATTCTCGGGAATCCGGGAAGTTTGGGTTTGGGAACAAAGTTGGGATAGATACGAAACGCAAATTAGCTTTTTTCATAAACCTATGAGGCGAATCTATCAGACAAATTTTCATCGAAGAAGGTTATTTGCTTCTATTTCCCACTCATTCTGTCGAAGAAGTATTGTTATCGTTAAACATTTTGAAAATGGGAGATTACGTCTTTTGGTTGTTGTATGTACATAACGAAAAACCATGTCAGCCATTTCCGTTGGCCTGCCTGTTCGCTAATCCTTGACACGTCTATAATTGTAAAAAAATGTTTGTGGTGTTTGAAAATCGATCCAGTGGCCATGGAACTATGGGCAAAAGGTGGAAAAAGTGATAATCGCTCAAACCTTGTTTTTTGACTTTTCAAACGCTCCTGACTATTTTCGGAAAAATTCTTGCAAGGGTTGACACATGGGTTGGGGGTTGGAGGGTAATTCAACGCACCTAATTAGTACATATTTCACATATCACAGATTTCCCTATACATTTGCCCTTAAAACTTGGAAAATATTTCCGATATACAGGGTGCAACGTAATTGACAGCTAAAAATACAGGGCATGATTCTTTCGCTCATTTTAGGAAGTAAACATATGGCCTGAACCTCCTAACTTTTGAGGAACAGGGTGTTAAAATTTTAAGAAAAAAAATTCGTTTTCTTATAACTTCGATACTGGTCTAGATATTTGCATGAACTTGGCACGCACCTACTAAGACATTTTTTGATGTAGAATATTCTTTTAATCTCTACCAGTGGTAGCCTCTGATGATGTGCCTCCGTAGTTGCGTATGGGTTTTCTTCGGCCCATGCATGATTATTATGGAAATTTCGGATGGAATTACGGGGAATAAGTATCTTCATCATTAAAGAGTATGTTGATATCAAATAAAGGGCTTTCAACCCTTTGAGCATGATAGGGATATAATCAATTATCAACAAGTATTTTCAAAATAAGAAAATAGGAAAAATAAACCTTTGACCACGCAGTCTGTTTTTAATTTTCGGGAAAGTAGTGAGTCCGTTAGGGCTTAGATCGGGACTATATGGAAGATGCTTCAATAATTCCACGTTTTCTTCCGTTAAATACTGCCTCGTTTTTTGGGCTGTGTGCGAGTTTGCATTGTCTTGGTGGAGGATGATTCTTCTTTCGGGGTTGATTTTTCGAAGCTCGGTGATGACCTTTGGCAAACAAATGGTGGTATACCAATCCGCAGTAACAGTTCTTTACTCGTTAAGAGGAATTGTTGCAATACGACCCGCTTTTGACACAAATGTCGCGACCATCTTTTACGAAACACTTCGAGAACGGATGACATTTGTTAGCTCTTCTTCACCTTGGAACACCCACACAGCTGACTGTCGCTTATTTTCTGGTTCATAACAGTAAATCCACGATTCATCACCACTAACAATGCTGTACACATTTTTTGAGTTTCCGGAATTGAAGCGGTCAAGCGTTTTTTGACACCAATTAACCCTGGCTGCTTTCTGCTCTTCAGTCAACAGGTGGGGTATCCACCGAGAAACTAATTTTCTTACTCCTAATTCTTCATGTAAAATTTGTTGGATTGAGGTCTTTGAGATCTTCAAGGGTGCCATATGTCACATGTCTATCTTCAATGATAAGTTTGCGCACAGCATCGACGTTTTCTTGGGTGACTGCCGTTTTTGGTGCACCCACCCTGGAATCGTCGCTAAGACTCACCCGTTCACGTTTGAATTCTCCATACCAACCGGAAATTGTCGACTGATGTGGCGCTTCGTTGCTGAAAACGGACAGTAACTCAGCAAGGCATTCTTGATGCGATAATTGTCTCTGAAAGTTGTAATAAATTATGGCGCGAAAATGTTCTCGGTTGAGTTTCATTTTTCTAATGACTTAAAAATTCACTGTAGTGTGAACACTGCACGTATTGTTGTGAAACTTTGAATTTAAGTTTACTAAAGAGTGAGGTTAAGATTCAGTACTGACGTTCTATCCGCGCGGCCTACTATGTTTCTATATGCAAAACTTAAAAGACATCCCTCGTACGAAGCTATTATTTACATATTTCTCAGAATTCAAGGCCAACGAGACAAGGCGTCCACTCCACGGTAGGAGTCCACCTTTCTTCTAAACACGAAATTCATAAATCTAAGTAGATATAAAGGTATTATTGGTTTTATAGAATTTTCTCAACATGTAACTCAACTCAATCTGAGATATACCCGGCTGCCTAGCAACAATTCTTCTCTATATCACCGGATATTGTGTATCTGGATTCCTTTGTTTCCTTTTCACGGTAATACGTATTGAAAATCCATTTTATGTATCGTTTTATGATCATTTTGCTCGCCGGTCTGCAGTTTTCTGTGAATTATAAGCTCTCTTGGATCCTCCTTATCAGTTGTCCCTCTATTACATGGCACATAAAACACATAAAAAAAGATAAAACGAAAACTTTATAACAAGGAGAACCTGATTTCTTTTTGTTCGATCACACTTTTTTATGCTCGATAACAGATGACTCCGTTTTTATATTGAGGGCCTGGAATAGGTAATCCGGTTGTCCTGAAAAAGGAGGGTTGCGATTATCTTGAATATCACACGGTTGACGATTCTGCTTTGTTAACGGTTTCGCATATATGCATATCGGAGATATGTTTTTCTATATACAGGGGATGGAATAGTGTCACTAAGTACAGTCAAGTACCGTGAACATGTACCTACTTGCTCTTCCCTGGTATCAGTTTTTACAAATTGTAGGAGAAACTACGAACAATATTATGGCCACATTTTACCTGTAAGAACATTGTAAGGTTACCTACTCGAGCTTCCAGCATTGCAACATGATGTTACGATCGTGGAAATAATGAACAGTTAGTGATGAATGAAAACTAGACATAACTTCTTTAAGACTTTATTAAATAAAAACTGCTTATACTTATATAAAAAGGAAACGAGAAGTTATCTTTATTGTACTTTGCAAATATTTATTTTGGTTAAGATAAAATAAATATATACAATAAAGTAGCAGAAATGTGACATCAAGGATGTGTATATGAGCATAAATAAGTAGAGCTGTCTATTCAGCCTTCTTGAACAATGGAAGAGCACGCGATATTCCAGTCGACACACTAGCATTCTAAGTGATGTGACAAATACATGAGCGTCTGAAATTTCTGCGTAACAATACTGTAACTGCATTCCAGCCGTATATTGCGAGCAACGTCATTGTTGTAAGGTTCTTTACGGATATTATAGAACAAAACTGCTAGAACTTTCATTAGACGGAAGCTTTGAACCGGTAATTTGCCCTTATTAGTCAACAATGAGCTTTTACTACGTATTGTAATCTCAAGAAATTTGTACAATGAGATATGCCAGTAACGAAGAAGCTTTGTAGTTTTAGTGTAGAGCTACAGATAAAAAGATGAAAATGAAAATAGATCAAATTTTACCTTTTGACGTGCCAATGGCTCTTGAGCATTTTCGAAAGAGTTTCGTAGGGGTTAGAATGCTGAGGACTGAAGGTTGTGACACATAATTTCGCAGCTCCTGACGAGTACCCCAGAATATAAAGTTAATACCTTTACCTACTACAAAATGATGGTACATTTAATAATTACTTGAACACGAACCTACTAACATGCATATCTCTACAAATAATTGTAATTCCCTGCCGTATCCACACCAACAGCGATAAAAACTTGTTTTGTTATTTCTTGTTGACAGTCACAAGAATATCAGTACGAAAACAAACATTATTGAACAGCTAAAATATTCTTATTTAGTTTTCGGTTTCAGTGCTAGATACTGTTTGAACTATTTTTAAAATCGTCCACTGGAAGATAAAATCGAAGCAATTTTTATTTATGGTGCGACGCGTAACCTTCATGAGACCGAAAGGATATTTAATGGTCGTTTCCCGAATCGTCTGTATAAAATATTTAAGGGAACTTGTATCTAAATTTACAGCTACTGGTACTGTAAACAACAGAAAGCTCCCAGGTCATCCGACCATGCCGGAAGAAAAACAAGTTCAAATAACTGGTGAGATCATAATAAATCCCCAAAAGTCTACATCCTCCATCGCAAATGTATGTGAGGTTTGTCCTTCCACTGTATGGAGACTTTTGAAAAATAATAAGTACCACCCATACAAAATTCAAATGGTACATCAGCTAACTGAAGTTGACCCTGATCGAAGAACAGAATTCTGCGAAACTATGACGGAAGCCATTGCAAGGCATCCTACCTATATCCAAAATATTTGTTTTAGTGATGAATGTACATTTTTTTCAATGGTAATGTGCATAGACAAAATTGTCGTTATTGGAGTGACACCAATCCTCACGTCTTCCGGGAAACACAAAATATTAACGTTTGGGCAAAGATATTGGGAAATCATATTGTGGGGCCTCTTATCATCGAACAAACTGGACCGGGGAGCTGTATTTGGATATGATGGAAAATACTATTGACCCTCTAATCACCGAAATCGTCGAAGTGAATATTAATGAATTCTATTTTGATACTGTATTCCAGCACGATGGTGCTCCACCACATTAGTACAGACAAGTTAGGAATTATTTAGATAACAACTTCCCCGGTCGGTGAATTGGCCGTCGAGGTCCTGTGGAATGGCCAGCTCGCTCACCAGATTTAACTTCTTTAGACTTTTTTTTATGGGGCTATTTGAACTAAAAGGTGTACGAAACTGTACCTGCTTCAATATTGGATATACGGCTGAGAATAACAAATATTTGTAGAAATATCGATGTTACTATGTTTGAAAAAATTTGACGCGAAATTACGGGCCGGCTGTTATTGTGTCAAGAACTTCAAGGCAACCATTTCCAGCATCTTCTAAACTAAACTCAACGTATTTACTCGAATTATTAAGTTAAATGTCAATGAATTCAGGTAATTATTAAATGTACCACCATTTTGTAGTAGATAAAGGTATTGACTTTATATTCTAGGGTTTTAAAGTACCCAACAGGAGCTTCAAAATGATGTGCCACAAGACCCCCGTTTTTATATAATTTTTTTTCTCAAGATGGCTCCCAGCGGCCATCTTGACATTTTCGGCTGTCAATTTTACTCTAAAATATGGTATCCATCCATCCATCAATTTCATTACCCCAAGTTTTTATTTTTTGATTGATCCGTTAAAAAAATTAAAGAGGAGGGGGTATTAAAATAAGCACTGTATATTTAATTTTCCTCTTGCACATATTAGTTTTTCTCAAAGAGGCTGACTCGTACCTATCATAATCCTTTATGAACTAATCACACCCTTGTGGGGGAAGTACATAGTCAATATACTTGACGCCATTTTGTGAATGTACGTTTACTGTCAGGCCATGCATAGGAAACCTTTGGAACCATGCGAACCATAACCAGCATTCGTATATAACAGGTATATAGAATGAACGTCATTGTATAGCAGTTTTCTCCGTTCATCATATCGGAAATGAGATTTTTGACAATATTTATACTATTTCGATCTGAATTTTCAACCAGTTTAATAATTTACGTCAGGGTCATCTAATATGTGAATAAAAATATGGAAAAGCGCGACATGGATCCCAGTCGCGTGTTAGGAACCTGAGAGGTGTATCGTCATTCTCAGTTTGATCCCTTTTAGTTTCTCAGCATGTTCGACCTATACCACGGTTCCCTCTCTTCAGGAATCACGAAGTTCTTAGCCCTGACTAGCTTTACTCAGCAGTTGTTAATATCTAGCTTAACGTTGATCCTGGTGTACTGGGCAAACGATTTAAGGAAGAATTGGAAGTTACACTATTATTCTTGGAGTGTACCTGGACCTCTAGCTCTTCCTATCATTGGAACTGCATACAGATTTGCCGGAGATGGAGCTCGTGAGTAATTTTTGAGTACTTTACATAATATTTCAATGAGTTAGTAAAGAAAAGCGCTTCAATTACGTTAACTATTTTCATAAAGAGTTATCGGGCTGAATGGAATATGTTTGCTTTTTGTCTCTGTAACCATGATCAATTTTTTTGTACCTACTGAAGGAGTCTAAGTGCCAGAGCACCACGGCTGTTATGAGGATCCCAAATAAGCTTTGTGAACCCGATTTTTGAACTGCGACTGGGAAAAGCCTCCTCTTATAGATTGTTCCACAATCTCGGCACACTAGAGACAAAGTATGTACATATAAATGTAGTAACACAAAACAATGAAATCAAAAGTCACGTCAAGTACGCAAAAATTTATATACGTGTTGTCGTTGGTCTCCTCCTTTCCGTTGAAATGGCGTCTTGAAATCGTATTTCTAATTTAGAAAGAAGCTCCACAGATTTTCGACAAAATGTTTGAGCTGCTTGGTCAGGGTAACAGCCTTACCATAATTTGGAATAGCTTCTGTTGGTACTGGAACCTCTTATCTCCATGATTTTTGATAAAACTTTTAAGCTGCTTGGTCAGGGTAATAGCTTTACCATAATTTAAAATAGCTTCTGTTGGTACTGGAACCTCATCGACATCAGAATCCTTGGAAAGTTCTTGCATTTTAACTGGATCTTCAACATGCAATCTTTTATCTAGGTTCAGCAAATCATTATAAGTCAATTTAAATAAATCCGTTTTTTTTGATGTTATCAGAAGATACATTAAGTGGTTAGTCATCTTCTGGGTGAGATGTATCAGCCTCATTTAACTGGTCTTCACTTTGCATACTTTTATGCTTAAATCCTTGAGGAAGCAATTTAGCACTGTTTTTTTTTGTCACTTGGTCCTATGCGGTTTTTGCATCCAACGACGTAATTTTCATTATTAACTCAAAAGCTGTAACAGCAGTTTTATTGCGTACTGGTAGGTGTTCGAGTACTAGACTTCGGTAAATAGTTTCAAAACTCTTTATATTCTCTTGGTCAAATGGCTGTCAAGCTGACCTACAATTAGGGGACAAAATAACAAAACGTTTCCTTTTTGTTTAGCCATTTTCTTACTGCATTTCTAGGTTACACGCGGGTCATTTATGTTTTTAAAAGCTCTGGGTTTAGCTGTCTTACCAATGACCAATAGTTTTTCTTTTTCACCCGCCGTATTAAACTGTAAACCACTCTTTGGGATACTTACCCCCAACACGTTTTTCCTTCTTTAATGTGAACGTTTTGTCGCGTAGAGTCCTAAAATACAAGCCTGTCTTATCGGTATTATAAGATGAGTCTCGGTGAATATCTCTCAATCAAAGGACATTTTTCCAAAAACGATGAAATAACTTCAGCATTAACCGAAGTTTCTATTCCCGAAAAAGCTTATATTGTGGCGAATTATAAATTTATTGTGCCAACCAGAAGATGCACCGAATGTAGTATCGGCTATTTCTTTTAATTTGAATCGTATTAGCAGACCTAAAAAAACGCGTCTTGCATTTTTGTCACGAAAAACCTCACTCTTTTTATTTTATTTTAGAATCAATTTGTGTAGAAAATAAACGCAGTAATAGAAAAAACATTATCTAAAAAACCAGTTATACCACAATTTGTCAATTTTGGTCCCTTTTTATTCAAAAATGGCACAATTTATCGATGTTCAATAAGAGTACCTTTTTTATGTAGAAAATCCTGAATTTTCAAATTCTAAAATTGAATTTCAAAAATAGAATCACACAAAAATTTTGAGGCTAAAATAACCCGAGTCCTCCCCTGTTACATACGCTTCCAAACAAAACTGTCTAACATTGTTAATATTTTTAAATTCATCATAAAAAACTAGGCTAGAATACCAAATTTCATGTCTTTATCTCAACACGTTTCGGAAATATTAAGGAAAAACCATCTTCAGGGGAGCCCCTTTAAAAGACCGTAGCGCCCTTAGGAGACGTTTGTCGACCTATATTTATATAAAATTTTCTTCCTACTTTAAGCTCTAGAAACCGCTGGTAGAATATTGCTATATTTATATATAACATTTTACACTCATTTCGGTACAGGGTTGTGCAAACTTAAAAACTCCTGTTCCTTACCGTTTCTTCGTTTCAGCAACCATCTTGGTGCAGCCTAAATAGGGTACATAAGTTCATATGATAAAATCAAGTCTAATTTACATTTACCTTAGTGTGTGGAAAATCCTGAGGTAATCTGCATGACACCTTTCTTGTTTTCAGAAAGAATGCGTGCAGGGTTGAAGATATGTAAAGAATATCCCGAAATTGTGAAGATTTGGCTGGGCTCAAGGTTAGCCTACATGGTAATGCAGCCCCAGGACATAGCAAAACTTATAAATCGTCCCAATCTTCTAAACAAGGATCCCTCATTCTATAGCTTGATGGCTGAGCTTCTCGGAGACGGGATACTTACCTGTGAAGGTACAGCCTTTGCCATTTAAACTGCTAGATCCATGACATGACATGCAAGCTATGAAAAGTAGAGCTTTCTTTGATAGTGAGGGTTATTTGGTGCTTTAAGTTCTTCATTGCATGTTTCAGAAAGCAAATGGAAAGTCCACAGGAAACTATTAGCAAGATCCTTCAGCCAAAAGATATTAGACTCTTTCGTCAGCATCTTCAATGAGCAGGCTACCGACTTTGTCGATGTTTTAAGGAAAAATGCTACCCATAAAGACTTTCCCTTATACATGGCGGCAATTAGATGTCATTTGGAGAACGCTTGTGGTAAGTCCAACTTAATATCCCTGATACCGCCGGTATTGAATTACAGCATTGATCAACGTATTCTATCGGAACCGTAGACTGAATTTCGGCTTCCAAAAATGTTTCCTTGATGAAATGGACGGCTTTTTGCAGAAAGTAACCAACCCACTGAATACGAAAAATCTACATTTTAGGAAAATAAACTATTACGAGCAATAAATACCATTTACTGTAAAAAAGATACACACATATTTAGAGCCATTAATTAAAATCGTTCTTGGTCTGAAATGAATTGTTTATCATTGTCAACACTTTAAAGCCTAATTGCTTAATTATTGTTTTTCTGGGTTGGTTCCATTCTGCAGAAAGTCGTCCAAACATTGTTACATACCTAGTTTTAATAATTGAAAATGGCGACGGATAAAATAGTTATTCGAAGTTGTTTACTGTATGAGTACAAACTTGGTACGGCACAGAAGTGGTTCAGAAAATGTTCTTCGGGATATCTCAGTTTGAGCAATAAACCGCGCCCAGGGAGACCAAAAATCATGAACAACGAAGATCTTCGACAGGTTGTGGACGCAAATTCCAGGACAGTGTGCCAAGAACTTGCAGAAATGTTCAGAGCGAGTCCTGAAGCTATTCGTTTGCATCTTCATCAGCTAGGAAAGACATGGAAGTTAAGAAAATGGGTCCCACATGAACTGACAAATGATAACAAATTAGATCGTCTTACCGTTTGTTCAGCAAACATTTCACGCAACGCTAATGAACAGAGTATATCCAATCAAAAGTTGACATGACAAAACATATTAGACATATTAAAAAATTCTTACAATGTTATTCAAGAAAAACGAATTTTCAATAGGGTTCTCCAACATGTTTTTTGGGGCAGGGAGTTATATGTACTCTGATTGTTGAGATACACGTTTGTCTGTTACTGATCAATTATTGCAGCATATTGTCTGATAGCAAATCATTGCTACGTAACTTTTTTTTCAGCTAGCACAATGGGCGTCCAATTGAATCTCCAGACAACCAGTAACGACATTGCTGAAACACTCTACGAGTAAGTATACTCCAAAAAAAGCTGTAAAAATATTGCAAAATCCTAGATTTATAGACCCCAGGGAACTCAGAAAGCTCAAAGAGTGAAAACTTTGCTCTGCACTTTCATTCCCAAAGCGTATCACTTTGAAAACATGGCTGTGATCATGACGTCATTAAAATAGGTTGTTTTGAGTCTTGATCCCTTCTGATATCTGCAGCGGATCCCCTAGGAAGAGGGGGCGGGTCAACTGGGAGCTAACTGGTTAATGGTAATTGGTGGATAACCGTTAACTGGTCAATAAAGTAAAATATCTTCGTCAGCCGGGACCGCTCGTCTTCACCTGCGTTCTTATATTAGTCAACTGATATGGAAAGCGCAAATATTATTCAGTGCATAGATCTTCAAGTTCCTCCTCTAGAGTTTGGGAATGATAAGACCACTTGCTCTTAGAACTTTTATTTTTTACTGTATTACCGCTGCTATCCATCTAATTAAGTTAATTCTAAGAATTGTGTTATTGCACAGCAAATAGGTTTCACAAATCTATCTTGTGCAACAATTGAGACCTTAATCAAAGTTTTAAGATTGTTACTTAGGCCCGTATCGTCAGTCGTCCCTACAATTATTGTAGGGCGCGTTTATGGCCTCCTTGATTGCCATACTCTTTTCTCTCCTTCAAAAATTTCTAGATTACACTCGTCCCGTGTCAGCATCAATAGGAATTGTTAAGATATGTTTTCCTTTTAAATTGTAGGAAATTTCAGGCTGATAAAACATGATATAACTCAAAAGCAAGCACAATTTGATGCAAATAGATGTTTGTGACATAACCTCAAAATAGAGCGTTGACACGGAGAAGTATAAAACTATGACAATCAAGGAGGCCATAAACGCGCCCTACAACTGTAGGGACGACTGACGATACGGGCCTTAGCTATACATCCTCGTATCGCAATCAGTGCACATCGTATTTGTGTTTGATCTACATTTTTCGTCACTGTATATAGAGTTGCTTATTTGGCGAAGTATCATTTGTTGGCCGTGAAAACAAATGTCATTCAGCGCCAACGTTGACCAACACAGGCCAATGCGCATTCACCAGACCATACGCTTTGAGAATGGAAATAACTGCATAATAATCTGTCCGAGCATGTACAACAGTGTGTCTCGGATTCGCTTCTCTATATAGGGATCCTGTTGTCCTATAGCAAAGGTTAGGTGGTGAGTTTTAGAGGAAACTTAGTGCTTTCGATAGCCGGGTTCAAATTTACGATCGGTCAAATGATTTTGAAAGTATCAGCGAAAAACCGATCAAAAATGGCAGAATATGTTTTTTTGCCAGTAAATCCAAAACGGTTGATTTGGCAGCTGTGAAAATGTGACATTATTCGGACATTTTTCAAGAAAAATAAGATAGCATGTATTATTTGTCTCAATATTTTTTTGTTTTCCAGCAACCCGCCTCAACTTTTATTTTTCTTAATGCCGCAATATTGGATTTTTCGAATATTGAAAAGAGTTCAAATTGTCTAGTCCAGTGATATCTCACAAGTGCACAAAAGATTGAAGTATCACTGAAATATGACCACCCGTAATGTATCAGTTTTTTCTACGGAGGACCTGATTTATTTGTCAGAAAATAGCATTAATGAGTAAGCTCATAAAAAAACACATAAACGCCTTGAATCCTCAATAGAATATTAACGTTAATACCAACTTCTCAACAAGTCAAATGTTTTGGGACAAATTCATCGTAAATTTATTTTACACTTGAACAAGCAAACATTTAACAAAATTTTTATGTAATGTAAAATCTAATTCTATAAGTGGGTATAAATTTACAGAGTTGCAAAATAACGTTCATTTGCATCCAGGCATTTTTGACAATTGATGACAGTTTTTTCGTACAAACTTAGCTAGTGTTTTTCTGTTAATGTTTCTGTGTTCCAAATTTTTTGTCTCAGGATTTTTCTGATCGCAGCAGGATCAAATTCATCAAACTCATACTTTGTGTGACCCCAGAGGTAGAAATCCTAGGGTGAAAGGTCTTGGGATCTAGCTCTGTCCGTTTAGGTTGTATTAAAACAAAAATGATCCTATAAGTCAATTTCCTGAAATGATTAATACCTAATTTCAAATAGGTGCCCAATTAACGAAGGTAAGTTGGATTTTATTACCAATGACCCCACACCAAACGTCTCTCTGACTCTTTGCGAGGGGTTTCCACAGCCCAATGATGAGTGCTTATTAAGATCTCCATAATTTGTACCACAATACATGATTTACAAAATCGGTATTTTCATAAAACTTGGTAGTATACCAGTCACAGAAGCGCATTCGCTTCGGAAGACTAGTTTCCTTAAGTCCTTAAACCATTGTCGGTTGGATGGTACTTATTCTTATTTAACACTCTCTATACTGTTCATTTTGACACACCAATATCTCGAACTATAGATATTGCTGATGTATTAGAGATTCCTTTGAAAGCATGTAAAATGTTTCTGGTCTGTAATGTCGGCGTTTCTGTGTGACTGCAACAACAGCGCTAACTTTTCTTCATTTGAGTAGGGAATACCGGCCACTTTGACGATTTTTTTGTCAGGTTTCTGATGCTAATGAGAGAAAAAGTACCTGCTACTTATTAAAATAAAATTTTAATACTTTGAATTACTCAACGTTAAAGTCAGAGCCTCCTTAGATGAAAAAAATGCGTTACTTATCAATTTCATTTTCTGACAAATAAGTTATGGCCTCCTTAGAAGAAAAATCATAAGTGACATTAAGTGTAATGATATTTTGATGATACTCCAATCTTTTATGCACTTGTGCGAGGTCACTAGACTGGAAATCTCACGCTCTTTTCAAAAATGGAACAATCCATTACAACGACCATAAAAATAAAAAAATGAAAGTGAATAATAATAATAATAATAACGTCTTTATTGTATAACCCGGAGGGACATAAACAGCGAAGTTTAGCCAAGGCTACTCTTACACTTAACTGTTTATGTCGGTTACATCTGATGTTCAAAACATGGAAAAAAATATAAGAACAATGAAAAAAAGAACACATATATACCTTAGTATAAAATACAAATGGACACAATCTATATCTGTAGCAGAAATGCTTATTTAATCAATAGCGAGCAACATGCTTTTAGTATGTTTACGAAAAATTTCCAAAGACATCAATTTAATACTGTTGTCCAACTGATTATAAAATAGTGCTGCATTATATGTATATCCTCGTTGTAATAATGCAGAAGTGTGTGGGGTGGTTCTGATACTATAACGATTCCTAACAGCCCTGTCATGCACTTCGTAATTAAATCTTAACTTAGCTCTTAGATATTCAGGCTTTGATGACAATATTATTTTATGAACTAAAACTAAGAATTTATGTTTAACCAAACTTCCTAACCTAAGCCAGTGCAATTCCCTATATTTATCACTTACGTGATCGTATTTACGCACCCCATAAATAAAGCGAACACAGTTATGATTTGAAGACGATTTTTGGTCAATTGATCCAAGCATGGATAATAAACGTCATCACAGTAACTGAGCGTTGACATCACCAAAGATTCGCATAGTTTTTTTCTCAGCTTACAGTTAAGCAAGTAGCGATTGGAATAAAGAGCCCTAGAACACAGGTAAGTTTTTTTCATTAAATTAGCTATTTGGCTGCGGAATCTTAATTTTGTGTCAATTTCCACTCCTAGTACCTTAGCTGTATAGAGTATGCTGTAATGTTATGCCATCAATAGTCAGATGGAGAGAATCTTCGACAGTTTTCCTCTTCTGATCAGAACAAAACAGTAACACTTGAGTCTTATCTGGATTAATAGCAAGATTATGTTCCATAGAAAACTGATGTACCTTATCTAAATCAAGCTGTAAAATGTCTGATGAATTTTGCGTATCTGAGGCATCGAAATGGAATATTATTTGAGTATCGTCAGCAAATGTTTGTATGCCTGAATTGTCAACTGCTTTATGCAGGTCACACGTGTAAATCAAAAAGAGCACAGGTCCCAAAATTGAGCCTTGCGGAACTCCTGACGGAATAGTCGTAATATTGGATTGATCGTTATTGATTGCGACACATTGCGTGCGACCGGACAAATAGCTACGGAAAAAACTGAGAGCAGCATCATCGAAGCCTATATACCTCAGCTTGGCGCACAAAAGTTTATGATTTATTCGATCGAATGCTTTGGAATAGTCAATTGATACCACTGCTGTTGCTAACTTTTTGTCAACTGCCCTAATAACATTATCACAAAGATCTAACAGTACCGAGGTGGTACTATGGTGCTTCCTGAAGCCCGATTGACATGACGATATTATTTTTAGTTCCTCTATGTAATGGACTACTTGTTGCTGTATAATTTTTTCCAAAATTTTCGATAGCACCGGCAACGAACTAATGGGTCTAAGATGTTTAAGTTCAGTAGGTTTAGATATTTTAGGGACAGGTATAATTAGAGCCAGCTTTCACAGCTTAGGGTGGTAGCCATTTTCAAAACATGAATTTATTATGTGGGTGATATGGAAAAAAGTTACGGGAAGACTTACTTTGACCATGGTTAGTGAGAGGGTGTCAATTCCTTTTGCATCTGATTTGATATCTTTGATTGCCTTCAATATTTCCACCGGCTCGACAACTCGCAAAGAAAAGCGATTTCGATTGTCCAATTTGTTGCTGTCATAAAACCGACATACATTGTCTGAGACACTGTCGTAACTATAAACTGACATAAAATAATTGTTAATACTATTTGCATCGGCTAGTTCATCTGGTATTGTTTGTTTTGAACGAGATTTTATGTTAAGCCTATTCAGCCCAGACCATAAAGTTTAAAGATTATTTTGATCAGTTATATTCTGAATGTACTCTTTCTTTTTAATTCGAATTTTATGTAGTGCCTTATTCCTCAGCTGTTTGAATTTATCAAGGTCTTCAAGTGATTTACTAGCTTTATATTTGGTAAAAGCTGAATCTTTTTCTTTGATAAGCTTTTTCATTGCCTCATCCAACCAAGGAGATGGCGGTTTATTAACACGTAGTGTCTTAATCGGAGCATGTTTGTTATAAATATTTGTGAGGGTTGTCGTCAGATGTTCCATTTTAGCATCTATGTTATTCATAAAATATAAGTAATCAAGATTAGAGGTACACAGATCTGAAATGAAAGCTGCCTCATCAAACTCACGGAAGTCTCTCACGGATATGAATTTTTGATGCATCTTGCCAGCACTAAGTTTCAGAGTACACATAACAAGCTTATGGTCAGATATTTCATGAGTATCAAGTACCAAACAGCCAGTGACAAGTTCCGGCTGATTAGTGAAAAATGGATCAAGCAATGAAGCGGTGTCGTTTGTCACCCGTGTAGGAGATGTAATTAACTGTGAAAACTCGAGGATATGATATTACTTGAATTCAGAAAATCGTGAAAACAATAACATTGTCAAAATCATTAACTATGACGGGTAGCAAATTATCTAAGACATTAGCACAGTCCAAAAGACTTTTCGACGGCGGACGATACAAAACGCCGACCGCGAATTTATGCTTATCTACATTCACTTGCACAAAAAGAGTCTCTAAACATACAACACGAATATCAACATTAATAACTTTTGCATTCAAATGCGATTTAATATAAATGCCAACACCACCGCCTCGTGAGGCTCGATCACAACGGAAAAAATTGTATCCATCGACACGTACAATGTTATCAGGGATGTCGCTAGAGAGCCATGTCTCACTTACTGCTAAAAAATCAAAATTCTCAGTTTTCAGTATAGTTGTGAAAGCATCAAAAGTTAAGGCAGGTTGCGGAAAAACAAAAGATGCTTGAGGCATGTCATATACGCTTATTTGCTTTGAAAAATTTCCGAATATTGTCACATTTTGACAGCCGTCAGGTCAACCTTTTCAGATTTACTGCAAACAAAATAAAATCCGAGATTATCGGTTTTACGCCGATATTTCCAGAACCAGTTGACCGATCGTAAGTGTGAAGCCGGCTATCGAACGCACTAAGTTTCCTCTAAAACTCCCCCTAATTAACGTTTGCTGTAGGTATAACAGCAGAAAAGCGAATCTGGGACACGCTGTATGTACACAGGGTGGCCCATCCATGTGTGGACGGAATATTATTCATAAACATTCCCAAATTCATTCTGGGAAAATCTATTTATGGCATGTTATACATGACATTTTGAGAGCACATTTCTAAAATATTGGCAATCATAGAGGGTGTCCCAATTTTGACCTACATATCGAAGTTGTGATTTTTCAAATGGAATGCCTCAAATTTTATTGCATATTTGGATAAACCAATCCAAAAAACGAAGACATACTATGTGGTACCCTATAGTATGTCATTTCAATTTTCTTCTTTTGAAATGGTTTATCCAAATATGCAATAAAAGTTTAGGCATTCCATTTGAAAAATCCCAACTTTGATATGTAGCTCGAAATTGGTACATCCCTTGCCTATATTTTAGAAATGTGCCCTCTAATGTCATATATATCATCCCATAAATAGATTTTCCCAAAATGTATTTGTTTATGGGTAATATCCCATCCACACACGGATGGGCCACCCTGTATATGCATATGTATCGATGATTGACTCTATGAGACTGGTGTGTTGTTAATTTGTAATAATTTCTTCAAAAATAGTATCCCGGGGTCAACATATTTCTGTATACCTTTATCTTTTAGGGCGATCCAATTATTTGGAAAAAAAATCTTTACGCTCCGATACCACAGCGAATTTATTTGGAAGCACTCAAATGATAAAAAGAAAATCGAAGCCAGTGCTAGCAAGATTAACGAGTTGTTCAGAAGGGTAAGTATGCTACTGTAATGAAAATTATGCTGCCATGACAAAGTGAAAGCTGATTTTATGTGAAGAGGAACCATAAACCAGTAACCGGTTTTTTGTAAATCCAAAATGTATCCAAAATTTAAAATCTGTAGAATTACTATCTTTCTGAAAAAAACAGACTTATAAAATAAAAGCATCACCCTGCCGACCGTCATAAGAAACTCACGAACGTATATAGAAAAATAAAATTATGGAAAATGTTTAACCAAATAATAAATTGACAGTTTTTAGTGCATAAATAACAAGCCTTATGTTGCGTTATTCTTGAAAGCGATAACAGGAAAAAAGTGTTTATGACCCGTGGTAAATTGCTAGTACCGACTTCTGACATTCATGACAGGTGGCTTATCTTGTTTTCATTTTGACGTGTGGCTTACCGAAAAATTTAAATTCTAAATTTGTTCACGGAAAATATCCGCACGGGTATCATGTAAAAAACCTATAAAACGTAAAAAAAACCTATAAGATGTCAACCTGAAGTCTAGGTAATAATTAGGGCGCAAACAGTCATTCCACGTTTGCTCACTAGGATCGTTGTGAACGTCCATCTGTGGAGGAATCACTCAACTAAGTACGCATTATTGGTTGCATAGCTTTGTGAGGCTGAGTGATCCGGATCTATAGTTTTTATCTCTGAGACGAAAGTTGGTTGAATAGCAAGATCGCATCTGGATGATTATGCGTATTGGTCTGCTTGTGTATAAAATCATTTTTGAAATTCAGAAAATTTGTAAATGTAATTTCCAGAATGAATAAGAAAAAGTGCATGCGCAATTAATTTCTAGCTTTGAACCTCAATTAAATGTATTTGAGTCAAGATCCCATTGAGATTATCATCAACACATACAACTTACAGCCTAGACCTCCAGTAATGCCATCTCAGAAACATATTTTACATCACGTCAAAGCCAAAGATTGATAACAAGCCTCATGACTAACTTACACAATGTCAAAAAAAAACAGCATAATGTCAATTTTCAAGATACGTGATACTCTAGCCGGTAATATTTGTATCCAAACCGGACAAGGAGTAAGTCTGTTCAGAATCGTAGAACCATAGAACAAGTAAAACAAAACCACCTACATAAAAGTTGCATAATAAAAAAAAAATAGTAAATATTAAAAATTTTTAAAAATAAGGATGTTATTAGACAGACTTTCCGATTCGCTGTGCCACTGCCAGGCAAAATCTTAGCGTTTTTTGTTTACTACTGTTATCGTTTATCTAAATTTAGAAAACTTTTTGTGTTATTTTATGGCTTTCAGCACGAGTCTTTGTTTCGATCACTTGTATAAGTTCCTTTAATAGTGCGTATACTTTCATTTGTCTGAACGCAGAAAGGTTTAGAAGTCCTCCGGCCTCCCGGATGTTTGTAAATTTAGTTATTAGACTTCGTGACACAGGATAGAGAGTCCTGATCGACCTGAAATATTATAACAACGAGTACTAGATTCATAGTATCATTTTGATTACGGATAACGAAGGATTGTCTGGCTACTGCGCAGAATCGAAATAAGGAAGATCAGGGCAAATCAGCGAAACAAGATTATTGAAAATTGTCAATTGACATCTGCCAATTTTGCTTTTAGGTAGTCAATAAGAAGCTGCAAGATTATGAGGAGAAGCGTAAAAACGGGAACAAAACCTATGACTTCGACGATGGTAAGAATACATAACTAACTTTATTAGCTCCTTTAAGCATTATGGTATATAGCGGCTAGCCGTATTTGGCAAGTATCTTTTACTTCCGACAAGAGATCGCGAAAAATTTCGAACATGAGATCGATGTTTCTATTTCTCTGCTAATCTTTGGTGTCGCCATAACTTGGAAAGTACCGGTTGGAGTTTCATGAAATTTTACGGCTATAACAAGGATAAAAAGGTATGTATTTGGAAAATGATCTAGTGGCGGCGGGACTTTGACCAAAACACAAAAAGCGAAAGTCACGCAAACCTCGTCACAGTTCACATGCTCCTGATCATTCTCAGACAAATGTTTGCTGACAATATAAATTGGGAGTCGGAGGTTGTAGGGGATGGAGGAGGATATACCTTAACTCTTACAGTTCCAAGCATGTCAACTCTGCGCCTTTATCAGATATATAATAATAATAAATATGTAGAGAAAGAGGATACTATAAAATTAAACCCAATAAATGAATGAAAAAGAAAATACAGAAAGATTAAGAATAATAATAAGCTGAATCAATCTGCCAAGGTAACGCTAACGATGTAGAAGAAGCTGTTAAGCCTGTTCTTTCATACTATTTACGTAAATTACTAGAGAAGAGTCAGATATAACCGTATGAATGTACAGTAAAAACCGTATTATGCCAAGTACTGATCAATGAGGAACACCAGATGTAACAAGGCAAGGTTTAGAGTTACAGTTGCACCACCTGCTGACGTTCATAAAGAAACCTGAGCGGTGTGCGGCTACTATAGCTAGTAAGTGGCGAGGTTAGTAACGTTACCAGATGCTCGCTACTGTCGCTAAGTCAGGGAAGAAATTTCTAAATCACAACATTGTCCAATGGGTGGGGAGTATGAGCTAACTATATAGACCTGTTTGATTGGAAGTGTAGAGTT
This sequence comes from Acanthoscelides obtectus, assembly GCA_963669975.1. Lineage (NCBI taxonomy): Eukaryota > Metazoa > Arthropoda > Insecta > Coleoptera > Chrysomelidae > Acanthoscelides > Acanthoscelides obtectus. The sequence goes on from CAVLJG010000007.1 coordinate 26,405,710, forward strand.
AACCTACTTGACGCCATTTTTGCATTAGCTACATGCTTACAACCTCGCAGAATTCTTCTAAGAAATAATCACCCTGGCTATTTTGGTGTATCTTATGCTATATTGCCGTATATAACCGTCCAATATCATATTTGCACGATAAGTGTGTCAACTTTTCAGGGTCAATAATACAAAGAAAAGTGGTATTGGATTTGCTACTGGAAGACTCTGGATTTTCTGAGGAAGAACTGAGAGAGGAAATAAATACCATCGTAATGGCAGTAAGTACCGGAATGCCAAACGCATCAGAAAAAAATTTAGCTGTGATATAGATACGTGCCGTTTGCAAAAAAGTCAGAATGTTATTGTATCTCAATTTTTCGTCGTTGGCTAATTGATAGGTGTAGTCTTGAAACTATTTTGCATGATTGAAAAAAAGGTTACATTCCACTTACGGCGTTAACTTACTGACTAATTTAAGTTGCAGTAAAATATTATTTTAAGAAGCCAACAGTTTTGAAAACTATAGTTCTCTTCACGTCATCAATGTCAAAGCTCCATAGAAAAATTGCACACTGGACGAACTTGAACGAGGCTGCTTTTGCACACCTAAATTGACTAATAAAATACCATTGCTTTCATTTACTCACTTTTATGAATGCGCAATCATTTGGGACGTAGTATAATTGGTTTATCTTGCCATTCCAGGCTACAGAAACATCCGCAGTTACGACCACCTCCATATTACTTTGCATGGGGTTATTTCCTGAAATACAGGTAAGAGATAAAGTGTATTTTTCCGTGGAAAGGAAGAAGTAATTGTTAGGTTATAAGTTCAGCAATCATTTAAGGGTATGTAATTTATTCTCTATGCCTTCGCCTAAAATAAGGCAACATGAAACTGGTTTCGGAAACTGTTTCTGAGTATACTCACAGTAACTAATTGTTTAACGTCCTTCTTGCCCTAAAACCGAAGGACGCTTATTCTACGACGCTGCAATTCGCCTTGTTTAATAACAGGGTATTACACGTTTGCACTTTATCAACACACTATTGAGCCAGCTTCTGCAGTTGAAGAATCACGCTGAAAATTTATTCATTTTACTAGTAAGAGTTTACCTAGCGATTTCAACAGAGAAAACTAAATCGATAGTGATATCAGCGGAACCAAGACGATGTAAACTGGTCGTAAATCACAAAATAATAGAACAAGTGATGGAAACGGAATACTTGGGAATCAAACTGTCAAGCTATGGAAAAGTGGAAGAAGAAGTACAAAACCAAGTGAACATGGCGAACAGAGCAGCAGGCTGTCTCAACAATACGATCTTCAGAAGCAGATGCCTTACAACGGAAACGAAAACTAGGATATACAGGGTGTCCCAGAAGTCGACGTCAAGCTGAAACCGGGCGATAGGCAAAGTCATAACAGCTATCAGAAAAATATTAAAAAAATTTGTATGTATGTGTTTTGAAAATTATAGGTCTTTGAAAAAGATATAGAAATTTCACACCCTACGGCATTCTGTCAACTCCTGTTACTACAAATATTAACTCTTTTTGGATTTTATTTTTACAATGTAATGATGAATAATGCATCTTCAAACTGGTGTCTCAACCTTACTGCCAACTTTTCTCGTTCAGGAAAAATTGTCACTTATTTCCCAAACAAGTATTCCAAAGTAAAACTTTGCTCAACTTTAACTGGCTGTCCTGGAAAAAATGTACTACGAGAGTTTGGCAAATAACCTTACAGTTGGCGCATTTAATAACGATTCCAAAATGGTATGACACTTAGAAGATTACTCTTTAACTTATGCACAATTTTTATTTGAAAAAAAACTGATGAAAATTTTTCAAAATTTCCTAATTGGACAGCGATTATGAAAACGCACAAGGACCCTTAAGGATAACTGTTTGCACAAAAGTGGGCGTCAAAATGCTGCTGATGATGATTTACCTTTACAGCAAATTCTGAAACTGTTTTCCTTCAGCCGCAATACACGCTCGACATCTTCTTAAAAAAGATCGGGTTATTAAACGAGCGAATCCACGGTTATTAACAAACTCAGCTGCTTCCAATAGTCTTTGCCGTAGCTCAGCTACATTTTGAATCGGCTTGAAATACACTTTTTCTTTTACAGTTCCCCAGTAAACAAATCTAAAGGATTCAAATCAGGTGATCGGGCTGGCCACGGTATTGTACCAGACCGCCTTATCCATCTGCCTGGAAAGTTTTGATCGAGATACTCTCTCACTCAGAGTGCATAGTGCGCTGGGCAGCCATCATGCTGAAACCACATGTACCTGTAAATACTCAGTGGCACGTCCACCAATAAATTTCGTACATGATTTTTCAAAAAATCCAAATAAACTTCAGCAGTCAAAGTCTCTGGGAACTCAAACGGACCGATTATTTTACCATTTAAAATTCCTGTCCAATGGTTTATCTTGAAGCGATATTGAGATTTATCTTCTCTCATCAAATGTGGATTTGCTACGTGCCACTCGTGTAAGTTATGCAGGTTCATGTACCCATCTTTCTTAAATGTGGTCTCATCCGACCATAAAATTTTTTCAAAGAACTGTGGATCTTTCCTGTGTCTTTCTAACATTGTGCGACAAAAAGCAACTCGGGGCTCATAATCCCGAGGCAGGAGAGGTTGAAGACGCTGTATGTGGTATGGATGAAGCACATCACTTACTTGCTATTGCAGACTTTGATACCGATCAGTACTCCTTCGTTTACTGCGCATCTTTACATGTTCGTGCTTGTTGATTTCGTACTGTTACTAATTTTGGATTCATGAACTGGACTGTTGATCGCTTGTGATTTGGATTTGGACTGTTTAATTGCTCTTCAAAACAACATATGCTTTCCTTAGACTATCTTTGATAGTGTGATTGTGCAGTGCCGCTATGTCCGTGTACACCGTACAAGAATATGTTAACATGCATCTCATTTATGGGGAATGCAGATGCAACGCTAGTGCTGCAGCGAAACTTTACTGTGAGAGGTACCCGAATGCAGCTCGTCATCCAGATCATCGAGTGTTCACAAATGTGCACCTCTTACTGTTCTCAGAGGGCCAACTACCAAACCAATCACATGGTGAGGAAAGATCTTTCCTTCCTTACGAAGACGTGGTGCTAGGAGCTGTCGAAGAAGACCCGAGTACTTCAGTGCGTGCAATAGAACTAAGAACAGGTGTGACCAAAAGTACAGCCCATAGAATCTTCAAAAAAACGTGCTCCATCCATACCACGTACAGCGTGTTCAAGCTCTTCTGCCCCGGGATTATGAGCCCCGAGTTGCTTTTTGTCGCACAATGTTAGAAAGACACAGGGAAGATCCACGGTTCTTTGAAAAAATGTTATGGTCAGATGAGACCACATCTAAAACAGATGGGTACATGAACCTGCATAACTTACACGAGTGGCACGTAGCAAACCCACATTTGATGAGAGAAGATAAATCTCAATATCGCTTCAAGATAAACCATTGGACAGGAATTTTAAATGGTAAAATAATCGGTCCGTTTGAGTTCCCAGAGACTTTGACTGCTGAGGTTTATTTAGGTTTTTTGCAAAATCATTTAGAAAATTTATTGGAGGACGTGCCACTGAGTATTTACAGGGACATGTGGTTTCAGCATGATGGCTGCCCAGCGCACTATGCACTCTCAGTGAGAGAGTATCTCGATCAAAACTTTCCAGGCAGACGGATAGGGCGGTCTGGTACAATACCGTGGCCAGCCCGGTCACCAGATTTGAATCCGTTAGATTTTTTTTACTGGGGAACTGTAAACGAAAAAGCGTATTTCAAGCCGATTCAAAATGTAGCTGAGCTACGGCAAAGACTATTGGAAGCAGCTGAGTTTGTTAATAACCGTGGATTCGCTCGTTTAATAACCCGATCTTTTTTAAGAAGATGTCGAGCGTGTATTGCGGCTGAAGGAAAACAGTTTGAGCATTTGCTGTAAAGGTAAATCATCATCAACAGCATTTTGACGCCCACTGTTGTGCAAACAGTTATCCTTAAGGGTCCTTGTGCGTTTTCATAATGACTGTTTAATTAGGAAATGTTGAAAAATGTTCATCAGTTTTCTTTCAAATAAAAATTATGCATAAGTTAACTAGTAATCTTCTAAGTGTTATACCATTTTGGAATCGTTATTAAATGCGCCAACTTTTAAAGTTACTTGCCAAACTCTCGTAGTACATTTTTTTCCAGTACAGCCAGTTAAAGTTGAGCAAAGTTTTACTTTGGAATACTCGGTTGGGAAATAAGTGGCAATTTTTCCTGAACGAGAAAAGTTGGCAGTAAGGTTGAGACACCAGTTTGAAGATGCATTATTCATCATTACATTGTAAAAATAAAATCCAAAAAAATTTAATATTGGGATTGACAGACTGCCGTGGGGTGTGAAATTTCTATATCTTTTTCAAAGACCTATAATTTTCAAAACACATACATAAAATTTTTTTAAATATTTTTCTGATAGCTGTTATGACTTTGCCTATCACTGGGTTTCGGCTTGACGTCGACTTCTGGGACACCCTGTACAATAAATCAACAATAAGACCGATAATGATGTACAAAGCGGAAACAAGAGCAGATTCGGCGAAAACACAAATTTTACTGGAAACAGCAGAAATGTAAGTCTTACGAAAAATAACAAACCAAACTCTAAAAGACAGAGTAAGAAGTGAGGAAATACGAGCGGGATGTGGTATAGAGGAAATAAGCCTATGGAACAAAAGAAGAATAATAGAATGGAATCAACACATAGAAAAAATGACAGAAAATAGTACAGTACGAATAGCAAGAGAAAGATCGCCAAATGGAAGAAGATCAATAGGACGACCGAAGAAAAGATGGCCAGACAACGTCAATTGAGGCTAAAAACCGAAGTAACACAAGCATGAGCCTTAAAATAAAGTAGGAAGAAGAAGAAGAGTTTACCTTTCTTTGTCCTTTAGCATATGTTACGTGGAAGTGAAAAAACACTGACACAGTATTAGCATTTCAATCAGCTGGCTGTAAAAATTCGGGAGGAAAGATCAGGTTTACTGAAAAAAAAATCATATCTTATCGAGTCGGTGCACCTCCTCAGAGAAGCCCTCCTAACAATAGCAATAACCATTCAATTAAGTTTCGAGTTACTTGAAAAGCCGCTAGATTCGGAGCCCTCCAGCATGTGAAGAAGTTCTTACAGCTGTAGACGGGTATTTTAAAGCGCCTCCACAGGATCGCTTCAGGGAAGGTGTAAATCACACAGAAAATCTACGGAAAAGACTTGTTGAACTTAAGGGAGATTATATTGCAAAAATAAACGTCTTTTCAAGGATCAAGTAATCAATTTTCATGTAGAGTTCAACAACCTCTCGCATCATCCGGTACGTGTCTAGGCCGTAAAGCACTTATTGTGCCTGAGATACAGCATTTTATCTACGCCTGAATCCAGGCAAAAATTGAGAGAAGCCTTTGAGATAAAAATAAATGAATTGACCAAACTATATCACTCGAAGCTGCAGGCTCTAGTCACTGTTTAGCAAGAAATAAATATGGACAATACTTGAGGATATATCAATTTGACAGTCTAATTGATTTTTTATACACAACCGTTTATTGTACAAAGAAGGACATGGGTGAAAAATTGTCATTTGATGCCAAAAAAAAAAAAATAATATTCATACTAAGGCCCGTATCGTCAGTCGTCCCTACAATTGTAGGGCGCCTTTATGGCCTCCTTGATTGTCATAGTTTTCTACTTCACCGTGTCAGCGCCCTATTTTGAGGTAATGTCACAAACATCTATTTGCATCAAATTTTGTTTGCTTTTGAGTTATATCATGTTTTATCAGCCAAAATTTCCTACAATTGAAAAAGAAAACATATCTTCACAATAGGAGAGCGCTGACGCTGACACGGGACAAGTGTAATCTAGAAATTTTTGAAGGAGAGAAAGGAGTATGACAATCAAGGAGGCCATAAACGCGCCCTACAATTGTAGGGACAACTGACGATACGGGCCTAAGTCTATGTCTATATCAGCTGGCCGAATATAAAATTAACTGGAACGCCTTCCCATGGACAGTGTCGTATCGTTACTGCCATTGTGATACGGCTTTATGGCCTTCTTAGCCTTTGTTATCCTTTCCTATCAGCCGAAAATTTCTCAAGATTCAAAAATAAAGCATCACCTCACAATAGGTCAACCTTGATGCTCTTACGGAACGGTAGAAGCCTAAAAATTCCACAGCCTTTCTGGACGAGAGAAAATACTATAAAAATCAAGGTGGTAATATTGTAGGCGACTGACGATACGGCCCATAGATATTAGAAAACTAACAAGTTCAACTGTGAACACTATTACTTTTAGGACAAGGTATACGATGAAGTAATGCGTGTGGTAGGTCCAGACAAGAATATTGAATATAATGACGTACCAAAACTTGAATACACAGAAAGGGTAGTGAAAGAATCATTGAGGCTGTTTCCTGTGCTTGCCATGGTTGGCCGACATGTCGTAGAAGATGTAGTTATTGGTACGTATTTAAAACTTCTCTTCACAATGACGTAACAAGATGGAGTTATTTTAGCATTTATATGTACTGCCTCCTGCCTGCGCCCCTGCTGAGTGAGGTAAGGTAAGCCAAGTGAGAAAGGTTAAGTATCATCCACTTAAATTCTGATCGTTGATTTTCATATATTCATGGTTTTTTGAACATTATTACAAAGACGCTTTGAATCAGAGTGTTCCGCTATGAATCGACCCATCTCATCAGTGCTCAGAGAAAAAAGTTTCATAGAACTTATAACAATATATAATTTTACATGCAATGTAATTTTTTGTACACCAGATTTCAGTGCTGTCAAATAAAGTATTTTGTTTAAAAAAAATATAGCTTGATTCGATTTGGCTTTTGTGAGATCCACTATGAAAAGCTTGATGTTAACATTTATATAGAGCTTTTCTTTTCTGAAGTCCCGTATAAATAAGGTATAGAGAAAGATGTCTATTTATATTGGAACGTCCTGCTTTGAAGCATCGGCAGCAAGTGTCTGGCTGTGCTGGTTGTTATCTTGTAATAATAAGGTATGTATAAAAATCAACCACAAGATTTTGAACGTCTACCCATCTTACGCAGGCAATGGAAGTACATATAAACACTATTGATTGCCCTTTGAGAAAATGAGTTACATTCGATAGCCTTGGAATGTTGCTATACCACAGGTAATATACCTGTATAATGATCGTAGCTCAAGATCAAGCTTAAATAAAAATAAATGTACTCTATTGCAATATTTTACAGGTAATTATGTAGCACCTGCAGGCACCTGTCTTGTATTCCCCATATTGCATATGCATAGGTCCGAAGAACACTGGAAGGACCCGTTGAAATTTGATCCAGACAGGTTTTTGCCTGAAAATATGGCAGACAGGCATCCTCTAACCTACTTTCCATTTTCGTTTGGCGTTAGAAATTGCATCGGTAAGTAATAGACGCAGGATGGTATGGACTTTTTCCAAATGCAAGACAGCATAAAACGCTTACCAACAAACCAGGAATAGTAGTAGGCATTAATTACCCAATGCGTGCAAATGAACAAATTTTAGTTTGAAATATACGGAGTTAGAAATAAATATCATTATCGGTAGCTCCTTATGTAGAAATTTCTTTTGACTAATCAGAAAAATATAGAAAAACGCCTTTAAGTGCAGAAATACATCATTAACAACATTAGGACCTTAATCTCATCTGAAATGAAGATGGACTACCAAAGCTCGTTCTTTGTCCGTCTTGTATAGTTGAGAAGAGCAGAAAGTAGAGCACTAAACAGAAAAAGATATTGCAAAAGGGTCCTTGAATAAATGAAAAGTAGAAATTTGGGTCATTGAATTGATGCATGAATACTATGCTTTAGCCTACAATTTGCAGTTCAAGAGTCTCAAATTAGTACTTCATAATCTTAGAATATAAAATCATTAACTTCTAAAATTTCGATTTGATAAGTCAAAGTTGACTATTCTTGTACATTAAGTAGCTAATCACTCAGCAACCAATCACTTAAATGGTTGGGAGGATCTATCCGAATAAAATATGGAACATACCATTTGAAAGAAAGGTGCGAGGAAATTTTGCACTTCGTACGCCCCTGGCGTGGAAGTATTTTCCCCCAAAAAATCGCATAGAAAATTTCATTTCCTAAAAATTCCCAAATCTAAGATCCCCAAATTTGAGAGAAAATCTCCCAATATGGCAACCCTGTATTCGTGTATAACACCGTGCTGGATTGCGACGTTGCTGGGTGGTTGGTACTGTCGGTTGGGAGGTAGGTCAAATCGCATTCTTGGACTATGGACAGCTAATTATTTTGTGGTGTTAGTAGCCAACACTTTTCTAAGAGGGACTACTTGTATCGAAAATGATCCATTACGACTTGATGACGGCGTTGCGTAGGAAGTGCAAGGTCAACCTTCTTGAGTGAGTTTGCCCATATTTTATTGCACAAAATTAGAAGACTGACATAACCTACTGTAACCTTCTTATGATTAGTCATTGAGTTATGAGCAAATCAATCTAAAAAGAATGTCAACTTTGACAGCCTGCTATTCCGCCGTCTTGAAAGATACTGATTTTATGTTCAAATGCTATGAAGTGTTCTACTGACTGGAAGCTTTAACGTCGGTCATCGCAAGAGCCACATTCCATTTGAAAAATATTACAAGATGGCGCCTAGTCTTGAAATATTCATCTGTTATTTTTGCGTTAAAGCATTCATAATCCCGAATTTTAGCTTGATAACTTGACCCGGAGGGAGACCAACAGTATCGCAACGGTGGCTGTGACAATCACGTGAATCAATGAAGATGAGATGGGATATAGTACATAATAGAATCTATTAAAAAATAACCTTGTTTGTAGTCGCTGCATAAACTTACCTAACATCGACTTCATTTTCTGATAAATTGTAATTGTCAGGGGTGCAGCGCTTTTATGTTGATCAATGTACTGCACTGCTTTACGTTAGCTGAACGGTCCCATTATACTTCCATTATTTTCTTATTATTTTTTAAATTAAGTGCTATAGTTTTATATTATTACTGTACGAATTATCAATTCATCATTTTAAAATTTCAGGTTGGAAATATGCAATGATGAGCCAAACGGTTTTACTGGCTCACGTTATCAGGAAATTGAGAATATTCACAGAATATAAATCTATAGAAGAAGTCGAAACGGAACTACATGCATTTACTAGAATAAAAGGCGGACCCAAAGTTTTCGTCAAGGCCAGATGATGAGATAGCATGGATGAGGATGGGAGGAAATGATTTGTTTATTACATATTTTAATTCGATTTTATAAAAAATAAATTCTAAAAACGAATATATTCAAGTTGCTCCATTTATTATGTCTGTGTTATGTTAACCTCAAGACTATAATTGAAGATCTAGGTGCATAAACTAGGTAAGTCACATAATATACTAAGTGACATATAAATCCGAACACCCAGTTTAAATGGTTTTATTTTAATAAAAGTTGGTGAATGTATTTACCTTACTGTAAATAACAAGTGAGAAAATTTTCAGCCTTATCAGTTGGACATTCCGGTTTTCATACTGCTTTTTTTTAATTCACTAACGCTCTAAAAATGAATATTTCAGCCGCAGTAAAGAATCAACGTTGGCGGATTTAGGTTCTTGACATCCTTTACGATCGGTTACGATGCCTAGAGTACGGAGACCTGTACGATTTCGTCAACTGGAGTTTGATAGAGGCCGTATAGTGGGACTTCGGGAAGCTGGACCTTCTTTTCGGGCAATTGAAGTTAGAGTGCAAAGAAGTGTAGACACTGTGGTTAGGTGTTGTCAGGCATGGCTTCGAGAAGGCGGTACGCAAAGAGCAAGGGGCACTGGACGCCGCCGTAGAACAACAGACCGTGAAGATCGCCGCCTAAGATTATTGGCCTTAAGGGACCGTTTCTCCACTACCAGGTCCATTGCAAATGAAGGGTTTGCAGAACACGGAAGACCTATTGGCATGCGAAGTGTTTACCGACGAATGAGAAGTTTTGGCTTGTTTTCATACCGGCCACACTGGGTCCTCCCTTTAATTCGAGAACACCGACGTAATCGCCTTGAGTGGTGCAGACAACGGTCACTCTGGGATCAGGAATGGAACAGTATTGTCTTTATTGACGAGTCTCGATTTTGTTTAGGCATGCACGATGGTCGAGCCAGGGTTAGAAGGCCACGTGGTGAAAGGAGGAATCCACAGTTTTTTGTTGAAAGACATGTTCATCACACCGGGTTGGAGTTATGGTTTGGGGTGCTATAGATTATGGTTCCAGGTCACCTTTAATCTTCATCAGAGGTAACATGAACGCCCAGCGTTATATCCACGAAGTTCTAGAACCCCGTCTTTTACCCTATCTTGACACCCTGGCAGATCCAACTTTCCAACAAGATAATGCCCGACCACATGTTGCAAGAGTCACAATAGACTTCTATCAACATAATGATGTCACATTGTTACCATGGCCACCAAGATCTCCCGACTTATCCCCAATTGAGCACGTGTGGGATATGATGGGTAGGAGATTGCTCAATTTGCAACGTCCTCCTCAGACTCTAGAAGCACTTCGAGAGGAGTTGGTGGCTGCCTGGAATGAGATACCACAGGAGGACATTGACCACCTGATCAGAAGCATGCCTAGGCGCGTTGGAGAATGCGTAGCACATCAGGGTGCATGCACACATTATTAAAGGTCAAAGGGCTTTAAAGCATTTTGAAATTTTTATCATTTACTTATTATGCTTCATTAAGTACTTATACAAAATTTTATTAAAATAAAACTATTTAAACTGGGTTTATATGTCACTTAGTATAGTTCCTCCAAATTGAGTTTGATAAACAAAGTTCGCCTATATAAAATGATTATTAGACCAGCCATTACTTATGCATGTGCGACACACACGCAAAGTCTTCAAGTACTGGAAAGTAGAACTACGCAACTCTAGCATATCTCAACTTGTTGATCGTCCAACGAGATTCAGGGAAGGACAGACGCCTAGGGCTCTGGATTTGATATTCGTTAACGACGCAGACTTTGTTTCTAATTTAGATTATTTGCCACCTTTTGGCAAGTCTGACCATTGTTCACTTTTATCTTCTCTCCAGTTCAATATAAATAGTCGTCCTACAACCGATAAGTTTAAAACCATCAAAATTGTAAACCACGATGCTCTTAACCAAGCCCTGTCTGAAGTCAACTGGCCTGCTTTGCTTAACAACCGTAGCACCCAAGATATGTGGGACACTTTCGCTCAACGAGTCCTAAGCGAAACGGCTGACAATACTGTTGAAAAGAAGGTATACTGTGACCCCTCAAAGCCCTGGATCAACTCTAACATATCGAGGATGCTTCGTCACAAGAGATCTTTGTGGCAACGGTTTAGGAGGAGTGGCCATTCACAAGATTACGTGTCTCATCGATCCTTTTCTAACCTCCTATCTAGAACGTTACATAATGCCAAACATGCTTATGAACGAAAACTCGTTACCTCCAAAAATAAGAAGAAGCTGTTTCGGTATCTAAGAACAAACCTGAATTCCAAAGTTTCATCACCTCAGATCCGCGACGCTGACGGTCATCTCCACATGGATGCCACCGAATCTGCCAACTTACTGGCAGAGTCCTTTAGTGATGACTTCGTCGATGAGCCTAATGGAGACCTTCTACCGACCAGTGTCTGCGATAGGTGTCCCAACAGCCTTTGCGAAGTTGAGTTCCTGCCTGAAGATGTATTAATGCACCTGCGAAATCTGAAGACCTCTTCCTCCCCTGGTAAAGATGGGATGACGGCTGCTGTACTTAAAAACTGCGCTTCATCACTGGCCCTACCATTAAGCTTGATATTCACATCGTCTTTTAAATCTCATACCCTACCCTCGTGCTGGCTTAGTGCTTCTGTTACCCCTGTATTCAAAAAGGGCGACAAATCCTCCGCTAAAAATTATCGACCAATAAGTCTCGTTCCTATCGCCGCCAAAATAGCTGAAAGAATCATATTAGATAAGCTCCAGTCATTTGCTTTCGAAAATGACCTTATCCCTAAGAATCAGCATGGATTTCTCCCTGGTCGATCAATAATGACCAACCTTCTCCACTCTCTCAACGATTGGACTCAGTATCTGGACACAAAGACTCCTGTTGATATAATCTACTTAGATTTTTCTAGGGCTTTCGATCGCGTACCACATAGAAGGCTTCTGTTTAAGTTGGAATGTATGGGAATAAGAGGCGAGTTGTTACTGTGGATTAAGGCTTTTCTCACCGGGAGGACTTTCTCTGTGCGCGTCAGTGATAGCCAGTCTCACCTTCATCATGTAGCAAGTGGAGTTCCTCAAGGCTCTGTCTTGGGGCCAGTGCTGTTCCTTCTGTATACAAGTGACCTGCCCGCATTGATTTCCTCCACATGTTCAGCTTATGCCGACGACACCAAGATTTACAATACTGTCGTAAATTCTGCTATGCTTCAACGAGATCTTGATATTGTTTGTCAATGGTCAGTCAGTTGGCTTTTACCCTTAAATCTAACTAAGTGTTGTGTCCTTCACCTCGGGAAGACAAATCCGCGATTTACATACAAGATCTCTGACCACAACATCGAAGCAGTTTCGAGCCACACTGATCTGGGCGTTATGGTCAACGATCGTCTTTCCTGGTCAGAGCATATTCACCACGTTACATCAAAAGCCAAGAAACTTCTAAATATGCTGGAGAGGTCTTTCAAAGGATCCGATGTCAACACTTGCGCCTACATTTACAAGGCATTCGTGAGGCCAATTCTTGAATTCGCTGGCCCGGTATGGGACACTGTGCTTCTGCGCGATAGAAATCTCGTCGAATCAGTACAGCATCGGGCTACTCGTATCCCTTTTGGAGCACGAAGACCAAGCTATGAAGATCGCCTTGAATTATTCAACCTGACCTCTTTCTCTGAGCGAAGACTTCGTGGCGATCTTATAGTTACGTTCAGGATACTTCATGGTTTGATGGGCACCAACCTCATGCATCTATACCATCTGTCGCGCAGCAATCTACGCGGACACAGCTTCAAACTGCATAAGGAGCCATTTAAAACAACAGTCCGACAGTGGTTTCTTCCCAACCGCATACTCAACACCTGGAATAGTTTACCTGAAAGTGTGGTTGGTGCTACTTCAGTTAATAGCTTCAAAGTGCAGTATGATAGCTGGAGGAGTGTAGAAACTTTATAGCAATGAACTGTATTTTTTTTTTATTTTTTTCTATTTGATGTATTTGTGTTAGGTATCCGTACACTATATTTACTGCATGAGCTTATAGTACTGTGTACTCTGCTCATCTCAATTATCATAATAATAATAATAATAATAATAATAATAATTTGCAACGCTCCATGGTGTGTCACAAACGAGACACTACACAGAGACCTTAACATTCCTTACTTGAGAGATCTTATCAAGCTACAGGCGCAGCGATGTTATAGTCAAGCGGAACAGCACAGCAACGCTCTGTTGCGCGACTCAGTGGACTACACAGTGGAGCAAGTTCGTAAACATTCGAGGCCACGGCTCGCACTGTAATCAAAAATTAGCGCGAACTTCTAGTAAACTTAAAATTACACTCCAACAAAGCCGAATCAAAATTTGTTTAGTTCACCTCAAAATGAATCCGTGTAACAAGTCAAAAAGCCAAGGTGTTTTCATTTTCTGTTTTTATTTGCTCTTCTCCTTTTTAATTATCTTTCCCTTTCTCTTTTTCTTTGACATTTTCTGGTTTCTGTGCAACCAGGATTGACAGATTCGACTAAGGTACATTAGACACTGACTGATGGGCAAAGGTACTACGGACCGCCCAGACAAATAAATGACGAATAGTATTGAAGCATGTTTGACATTTACAACTTTAAACTTTTTTTAAGTTGCGCGTAAGTTATGGAATCCTGATGACTACCATTTCAACGGTACGGCTAACACCGTCCCGATGCCCTTGTGATTAGCGCCGTCCATCCGGTTTCTAGTTACAGCATTAGGTGTTTGTTATCTTTGTGAGAACATTCCTGACTTTGCATTTTGCTATATTTTACTTCTTATAAACTGAATATGAAATGTAACTAGCGTTGTTGTCATCCTGTTTTCATCCGATAAAGTTCCTGCTATAGTTTCGAACCGAAACCACACTGAGTTTCATTTCTGGCGCTGCGAACACGATCCCAGGCTTGGTTTCTGTCACCATTGTGAGAAATATCTAATAGACGAGCTGCCCAGCGGTGTCTCCGAGAAAGCCAAAGAGTGAGTTCCTGAGAAAACTGAACTTAGTACCAGCGAAAGCCAAGAGTTAGTATCAGACGTCGGGAAGTCCCTCCTGTTCTACTTGGACTCTCCGAGTGCCAATATCAAGTAAGAATTTCTATTCTCTTACTGGGAATTCTACCAGAAACTGTCCAGAACCATTGATTTGGAATCGAAGACAAGATGACCAGCCCCTGGATGAAGCAACAATTGATGTTACTGTCCTTGTAAGTAGTTGAGAATTACTATTAAGAAGATTTTGCAACTAAGAAGATTTAATACGTAACCATAAGAAGAATGTATCAAAAAACTCATTTCTACAGAGAAGATTTTTTTTTGAAGAATCCAAGTTTGCGTTTTTCAATTGAAATCTAATTTTGTGCATAGCTTAGTTTTGTTTTCACCTATTTTTACTCATTTTTATCTTTCATCTTTTATACATTTTATTGTATGCCTTTTGTTAATCGTTTTGTGCCTACCGAAAGACAAAGATCTCCTATAAGAATGGCTACTTCAAATCAACAGAATGTCGTTCAGCATGACAATCCTCAATTAATTTTTAACATGCTAAAAGATTCAGTTCCTATATTTGATGGCTATTCAAACAATCTTTCTACATTTTTAAGAAAGTCTACAGAATTTTATAACGCTTTACCTATTTCCTATAAAGGACATGCTTTAACATTTATTAAGTCTAGATTACAAGGTAAACCTATCGAATTTACAGAACAAACTAATCCTATTACTATTGAACATCTTTCTGCTACTTTAACACACCATAAAATCAAACGCTTATAAACGGTTTAGGTTCTATAATTCGTTTTATTTCTGGCAACCTTGATCAAAACGATTTAGATCTTATTTTGAAAAATCAGAACGCTTTACGAAATAACCAGAATAGCTTGCTTGAAAGTCATCAGAAAACTATCATGTTTTGCAAATCTCTTCAAGAAACTTTTGAAAATAATACAAGAAGAATTCAGTCAATTATTATTCATAATGTCCAAACTATTGAACATCAGTCTTTGTTATCACACCAGACGATCCATCAGATCTCAGTTATTACAAATTTGCAACGATTTAATTCATATCTAAATTCACTTTTATTAGTTCTGCAATTGAATGAGCAAACAGGTCTCAACACCTTACAATTATCTCATCATCAGATTATCTTACTTATTGAACATTTAAAATCCATTTATGAGGACGAAGAATTATTGCCATTCGACAAAATACATTTATTTGAGATTTATGATCTTTCCCTTTTATCACTTATACTTTTAGAAAACCAACTTATTTTTGTAGTTGAGTTTCCCATTTTAGATGTTAGAACTTATTCCTTATTCAAGTTATTTTCAATCGCAGTGAAAAAAGAATTAGTAAAATTACCAAGTGATTATATTTTATACTTTGAAAAGTATTATTATTGCAAAAATATTATAGAATTAAGCAATCAGCTGTATGTTTGCACGAATACTTTCCAGTCGCCATGTCAACCACTTAAGTTAGACACTTGTGAGTCTGAAAGTCTAGTAAACTACACGCGAGTCCTAGAATTAAGTAAGAACAATTATGTAATCGACACTAATGTTTTAACAAAAATCAAGAATTGTGAAGGAATCCATCATATTAATTTTACTACTCACATAATTTTAGAATGTCATACATTTATTAATGATCAAATATTAGAATTTGACTCTAGTCATGAAATTGAATTAGAATTATCCTTCAGAGGTGACAACGATAAATATTCATTTAAGAAAACAAACACTTCACTCGAATCTTATTTCGAAAAAAATCTCACTTCACTTCAAGTTCATTTTGAAGATTTACAGTTTCATTCTACTACAAGTTATCCTGTTATTTTTATTACTGTAATTATTTTATTGGTTTTATTTATAACAATTTTTGTTAGATACCGTTATGTAAAGGATACTAAAACTCCACCTCAAAGTAGTGATATTTAAGAAACTTCTCCTTCAAATTAAAAGTTCAAATCATTTTTTGAGACTGGAGACCAATCTTTCCGAGGAGGGAGGAGTTATGGAATCCTGATGATTACCATTTCAACGGTACGGCTAACACCGTCCCGATGCCCTTGTGATTAGCGCCGTCCATCCGGTTTCTAGTTACAGCGTTAGGTGTTATCTTTGTGAGAACATTCCTGACTTTGCATTTTGCTATATTTTACTTCTTATAAACTGAATATGAAATGTAACTAGCGTTGTTGTCATCCTGTTTTCATCCGATAAAGTTCCTGCTATAGTTTCGAACCGAAAGTACACTGAGTTTCATTTCTCGTACTATTTCTGTACATTCATCGGGAATATGCATATGGCCATTTTTGACGACAGCGTATGCATTTCTTGCCTTTTTTAGGGTAGACTTGCCTGATTTACGCTGCCAATACTTGACCAGTAAGTGAAATCCTATTCTGTTCCACATTAGATGCCTTGGACGTGCTTGATTTCAGCACCAAACGATCCGCAATGATTTAAATACTTGAAATAATCGAACAAGCAATTTTTTATAAAAATTGGGCTTAGCTGGTGTTTGCTCCCATGTTTTCAGTTGTTATAGCAGAAGATGTGCCATGTAAATGGGAGCAATTCGGTCAAGACGTTTTCAACATGGTGGCACTTCTGGTTGTACCAGAAGAGGATAACGACCAGGGGCTTGATTCTAAATGAGTTTCAACCGTTGAAATTGATTTCGATGGCGAAGGACTTCGAAAGACCTTCCAAATAAGCTATTACTCGATACACCTTGCAATTTAAAATTTTTAAGGGGATGATCCTGGGGGGCAGAGTAGAGTAGTTTTTGGTTGAAAATTTGTCCTCCTTAGCAAATCTTTTGACGTGTCTCGGCGTTTTTTCCTTTAACCAGTGGTTTTCGATGAATCCGTGGTGGAAAGTTTTCAAATGAGCACTCTGTATGGTAAATACTATTGAATTTACAAACGATTAGGCACAGGTATGATAGAATTTCCATTTGAATTTTTTGTATGTCTCTTAAGGTTGATTAAATAATTGATCAAAATTTCATAAAAATCCATCAGTTGCAAAAATGAAAAAAATAATAGTTTGTTGGGCGTCCATCATATCTTATGCGCTCAAAAATACGTCTGGACGTACAACTAATCAGATGATCGATTCCGTCTTGAGATATCATATCCCAAGTTACTCGTTCCTCATGTCGAACCAGCGCTTGTGTCTGTTGGGGATGGACTGAATGGAGTAATATTATTACCATGATGTCAGAGACGACACGTAGGTTGGGTCTATACCTACTATGCAAACTTGGCATCAATGTGTGAACAATACATCTAACGTGGCCATAATATTGTTGGGATGTGTTTTACAGATACCATGGATGCTATATTTACAGTCTTTTATTCTGAGGCAAGGTAGGTCAGAGACAATGATTTAGCCTCCGTTGATTCTGTCAAAGCACGTATGATACAAAAAGGCGAAAGTAACGCCTTCAACATTACTGATGCCACCGATCATCTTGAAATCTCCAACTTTAGCTTTTACGTTAAAATGCATCAATTTTGTCACCCACGACTGCGTCTTGACCCGTACAAAAAATAACTTGGTAGGGGGCGCATTTTGAAGCGCACTGTATATAGACACAACTTTTATCCACGTTTGCAAAAAATTGTCGCCAAATGGACTGTTTCGGGAGAATCGGGGATGATGTGACATGATTTATTGGGTAAACATGCCAATAAATATGCCGTCATTGCGTCTGTCGAAATATGGCGGGATCAGGACAAATTGATAATATATAGATCTAATCAAGGCTGCTGCCGGACACAATTTATAAGCTAGATCCGAAATTTAATCGATACTGGAAATCAGGCGGTTGCCATAACTTGATATACGCCCCTCTCGGACTGATTGTTTCGGTACCTATCCAATGAAAGCTATACACAAAAAAGATCTCTCGACTGAAGAGCACGCCTCTTGAAATTATGTCCAAGACTAACTGAAGATTCGATGATTATGTCAATGTAACCCTTCGCAGCAGATCCTACACCTTTATTATAAAATCGCCACTATAACTACGAGTATAATGACACTTTAATCATATCATGCATTACATTATCACCAATATTACACAACCGGTCATCATAGGTGGTATAAATGGCAACAGTGTCTTGATGATGCATGCTTAATGAAGAGTTAACTTCCTATCCCAGGTCTGCCAAATCACCATTCAGACCGATGACAGCATTCATGAATGTAAGACTAAACTAGGTCTGCCATATACACTCTTTATGATGCTCCAGCTGTGTAATAAACGCCCGTTGCAATACACAGTATGCATTGTTGTTGGCCTGGACGAAATGCTCTTTCCGGTAAACTGGAGAGCACTTATGATATGTCATACACCAGAGGTCCTATAAACGATTGGATCTAGTCGTTTTTATCTCAGCGTAAGATCACTGTTAGGATAAACGAGAACCGTTCAGATACATTTGATTTGGAACTTGGTACACCACAAGGGAGCGTGCTTGACCCACTCATCTTTCTACTGTATGTAAACGATTTATCAAAACATATGTAATGCAAAAACTCGTTTATACGCAGATGATACAACAGCTCTTGTTGGTGATGATTCACAGGATGAAGTTAAGTGCAAGACAAACAAGCATATGTTAAAGAATCAGAAATCATACATTATGCATTTTTATAACTATAAAAGGCTCTCCTTTCAAGATGAATGTTAACAACATAGAAATTCGGGAGAAATCAAGTGCCGTTTTCCAATGTACTACCCTGGACAAAGACCTTACATCGGATCAAGAAATTGAGACAATCTCTAAGAAACTAAATAAAGCTTTTTTTGTATTAAACCCTTTAAAAAAACATCGACTGTAAACCGCTATTCTTCTATGACTCCATACTTTTTTGCTGGTACACCTCAGAAAACAATCCTAGAAGAGCAGCTGAAGCAAGATTCTGGCAACAACAAAAAATCGAAAAAATTGGATCAAATAAATTTCCTTTCAAAGACATCGGTGAAACAATTCAACATATTGGTCACCCGGTATTTTCCTACCAAAGGCCATAGGGTCTCCGTTTTGTTCCATCATGTTGCCTAGGAGTTAACATTTAATAAAATAAAAATATTGTTAAATATTCACATATGCACAGACTGAAAATTCGATTTCTTTTAGCCTATATGCCATTTTATTATAGTATCAGAAATTGCATCGGTAAGTAAAGCAGTAAGAAAGTAAACGTTTCAAGAAGCCACCGGTTCTAAACCAATTATTGTATTTGGATCGATTTCCTAAGTTGCCCTAAAAGAGGCCCCTTTAAGAAATGATGATGTCGTGGGAAGTGTAGAGTCAACCTACCTGACGCCATTTTTTTGTTTCAGGTCGGCGATATGCAATGATAAACCAAACTGTAATTACGGCTCGCATTGTTAGAGACCTGAGGATATTTACAGAGTACAAGTCTGTAGAAGACGTGAAACTGGAAATTAATAGTTTTATCAGAATTAAGGATGGACCTAAGCTGTGGTTTGAGGCTAGGCGATATTCATAGGCTTTGTACATTCAACAAGTACAAGTGTAAAAATTGATTACAACGAAAATAAAGATTAAAGTACTCCGTCTTTCTCAAATGCATAAGGGTTGCTCAACTGTACGAGAATGGTTGACTGTCATTATTATATAAATATAATCTGTCTAAACAGCTCCCTGCTAGGTCCTTGAAGACGCATTAGACTTATACATAACCTCATTGTCAACACTGAATTGCCTTGTTAACTTTTCGGATAAATAGGTGGTTGTAGTCACCAGGTGCCGAGTCCCGAAGGATGTCGATTATGTAGAAAAATAGACCAATGTCTAGCTTTTATAATGATGTTTAAATTATTGGGGACAAATGTACGTTAACAAAATTTGAAGCCTTAATTTTGGGTATTTATCAAGAAATGTTTAGAAGTTATGCGCAATTTCTATAGTTACGTTTCATCGCTAGTCTAGTTTGTTAGTTTTCTTAATACTTCTATAATTGTCTCGATGAAAAATATGAGGTCATCAACATTTAAAACAAATATCTCAAAACCGTTTTATGTTTCTTACCGTCAATTCCTTGAATACTCCTATAAACTCGTTTCTGATGGAAGTTAAAAACACCAGGTTTCCTGTGAGAGCCTATCTTATACGGATTACTTGAGGAATTAAAGGGTCGGTTTTGTTCCAAATAAAACAGAAACATGTGACAGTACAATATCCTGAACGTTTGAAATTTCCAGACATTCCTAAAAATTGTTACTAAACGCAACAGCGATTTCAATTAAAACTAGGTTTGAATCTAAGTATCAAGTGTGAAAGCTTATTGAACGTATTAAAAAATCCACTTATAAATAGGAAACACAATTTTGATACGTACACTGTTTTTCTTTTTAAAACTCACACTGCACTTTTTTTGTACTTAAAAAAGGTGTTCAAACACTCATAAGCTTCATTACGACGAACCCAGTTTCTTCTTACTCTAGGTCCTCGAAGTTGTCCATTTATTATTTCAGCCGCATTAACATTTTTTTCGGGAAATTGTGCTTCCGTTGATATTGGACCAGCCACATAAACCATCACCTTAACTTCTCCCCAATACCAGAAATCTATCGGATTGAGGTCAGGAGACCTTGCTGGCCATTTTCGAGGAGCAGCAGCATTTCGACCGATCCAGCGATTCGGATAATGTTCATTCTAATACTGAATGACGCCTTTAAAAATGAGTGGTGGTGCCCCGTCATGAAGAAATTTTGTCTCCGTTGTAATGGCATGCTTTCTAAGGTTTGTTCCAAAAGTTCTGGTAGGTTACTGGCTGGAAAGCTAAGGTATCCTTCTCCTGACAACTTTGGGGATAACTCGAAAGGGCCAATTACCTGATCGTCAAGAATACCCGCCCGAATATGTATTTTAAAACGTTGTTGGAAATGCCCTTCACGAATGATATGAGGATTTTCTTGGGCCCACGTGTGAGTATTATGGAAATTTAATATCCCGTCTCGCGTATAAGTACATTCGTCCGTCACTAGAATGTTTTCCCGTAGGATTCTATAGACTATGGTATGCGATGGTCCTACGCGGCGGCCTAATTCCCGAATGCTGAAATCTGCATTGATTTCCACGATATTTAAAATTTGTTCCTCTGCTCTACAGTAACGTGTCTTTCACGAGTGCGAATATTAGTGGGCTGAACACTTCCTGTATCTCGAAGTCTTTTGGTCCACTTGCACAAATGTCCTTCTGTCTGGGTGTACCTGCTGGCGAAATCTGCCGCGATAAATTTGAGCTGCAAGATTTGAATTCTGACGAGCTTCACCGTAAATTAACAACATGTCGGCGAACTCTTGATTCGAGAACATTGTAAATAAACACGACGACATACGCGAACGAAAACCAAACAACAGGCCCGATGCTCTGCTTGACAAAACGATAAAGTAATTTATCTATGCAAAACGGTAACTAACCACTGTTACCGTTTGCGATCGATTGCCAGTTCGATAAGAGTGATGAAAGACCGACGCGCAATTGTCATGTGTGTTATAAATATTTAGTTTAATGGAACTTACTTACTGACTACAAATTTTGGCTTAGCTTAGAAAAACTTAATGCCATTTATTTGTTAATTACCCAATTTAAAAACGTTTTAGATTAGATTATAAAAATTAGTAAGATTGTGGTCGATATATAGCACTCAAACTTGTAAACTATAGAGCCATTTAGACAAAAATCTATTGGCTTTTGGAGCATAGTCGTATGAACTTTTTGACTTGTTTTGGCCTCCCCTGTTACCTATTTTAATAATGACTGCCATAACGTTTACACCCTGTATAAGTATGGAGGTAATTGTTTAAGTAGAAACCGTCTTGTGATGGAGTCAGAGAAAATTTGTTTATGAATCTAAATTGAATCGAAAGCTAAAATATAAACTTTATCACTTTTCAATATAGTAGCCATAAACATTTAAGTATCTTTCAAGTCGTGGTACCAGTTTCCTTCAGAATGTCAATAATTTCCAAACGGTTTCCACCATCAAATTCCGTTTTGGGAAAAGACGAAAGTTTGATGGCTCTAAATTAGGACTGTTTCGTAGATGATCCAGTATTACTCATGTCCAATTGCGTCTGTCTTCTTGCGCAACGTGAGGACGAGCGTTGTCGTGAAGCATAGTGAAGCCGTTAGAGAGTGGGCCTCGCCAGCGGCTTGGAATAGCAAGCCTAATTCAACAAACTATTGGACAATTTAAGCAGGAGGACCTTTTTATGCATTGCCGAATTACTGAGCGCGCTCCACAACGAACGGGCTTACTGATTGATATGACAACAAACGACAGATACTTGAAACGTAACGGCGACATAGTGTGTCTGAGGTCAAACGGATGTCACGTAACAGGATGCGCGGGCACAATGCGCAATGTACTTTAAGAACGACCCTCGCATCATGTTATACTATTGAAATAGTTTATGTGGCAGTAAGTTACCCCTCGCTGTTATTTCATTTTGAAATAACAGAAGAGCTCTGTGGGAGATGATAAAATAGAATAGTGAAGTTCCCGTGGTGTTCGAAATGAGATAATCCGAGTATAAATTGTGTGTGTGTGTGATAGATTATCCGCTGGTATAGCTACCGTGAAAAGTGGCACGTTAGCTTAAAGTACAGGTGAAGCCTCTGTATCTCGTAAAATTCCGGCGAATCTTTGGTTCTTTAATGTCAGGTCTGAAAGATGACAAGCGGCTTCATTGATTTGCTTTTACATCTTAATGATTCTAAAATGGTTCTTTGGCTAATAACCTTAGAAATCGCTATTCTCTACCGCATTTCTCTAAAGAGGAGCTACATTTTCTCCCTGTAGGTGAATAATGAGATCGAAAAAATCATGTGTGCATTCATACAAAACCTCTTTGGTTGATGGGCACAGCATGGTCACTGCTATTGTACCCCTGGCTTATTTTTGAATATCAATAATATAAATCCGTGGTCCAGATATTTGGGTTGTCTCTAATTTCCCAGATATCCTAACCTAAAGGCGCAGAAACAACAATTCTTGCATATGCTTGAGGTTATGTAACATAATGAATTGTCTCTTAAAAAAAACCATAGACAACATTCCAAAGTATAAGTCTTGCCTTTTCAAATGCCATTACGTTCGTATAAATATATTTGCTTTTCGTTAGATATGGCACTTTGTAATACCACTATTTTTAATATGGTTATGGTTATGTTAATGGTATGATTTAGGCCCGTATCGTCAGTCGTCCCTACAATTGTAGGGCGCGTTTATGGCCTCCTTGATTGTCATACTTCTTTCTCTCCTTCAAAAATTTCTAGATTACACTTGTCCCGTGTCAGCGTCAGCGCTCTCCTATTGTGAAGGTATGTTTTCTTTTTAAATTGTAGGAAATTTCAGGCTGATAAAACATGATATAACTCAAAAGCAAGCACAATTTGATGCAAATAGATGTTTGTGACCTCAAAATAAAGTTCTGACACGGAGAAGTAGAAAACTATGACAATCAAGGAGGCCATAAAGGCGCCCTACAATTGTAGGGACGACTGACGATACGGGCCTTGTAAGACACCAAAATAAGTTGACGTATTTTTATAAATCCATAAATCCTCACACTAAATCCATGAAATATGGTATCTTAGGTACGGTTTTTCAACCGTAAGTTAGCTGCAATTTGTCTGCTAACCAGAAGTTAACTTTCAAAAAAAGTTTTTCTACTTCAATTTTGTCCTGAAGTGGTTTACAACTTCAACCATCGGACCATGTATGGGATAACTGTATGTGGTCTAGGATGACACGAGGCACAAACACAGTACATTGCATCGAACACGATGATTCAGGCATAAAGGCAGCGTTCATTGATTGTTAACTACAACTTAAAAACGAATTCACAAAGAACTTATAATGAACTTCCAAGTCATTGTTACCTGACTTGAAAGTTGACCAGAGATTTAAAGATCGGGACTTAGTCTTATCAAACCTACAAGCCCACCCTACCTTGTCAAGGCTGACTTTAGTTACTTACCTTCGACATTTTTTTTTACTGAAAACCTACTTTCTTCTGACAAAAGCTGAACCAATCTAGATCTAAAATTTCAGAGTGAAATATCTCAGCTAAACAAAGTGATAATTAACCAAACTCAAAGGGTAAGTCTACTTGATAAATAACCCCAAGTATGCCAAGCGCAAAGTCTGGACAGAGAAAACGTGAATCGTTAATCCAAGCTTCCGGGAATGTTTATTTTCTACATTAGGGAATACCATAAATAATCTTGTATATGTCAATTAATGTCATTGCAATATCAATGGAAAAACTACTTACAACAAAAAGGTCCTCTTTCTTTTACTGTGCCCCTGGTTAACAATTGAAAAACAAAGCGTTACAATAACAATACCTCTTGAAATATCTCGGAATTTTGTTAAGTTATGTTTAGGAAATTTGGCAGCATAAAAATGTACGATTTTCAATACTGCTTTTCGGGGTCTAAAATGACATATTTTGCACATTTTTAAACACTATATTGTTTATATTGTTTAAAACTATCAAAATCAGAAAAAAGTTTTGTAGCACTTTTTTTATTGGGATATCCTAAACAGCCCAAAAACAGCGCCAATTTTTAGAGATCGAAAAAAAATTGTTAAAAATAATTTTGATATCAGTTAGAACCTGACAACATTCAGATTCATCAAAAGGGGTAATTTTTGGATGAGAATAAGCAAAAAAGTGAATTAGAAAGTTACTCCTATTAGAAGGTTTCCGTTATTTTATGACTGAAAGGAATAAATATACCAGATGTGAACCCCGTCATTCCTTTCTGGCCTTTTTCCTTTATTATTTGGAAATCGCGTCGCCAGGAATTACATTGGAGCGGCAACTATAAATTTTGCTAATATCTCCTGGAAGCAAAACGTTTGAAATGCAAATTTTATGCTGCGGCACTCGTCTCGCTCTTCCATTTGGCGACATCCCCGTACCTCGTCTCCGCCACGATGCTCGCAGCGATTTGAACTTGCACTGTATTAGCTTGGCCTTACATAAATTATTTATGCTGCGTCCTGGAAGACCAATCGCCGTGACGCTTGAGCAGATAGTGTAGCGTATACCGGGTGTAACAAAAGTAACAGGGCGGCTCTGTATTCTCCGGGTAAGGTATTTCTGGAGAGGATGAAGGTCAGGCCTTTATTTACTTTGAGCAAGAAGTTCATGGTGACCTTTGATGGGATCTGGAATCCCTCCGTCAATGTTATTTCAAGGTCAACCGATAATTTTTTAATGGAAAATTTGACGTTTAGAGATCAAGGTCACCTCTAGAGGTCAAATCAAGGTCAAATAAGTGGAGTCAAAGAAAATTCCTAGACGTTCAGCGGGACTATTGACAAATAAATCAAGGAGAGACATTTAGTGAATTTTATCCTCACCTTGAAGGTCATTATAGTACATGAAAACTTACTAGAACGTAAAGTCACAGAAGAGACTTTCTAGTTAGAAAAAAGGTCAGTTTAAATGATGTCACCATTTTTGATAAAACAAATATCTGCGTTTTGCACCACCCTGTATAAACTGATTATGTTATCGGCACTTTTCGCAATTGACCTTAAAGCTGACGTATTTCTCAATTCAATTTAATGAAAAACTACGCAAAATGACGAAGGACAATACCTTCAGTGATAGGAACTTTTCAGACGAATGATAAAATAACTAATTACATGATGACCAAAACCTATTTAATTATTATTAATTATAAAATATAGGTTGATATAATCAATCCTTTTGCTTTGAAAAGTATCTAACAAGGTACAGAGTGTTCCATTTAAAAAACACATGCTTGGTGTGTGACGGAATTGTGCAATATCCTATGTATTTCCAAATATACTAAGTGACATATAAATCCGAACACCCAGTTTAATTATTATTTTAATAAAATTTTGTATAAGTACTTAATGAAGCATAATAAGTAAATGATAAACATTTCAAAATGATTGCACTGCTTTAACACGTTAACGGCCACGTGCTTATCTGTGAAATTTACCACCGGGCCAATTTATAATTTTCATTGTTTTGAGATGCTTTTAGGTAGTATTGCTCAAATGTCTGGAGTATTTTGTGAAAATATTCGAAGTTTTGGAAAAAAATGCAAAATAAGGATCGGTCCCCAGGGACCGCCGTGGCCCACCAAGAAAACTATATTGCAAAAGCACGGTCGGTCCCGCCCGGCGGTCCTTCGGTAATGTCCGCCTTTCATCGATGAGCGCTAAAACGAAGCACGTGGTCATTTCGTTGCGTTTCAGTTACTGTAGCGGGTCGGTGCAGCTAGGCGTCAGCGCATTTATTCATGATAATGGATCACGTAAATGTTCGCAATCGGACTAAACAGTTGATATTGTTGTCAAAACTTCAGAAGTGTGATGAAAATGATGGTAAGAAATTACCTACAGGGATATCTTTCGGAAGTGAAACTGGCTTTTTTCACTTTTGTTGTATAACCCTGTACAATAAACAATTTTGTTAAGAGGTTAAGTTCTGCTAAATTTCAGAATCCAGCGAAGATGAACCAAGCATTTATGGCTCATCGGACTCAGTTGTAGATCCAAACTATTCCCCTAGTGAAGATTCTGTGTCGAGCGAGTTGGACAACGTTCCCACAACCAGCAACACTGATAAGAAGGTAAGTCTAAAATATTTTCCAAACATCTGTGTTCTAATTGTATTTTTTTTTTAGAAAACACTTCCTAACGCTCAGAGTCCACCGGAAGTTTCAAATATTGGTTCAAATCTCGTAGAACAATCAAGTAGTTCAGATTCGGAAGAAAATCAGAGTAATGTGGTGCAAGTGGCAGGATGGACTATACCACAAGGCCATCACTTGGTTTTTCCAAAGAATTTTGTTCAAGACCAAGGAATTTGTCCAGAAATAGCAGCTGCCTTGCAAGGAGGTACTCCGTACGATTTCTTTTCGCTTTTTCTGGATAACGAAATTTTAGACCTGATGGTAGAACAGACTAACCTTTATGCAACGCAAGTAATCTGCTCAGCTAACGATGTTCCACACTCATCAAGACTTCATAAATGGTCTCCTACTGACAGACAAGAAATGCAAAGATTTTTAGGCCTAGTCGGATATATGGGTCTTGTACGAATGCCAACAGTTCGCCACTATTGGAGCAGAAAACCCCTGTTTCGCAATGAATTTATATCAAGTGTTATGAGCAGAAATCGTTTCGAATTGCTTCTACAACTATGGCATTTTTCTGATAACCAAATATGCCCTGAAGGTGATCGTCTCTACAAAGTACAGCCCCTTATTGATAAACTTGTCAAAAAATTTCAAACCTCATATACTCCTGGTAGTACAGTCTGTGTAGATGAGTCACTAGTCCCCTTTCGAGGTCGCCTTGTTTTCAAACAATACATCCCTCTTAAAACGCATAAATATGGCATCAAAGTATTCAAGCTCTGTTCTTCAGAAGGCTATACTTATAACATGAAGGTATATTGTGGGAAAGAAAAGGATGCTGGTGCTAGCGTTCCAACGAATATTGTTTTATCTCTTGCTGAAAATCTGCTAGATAGTGGAAGAACTATCGTTACTGATAACTATTACACTAGCTTAGATCTAGCTAATAAATTACTCGATAGACAGACACATCTTATTGGTACCTTGCGATCCAACAGACGCGGTAACCCGAAGGAAGTTACGCAGAAAAAACTTCAGCGTGGCGAAATTGTTGCAAGGGAAAATGAGCGTGGCATATGCGTAATGAAATGGCGGGATAAAAGAGACGTATTACTACTGTCTACTAAACATACAGATGTCATGCAAGATATTCAAATCCGAAATGAAACAAAATCTAAGCCTTTGGCTATTATTGATTATAATAAAGGAAAAAGTTCCATAGATCTTTCCGATCAAATGGCATCTTACAATTCCGCATTACGTAAGACCATCAAGTGGTACAGAAAGCTAGCTATAGAGGTAATTTTTGGTACCTGTATGGTCAATGCGCATTACTTTTATAAAAAAATTACTGATTCGTCGATGTCTATAACAGATTTCCGCGAAAGCGTTGTGATGGACATGATGTCACAAGTCCAAGGTAATATGAGTGACGATCAACAGATTTCAGCATCTAATTGTTCGACTAATAAGAGGAAACGGAATTCAGAACATTGTTTTAGGAAAAAAGAGGGAGCTGTACACAAAGTTCGAAAATATTGTGTCGGCTGTTATAATAAAAAAACCAAAGGTGAAATAGCCAAAAACAATGTAAAAAAAGTTAGCACTTATTGCAGTGACTGTGTTGATCAACCTCATTTTTGCTTAGAATGTTTTAACATATTTCATAAGCAATAATTATGTTTTTCTATGTTTACTGTCTCTAAAATATTTTATACGCATTTATTGTTCTGAAAAGTGTGAAAAATAAAGTATTACGCTTCACTTTAGTACTTTTATTTATCAAAAAATGATATAATAAAAAATACATGTGAAACTTGATTAAACAAAAATATATAAAAAAATTATTATGTATGCATCATCAACTGGGGCCAAGCGGTCCCATATGAGCCGCTAAATGTATTAAATGAGCGGTCCGGTGGCCTGAACAGCACGAAATAGCAGTCACCGACAGGTGGTCCCGAGGGACCGCCGTGGCCTGATGGTAAGGGAAGCTGGCGGGCCCCTGGGACCGACGTGGCCGTTAACGTGTTAAAGCCCTTTGACCTTTAATAATGTGTGGATGCACCCTGATGTGCTACGCATTTTCCAACGCGCCTAGGCATGCTTCTGATCAGGTGGTCAATGTCCTCCTGTGGTATCTCATTCCAGGCAACCACCAACTCCTCTCGAAGTGCTTCTAGAGTCTGAGGAGGACGTTGCAAATTGAGCAATCTCCATCCATCACGTGCTCAATTGGGGATAAGTCGGGAGATCTTGGTGGCCATGGAAACAATGTGACATCATTATGTTGAAAGAAGTCTATTGTGACTCTTGCAACATATGGTCGGGCATTATCTCGTTGGAAAGTTGAATCTGCCAGGGTGTCAAGATAGGGTAACAGATGGGGTTCTAGAACTTCGTGGATATAACGCTGCGCGTTCATGTTACCTCTGATGAAGATTAAAGGTGACCTGCAACCATAAGCTATAGCACCCCAAACCATAACTCCAACAGTGTGATGAACATGTCTTTCAACAAAAAACTGTGGATTCCTCCTTTCACCACGTCGCCTTCTAACCCTGGCACGACCATCGTGCATGCCTAAACAAAATCGAGACTCGTCACCAAAGACAATACTGTTCCATTCCTGATCCCAGAGTGACCGTTGTCTGCACCACTCAAGGCGATTACGTCGGTGTTCTCGAGTTAAAGGGAGGACCTAGTGTGGCCGGTATGAAAACAAGCCAAAACTTCTCATTCGTCGGTAAACACTTCGCATGCCAATAGGTCTTCCGTGTTCTGCAAACCATTCATTTGCAATGGACCTGGTAGTGGAGAAACGGTTCCTTAACGCCAATAATTTTAGGCGGCGATCTTCACGGTCTGTTGTTCTACGGCGGCGTCCAGTGCCCCTTGCTCTTTGCGTACGGCCTTCTCGAAGCCATGCCTGACAACACCTAACCACAGTGTCTACACTTCTTTGCACTCTAACTGCAATTGCCCGAAAAGAAAGTCCAGCTTCCCGAAGTCCCACTATACGGCCCCTATCAAACTCACTAAGTTGACGAAATCGTACAGGTCTCCGTACTCTAGGCATCGTTACCGATCGTAAAGAATGTCAAGAACCAAAATCCGTCAACGTTGATTCTTTACTGCGGTTGAAATATTCATTTTTAGAGCGTTAGTGCATTAAAAAAAAGCAGTATAAAAACCGGAATGTCCAACTGATAAGGCTGAAAATTTTTTCACTTGTTATTTAGAGTAAGATAAATACATTCACCAACTTTTATTAAAATAAAACCATTTAAACTGGGTGTTCGGATTTATATGTCACTTAGTATAATTCAGAAATACACAATCATGAGGTATCATGGGACATCCTGTATACCTCCTCCTGAAAAAAGATTTGTCGTTTCTCCCATCATACCGACTGTTTGGGCATATCACACATGAATTTGTTGTAACCTGAAATCAGAAAGATTGTATACGAATCCCCAGAAGAGAAACTCCTGAAAAATAAATGGGCCAAGTTATCAGACGACAGTATCGATCCTATAGGGCGTCGTAAGCCCGACAGATAACGGGAAAGCATAATTCAAAAACGAACGCGTAAGGCGCTTAGTTAAAAAAGCGCTGGGTAGCCTCGGGGTACAGATATCGGCTGCACCAGTAGGGGTCCCAAAACATTTTTTAAAGATCATGTTTTTTCTCATTACAGACTATTCCCGGACTTAAGTTAGAAGCCACAGGAAGAAAAACGCGTTACCAGTGAGGGTGAAACGGATTTAAATCGACGACCTTCTGTGTTACTACGTAGACCAGCTGAAAGCATCACATTGGTGGAAGAAATTTTGCTACATGATTTGCCTTTCAGAATAACGTTTTCTGGATGCCGCTTAATATGAATCAAGAGGGTGGCAAGACTCTGAAAATGACGTCCTCAAACTGTTCGAGGCCCAGACCTAGCCTTGAGTACTACTCAAATGTTTGGGGTGCTGCTTTCCCGATTACATTATCCATGCTCGACGCAGTTCAGAGCAGGGCTGCTCGACTGATCGATGGTTCTTCTCTGCCGGTCTCGGGGCCTTTAGCACCTGCGGCCCGTCGGCGATCTAGCTCTCTTCTACTGCCACGTCGAGGGCTTTGCTCCTCATAGCTCTCATCCATGATGCCGCATCGTGATGTGCCTGCCAGACAGACCCGTCTGACTTCGGCTTTCCATTCTAATTGTGACAAACTTTGTACATCCAGAACTGGACGATACGACCGCTCTTTTGTCTCTAGGGTACCGAGATTGTGGAACAATCTACATGAGGAGGCTGTTTCCAGATCTACTAGTCTCAGGCAGTCCGAAAATCGGATAAACAAAGTTTCTTTATGCTCCTCATTGCAGTCAGAGTGACCTGGCATGTAGGCTTGTACCTAAAATAGAGTCAGTAACGGAGCTGAACATTGGCGAACACTCGCATTGCCATTATGGGATGAAAAGCACCTCATGAAGGTCACAGGACAACGGTCATTGCCATGTTGTGGTTGCATTTTTTTAAACATAATACCGAATTTCAGAATGGTAGAGCGTGAAACTGTTATACAGCATGTTCTTAAATCAAGTCAAAAGTTCCCATTTTCACCGTCACTGTAGATAAACTGAATAAATGACGATATAATAAAGTGTGAACCTAATACAGTTAGACAATGGATTTCTGTACAATTTGGTGGACAATTTTTTGAGTCCGTACGGCAATTAAAAAATAAAGGAAGAACGAAAATTGGTGGAAAAATGTAATATTGCGTCTAATACTTCAACCACTGTACATATTGACGTGAGTAAAAAAACAAATTATAGAGGAGATGTGGTTTTCAATAATGGAAAGGATTGCGCCCTGATTGGCAACTGGAGGCACACTACAAAGTGACTGAAAGCTAGGGTAATGAAACATCATTTTGATTTACCCTGTACAGTCCAACCGTCAAGAGTTCATATATATATATATATACTCGTGTATATATATATATATATATATATATATATATATAAATGTGACCAACATTTTGCTTGTTGCATTTATTTTGAACCTTGTGTGTAATTTGTGGACTGCATGAGGCACAAGATACCAGCAAGACTCTAATGCATATTAAGATGCTCACCATGTATTCATATCGATATTCGAAAGGACTTGTGTCAATATTAAATACAAATATTTCCACAAAAACTATTTGTGTTATACTTTAATAACCTGTTAGCTTACTTAGACACAGTCGCACACAAGACGGAAAATTACTATGAGTTTTTATGACGCCATTAATTTAGTTGGAACTTTGCAAAACGACGTAATGTCCACTTTTTTTCAATTATATCGAACTGAATCAAAAATAGTGGTTCGAAGTAGGTTGCCTCCGTATTTCCGACACATTACATCTACAAGTATATTTGTATGTACACGCTTCTCATGAATTGTTTTGCAAACTTTTTTCCCGCCAAATTGATCGAATGCTAGAAAGTCGAAGCGATATATGCAACCACCAAAGCCACGTCCGATTTCAGAGCTTCCAAACAAGCTATATTTCTGCCCCAAATAACCAAAAGGTAGAAGAACGTGAAATATTAATTTTTTCCATTTAACAGGTGTGGGCCCCCATGAACTACTCAAAACCGTCAAAATATCAACTTTGTTGATTTTCCCTCTGTCTTTGAAAGAATTTGAGGTTTTCTATCATTAATACATCAGTTACCTTTGTGTAAAATAGCTTATTTGCTGGAGTTATTTTTAAGACCCCTGTTCGGGCTCAAAACACATACAGAACTTGTTTGATTCTTCATAGTGTAATGAAGCACTTGAACGGTGAACAATGTACAACCTAACACAGCTAACAGCTCTGAAAACATAGTCTGATACTGTACCGTTGTGCCTATCGCTGGCTTCTAGTTAAAGTGAACGCGTTGACAGCTCGGTTAGGTTGGTGGTACCTGTACTAGAAATTGTGCTGCCACGCATGCGCGTAAAATCCCCTCATCAGACAAATACTAGCCAGAGTGACTCTACTAGCTCCATAATGCGTTAAAAGCACAGTCAGGCAACACAGCGAATATTTCTGTCAGGAATTCGTAGACTATACAGTTGATTAAAGATGTTTATATGTTTCCTATCATTATCCCTTATTTGCTTAGCCACTAGACCAGATGAATTTATTCAACTTAGTTATAAAATGGAAAGCGTTTTGCTAAAAATTTTTGAATCGTACTATTGGGGACGAATTTCACAAAAGTACGTGCTTCAAATATTATTATCAAAGACTTACCTGACTTGGACAATTATCTCCATTTATGTAAGTAGAATATGTGCAAAGTACCAAGTCGATCTACTTGATAAATTATCTTAAGCTAATTGTTTTGCTGGTAATGCTATTTACATTATTCTTGATAAAAATGTTTACCTAAGCTGTATGTCAACGCAAGTTAAGCCTCTCGAATGTAATGTGAAGAAAGTGATCATCATACAGATAGTTGCTGGTGGTGGAAGCTACAGTATGACCGGTTTAACCGCAAGAACATTGATATGGATTATTGTTCCACTTGTGTTAGCGTCTTATTATTCGGAATACCTCTATGACACACTACAGTCAGTCATTTCTATCGGGAGAGTAAGAGAAGATTTGCAGTACAGGGTAAGCTTTGGCACTGATTAAAGTGTTCTAACTGAAGACAGAAAACCTAATGTCATATTGCCGCGTTCAAAAGGGTATCTGAGATAAAGTGAGATGCCGTAGCGTCATCTATAAGGAATTGTCACAACTCATAAGTTGTCAATGTAACTATATTTGTCCAATAGGGACGCAGGAAAGTAAACGTCAATTTGACATAGACGCCATCTTTGTTTTCTGTCACCGATATGTCATTTGGTTAGCTGAATGTTTACCATTGATCGCTATGCAGTCGTATTCGATTGAAGACCGCATTAAAGTTATTCAAGAGCACTACAAAAATGGTGCAAAAATAAAAAACACGTTTCGCGCGCTTCGTGAACATTTCGGTCGCAACAACCGCCCAAACGAAACAACCATCGGTCGTCTGGTGCGTAAATTCGAGGCAACAGGTTCTGGGGCAAATCTGCCAGGCTCTGGCCGGCCAAGGAGCGTTCGCACACCGGAAAATATTGCTGTTGTGAAGGAGAGTGTGAGAGACGATCCGAAACAATCAACAACGCGTCGATCCCAAGAATTGGGCATTTCGAGAACCAGTTTGCTCCGCATTCTCCACAAGGATTTGAATGTACACGCCTACAAGATCCAATTGACGCAAGAGCTGCGTCAGACCTTACTTTTTCGAAAATGCTGCCGGGACGCCGTTACCGTCAATTCTGAGCGATACCACGTGATGATAGAGGACTATTTTTTGCCGCAACTTGAAGGAATGGATATGGACGATGTTTATTTCCCACAAGACGGTGCAACATGCCACACAGCCAACGTCAATATCCATCGATTGCAGTCCTTCTTCGGTGATCGCCTAATTTCGCTCAGAGGAAATGTGCCATGGCCACCAAGATCGTGCGATTTGACACATTTGTACTACTTTTTATGGGGATATTTGAAAAGCAAAGTCTACGTCAACAAACCAGCCACCCTCCAAGAACTCAAAAACAACATCATTGCCGAGATAAATGCCATAGAACCGACCATGTTGCAAAATGTCATTGAACATTTCGACCATCGCGTGGAAGTCTGTAAATCCAGTCGTGGTAAACATTTGAGCGATATTATTTTTCATACATAAATGGTATAAATGAACCTTCAAAATAAAGTACCCAACTTGATTTGAATATCAATCTTTCTTGTTTTAATATGCGTTTACTTTCCTGCGTCCGTTTTGGACAACCCCATTATAACATAACAAAATTCCGAAAAATGCGCTGGTTTCAGAAGTTTGCTTATTTCCAAAAATCTTAAAACCTAGCTGACACCTTGGCTCTGGTAAGTGGATGGAGCATAAGGAGGGCGTGGTCGATAGATTTTTTCATCGTATTTCCATATTATCTAGTCTGTTTTTTGAGCAATCTGAGAAACTTTGCCACATGTCGACAGGATATCATTGTCTACATGACATGAGCCATCCAAGATGCGACAAAACAGTTTGCTAGAAAAGTTACCAGATAAAATTGTCTAAAAGAAAAACAGTTTTTTCAAAAGGCTATGGGCTTATGACATTTACATACTTTAACTTTATGCGGGCACGAGATTTAAACTCGGTCGCATGTTTTTCGAGAAAGTATAGAAAAAGGATTTAAAAAAAAATGGGCCAAAAAAATTCGTAAGTTTTTGAATGAAACCTAATAACAGCATTATTGAAGCATGTTCCACTATAGACCTTCAGTCTCTGTTAATGCCAGCAAATACTATATTGCTCACGAAGATCATTCAAGTTTCATCTTATTTTCAAAGTTGGTACCGAAATGGTTCTTTTTTGCAAAAAGAAACGTTTTCTAAATTCTACTACACGCGACTACCGCGCCATTAAAAACTTCTTTAGTTATAATATTGGCGTATCAATCTTGCAATAAGTAGGGAACCTAAAATTTCCAACAACCATTGCAAAAATCCCCAAGCTAATACAGAAGCAGATACAGTAGACATAATTCCCAGATTACGATCATTCACGAGAACAAATAGTGAAATGGAATATTACTGAAAATCTGTGTGATAAGAACCAGGATCAAACAGACCGTCATAAAATTCAAGTACATTTCTAAAGAACACAAAAACCCAACTACAGTTACAGACATGAAGGAAGCTTCATGTTGTGACATCAAGACAAATCTGAAGTTGAATTATTACGTTTGCGTTTAAAATCCGTCATTTTGATTTTATTAAATTTTAGTGCCACCGATTTGGCCGCAGCTTGAAAATAAGAGAAAAAGTTCTCGCAACAGTATCAGTCTCACCATTTGTCAAAGTTCCAAATATGCCCACCTACAAAAATTTTGATGACAAAATAGGCAGCTTGTAAGGTATTTTGTAAGCAGATTTTACAAAGTTATTCATTTCTTAACAATTTAATTGCAAGCAATGAAACTACGGAATGGCTGTTGCTTTTTTCAATTTCTAAGTGCAGTGGAGGTTGAGGAATAAATCAGTCATCATTTGTGTTGTGTTGCTATCTCTACATGGGTTTCAAATAAAAGAGCTTAATGAGAAAACATAGTAAATAAAAGTGACGTCATTCTAGTGGCGGCCGCTGTTGAATGGCGATCTATAATTAACGTGCGCACCACCATGAGAGAGACACGATTAGCAAACAAGGCGATTCTTAATTCCATATTGAGATCACCGCAAAAATATCGATTTACCATTATACGATATATATCTACCAAAATTCAATCATACAAATCTAGTAAAAAGTGTTATGGAGTAATAAAATATATGAAAGTCATATAGGAATTTCAAATTAGCTATTTGACATAAAACACGGTTTTAAAAGCAACCTTTTATGTAGCTGTTCATAAAATTAACTAAGAATTTAAAAAGATTTTTTGCCAATTGGAAATAATTTAACGTAATATCGAACTGTCAATTTGGGTTCCGCAAAAATTGCAATACAGAGCAATCTCTACAAGAACTTACAGGACGAGTGCTTGAAAATTTTCAAGATGGAAATAAGACTGTTGCAGTTTTCCTAGATCTTCAAAAGGCTTTCGATTCAGTATCTCATACAATTTTATTAAAGAAACTAGAAAGTGTTGGAGTGCGTAGTGGAGTTCTGAACTTATTTGAGAACTACCTGGCTGATCGATTACAACAAGTTAAGGTAGGGTCAGATTTAAGCAGCATTCAAAAGATCAAAATAGGTGTGCCTCAGGGGATGGTTTTGGGACCAACACTGTTCCTCATATACATAAATGAACTACTTCAATGCAATTTCAACTGTAAAATGATATCATATGCAGAGGATACTGTTTTAGTTTGCACTGGTCATTCATGGAATGACGCAATTCGGAATGCCGAGTTGCCATTAAATAAAGTCAAATGCTGGTTGGATAACAATTTACTTAAAATTAATATCTCTAAAACTAAGTATGTAACGTTTTCTCAAACCAAAGCAGACATGCCATTACAACACCGATCATTAATTATAAATGATAGTGCTGACACTGTCGAAAGAGTTGAAGTTATTAGATACTTAGGAATCACTGTTGACAGTAATTTAAAATGGCAGAGTCATGCCGAGCTTTTAGCATCGAAATTAAGGAGAATTATTCATAAGTTTTTCATTCTTAGGAATATTTTAAGCAGAAAGAGTCTTCTCTCAATATATAACTCGTTTGTGGGGTCTCTACTAACTTACGGGATAAGTATATGGGGAGCCGCATACACTAGTGCTTTAAAAATACTACAAACCACGCAAAATTATATTTTCAGGACTATTTTTCATATCCCATGTAGGTCAAGTTGCAGATTTGTTTACATTGAAAATGATCTTTTGAATGTTAGAGGTTTATACATTTTTGCTGCTCTCAAATTTGTTCACTCCAGAAACAAAGTTCCAACCAGCCACGCTTATGAAACAAGAACTAAAATAAATATAAGTTACACTTATAAAAGAGTGAATAAATCTGTTTGCCAAAAATGCATAAAGTTTGATGGTATTAGGTTGTATAATAAATTACCCCTAGAATATGAAATCCTCTCGAAGTATAGTTTCAAAAAAAGAATTAAGAAGTTCATCTTAAATAACTTTGACATGCTTGCATCGACTGTCGCTTGACTCAACTCAGTCATTTCGTTTCGATCTAATGTTTTTTTTTTATTTATTTTTTTATATACATTTGCTCATAATATACTTTATGACCATTAGCAATGGATTGAATTTGTATATTGTATGACACACAGAAGCTTATAGCTTAGGTGTCTATTCTTTTGTAGTAAATTCTTTTGTAGTAAATTGTAGTACTCTTGTTTCTCTGCTTAACCTTTAGGCAAAATTTTTATTGTCTAAACAACATAGTTTGACCTTACTCGAAATATCCCTATATTATCATATTTCAGATATTCTTATTTTATGAACTCTATGTTTATACTTCTGAGTGTTTTTAGTATGCTTCTGTACTATTGTTATGCATTTTAGATTTGTTTATTCAGACACTTAATTTAGGATTTGTGACGACAAGATTCAGACATTTACCCTTTACGAAAGTATACAGAATTTTCACAATTCATATACCGTTACTTGTTGGTTCTAGATCTGATGCTAGTATCTTTGCTTAGACTTCTGTTGCAACCTTGCTTATTCAGGGTAGCAAGACCATACAAGCTCATGTATTTTTGAAACCGTTTTTTATTTAAATTGTACTGAAGGCTGTTTTTAATTTGTAAGTTATATTGGTTTTTGAATTTGAATAAGCTTTGAACTTTGTTTATCTCAAGTTTTCAAATAGTCATGCCCTTATTTGAAAACTTGGGATGAGATGGCTTCATTGTCATTTAAATACTTCCAATCGGAATAATTATTTTCAAATTTATGTGAAGCTAAACAAAAGCTTGTTATTGAAAATGATTTTTTTATTTTATTTATTAACATTTTGTTATCGTTTGCAGATCGTAGATGGACCAGCCGGTGTATTCGCAAACACAATATACGGAGATGTCAAAGGGAAAGTGCTGAAAACACCAAATGGGCTGGAGTTTTATACTTTCCTAGATATTCCTTACGCAACTCCACCAGTAGAATCATTGCGATTCAAGGTCAGTATGCAAACAGAGATTATCTATGGCAGTTCAAGACATATAGCCTTTTGATCACTGACTTTGGATACTTATCCATGCAGTACTTCTCTTTCTCAGGAGGAGTGTTTTTCCAGTTAAGCCCAAGGTTAGATCTTTGCTTGTCTTGAATAGGGTGATATTCGATTTTGACTTTGAGCCCAACATTGGTCAGATTGTTTTCTTGAAATGGACAACCCCCTTCTTGACGATGGAAGTGAAAAAACTGGAAAATCTTAGACCAAGGTCACCTATAATGGTCAGATGTATGTTAAATGTGTGAGGCTAGATGGTAACCAAGGCCACACCTTTGGCAATTTTTAACAGGGACTTCAATTCACCTTGGATTTGACGTTGAGTCTCTCACCTTCATAGTCATTATAGTACAAAAGGAGGTATTAGGACGTATTGCTGTATTACCGATCTCAAAGTTAAACAAAGTTGACCTTGAACTGACTTTGGAGGTGGGGTTCAATGACGAATTCAAAGTCACGACTAGGATCTTCGTGAAAATGCCTATCCTTGATAATCTTATAACTTTTCTCATCAATAGTCCTGCCAAACTTTTTTGAATCTTTCCTAGCCTCACATATTTGACCTTCATTTGACCCTTTTTTGGGGACGGTGATATTAAATTGTGATACATATTATTTTTCTTTTCCGGGAGCCGTCGGGTCAAAGCCCCCGATGGCACTGCAAATACTAGGGCTTATATTGTGCACTGCTCCTCTAGTTTACAATACCCAGTCCAGCAGTCTAGTGTTCTGAACCAGATGATACAGTTTTCGCACTCACATAAGACATGTAGGGCTGATTCTGTTACTTTTCCGCATTGTCTGCAGCTAGGTCTCCATCGCATAGCCCTTTCAGGCCATTGTGTCCTATTAGAGGCCCTGAAACTGCTCGGAGTTGGTTTCTTCTCATTGAGAGCAGTTCCGCAGTCTTGTTGCAGTCACTAAGTGCCAAAGTCACTGTGCTTACCCATCCTATGACTAGGTTCCTTATTATGCTTTTTGGCACCTCCAAGGCAAGTGCTGGGCGTCTATAGGGTGTGGATAATCGCTTCCTTGCGAGCTCATCCGCCCTTTCATTTCCCGCGTTAGCTGATTGTCCCGGCACCCAAATCAGTGTAGCTCTGTTGTCTTCTGCCAGGTTGTTCAGTTCTTGTTGGAATTTCTAGATCACTGCAGATGTCACCCTAGGGCTTCTTAACGCTATGCATAATGCAAGATTGCATACACTTCTGCTTAAAATACATACCTGAACTTGAAATTTTCCGTTCATTCGTTTGCCGGTCTCAGAAAGGGGGCTTGCTACTTGAAGATCAACGACTGATCTTGAAATGACTTTGAAAAAAGGTCAAATCCATCCTCGTAACTACACTCCTCCTGCAAAGTTGTTAAAGATCTGAACTTGATTTAATTTAAGAATACCTTGGATGGAAGAGCAACCTTAATGCGGGGCTTAGGTGAAAGCCCCCAGCGCAGGACCCCCAAGAAAGAGGCCGTCCATAAAAGTCGAGAACCGACAGTTGGAAGAACCGTCCACCACGTGCTTCCGCGACGCGTGCGCGATCGAGTCAAATTTCTGGAAAAAGGGGCAAAATTTGGGAGCGGGGTTAGCTCGTTCTGCAGCACTCACTCGGGGAATGCGCAGCGGCCTGAACCACGCAGCGCCACGCCAGGCCTTCGGGCGGGAGAGGAGGGAGCAGATTGCTCTTTCCCCCACTCCTCAAGGGTTTGAGGTTGCCTGGAACAGGGCTGGTGGAGGGACCGCACAGGATAGGAGGGTGTGTGTGGATGGAAGAATACAGAGACATTTCGCTGCTTTTAATACACCTGTTAGAGAAGTATCTCAAAACTCATCAGAACTAGTTAATCCACAAGTCACATCTTGGACCCTTTACAGTACTGTCAGCTAAATGAGAACTGAGAGCAAAGGGGACAGTTCTATTGATTTCAGTGCTTCCATGTTGCAGAGGCCTTTACCTCCAAAGCCATGGAAAGGAATCCTAGACGCAACAGAGAACAAGAAAATATGTTGGAACTTGGCTATAATTGACATAGAAGATGATCCAAGACAAAATGAAGATTGCCTATATCTGAATGTGTATGTTCCGAAGGTATGCATGTAGTATGTTATGACCTGAAACATTCTATTTAGAATAAATTATTGGAAAAAGCCACTAGTACTTTGTCGGAGCGCCGTATAGCAGCTTCTCAATAACGTTTTAAGAACATTCCACCAATATTCCCATTTTTAATAATAACATTTCAAATGAATTATAACATAATTTGTAACCATTTAAGTTTGTACTTGGGCCTTTCTGAACTGCAACAGTTCTCACATTATGGTAAAGTAGGCCCGCTCGCTCGGGGATATGTTACAGAGTCCATCTAACAAGGGATTATTACCAGTAATGTTCTACATTACGGGTGGCATGTTCGCGTTCAATGACGGTACATTCAACAGCTGGAAGCCATACAACTTTATCGAGAGGGATATTATAATGGTAGCCATGAACTTCCGTCAGGGCCCCTTAGGTAACATAACTCATTACTAACTATACTACAACTATTTAAAACTGTAATGACTCATACGCGTGATCAACACGTGATCAGAGCTCGATCCCGGCTTCCTTCCAGTACAGCCGTATAGCGTACGACATATGTCGTTTCTGTGGCTTTGCGGTGGTCAACAGCACAGACAGAGATGGAAATAATGGCTGATTCTTCTCCGCCGGTAGAACCAATGAAATCAAAGACGCGCCGCGACCGACAGACTCATAGGCGTCGGCAACGCATTGGGACGCGAAAGAAATCGTGCTCAACGTGTTCAATTATCTGAACAGAACTATGTCGCAGGGAGATGCACTCGCGCGTTGTGAAAGTATGACAGGCGTTTTAGAGTGGACCATTCGCAGGGTGGTGCATGAAAAGAAGAAAACTGGAGCTACTACTGATCCAAAGTTTAATTTGAAGGGACGAAAGGCCGTTAAATTGGATGACGATAGCAAAATGGCGTTAAGGCGAACCGTACATTCATTCTTCTTTAGGAATGAGATACCAACCCTCAAGGCTGTACATGCAGCGATCAAGGAAAATGAAATTATACCCCAAATGAGCGTCGAGGTAATGAGGAAATCCCTGCACGGAATTAATTTTCGTTACGAAACGCGTAATCGGAAGTCAGTATTGATAGAGAGACCTGAAATAGTCGCCTGGCGTCGAAAATACCTATGCGAAATGATTGAATATAGGCGACAAAGCAGATAAATCTATTACTTGGACGAGACATGGTAAATGCAGGTCACACAGTTAAAAAAAACCTGTTTAGACAAAAACGTAGTGAGTAACCGACAAGCAAGCATTGAAGGTTTGTCAACAGGTCTTCGTGGACCGTCAGGGAAAGGTCAAAGATCGATCGTAACTCATATTGGTAGCGATAGTGGCTTTTTAGAAGAGTGTGACTTGATTTTCGTCTCTAAGAAAGGAGGTGATTACCATGACGAAATGATTGCCAGCTGCTTCGAGAGCTGGTTTCAAGGGGTGCTTCAGCGAGTTGAGCCCAACTCTGTGATCGTCATGGATAATGCTTCCTACCATAGTCGTCGAGCCGAACGTGTACCGACTATGGGATCTCGAATAAGTGACATGCAGCAATGGTTGCGAGAAAAAGGAATCCCGTTTGACGATTCATGTGTGAAAGCGGAATTGTATGAAAAAATTAAACAACACAAACCTGCGAACATTAGTTACGTGACTGATGAGATGGCCCGTCAGTGTGGTGTCACTGTGCTGCGGTTACCGCCCTACCACTGTGAACTGAACCCAATAGAGCTCATCTGGGCTTAAGTGAAGGGTTATATTGCGCGCCATAACACAACCTTCAAATTACCAGACGTTAAGGTTTTACTTGAGACTTCCATACAGCTAGTAACGCCCGAATCTTGGCAGAATGCTATCCGTCATGTTGTGAAGGAAGAAACAAAAATGTGGCAGCTTGACCACCACATCGACACCATCATAGAGCCAGTTATAGTCAATTTCAACGAGGAAAGCGATAGCGACAGTTTATTACTGTCAGATGTAAGTGGAAGCGACGATGAATAAAGGTAATTCCTAAATTTTTGACTTACAATATGTTTCAAACCACTCTTTATTAAGCATGAGACAAATCTAGTTCACCCATGTTAAACATTCATACCCCGCCTATGAACACCCGACTACTGGTAGTTAAGTGATGTTCACGTGAACATCAATGAGTCATTACAGTTTCAGATAGTTATAGTATAGTATCTGATATTTACTAGTGCTTATTTTTATTCATATGATCCAAATAGCTCGGGATCATTGATCGTTTTACTTTACATTGTAGATTTATACGATAACTTCACGGCTACGTAAGCTCAGTTTTTTTTGCTGCGTTTTTTTTATAACGAAGCAGCCGCGCAGGCAGAAGCCTAAATGCCGGAACACCGCGGCTGCTATGATGATCCAAAGAAATTTTTCAACTGACTAAGGTTAGTAGAACTGGGAAAAGCTTCCTCTTGTAGATTGTTCCACAATCTCGACACCCTCGGGACATAGGAGCGGACGTATCAGCCAGTTCTGGCTGTACGAAGTCCGACACGGTTAGGATGGGGTGCCAAAGTCAGGCGGGTCTGTCTGGCAGGCACATCGCGCGACGGCATCATGGAAGAGAGCTCTGAGGAGCAAAGCCCGTTGGTGTATCGACAGAAAAGAGTCCCGAGACTGTCTGTTAGAGAAGAGTCATCGATCAGTCGGACCGCCCTCCTCTGGAGCAGCTATGGACGAGATGTGTTCGTGCCAGATCAAGCCCTCGGTGATCTGACTCCGACCAGCCAAAATGAACGACTTTCTCGCAGAACTCGGTCGTCTATCGAAACTGGATGAGCGCTAGGACGCTTTTTGTTCATCAAAGTACAGTACTGTGTTTTGGAAGCACTGAACTGCTCAAGACTGTTGCGTCCACAAGCAGCGGTAGCCTACAGGTCTCTTGTCAGAGAGGAAGTCGTCGCTAGACTTCTTTTTTCTAGCTCAGCGGCAGAGATCGGCTTGTCACTCTGAATTCCTGCATGTAGAGTGCTGTCATCCGCGAAGCTGTGGATTGGGTTGATCGTGCAGGAAAGGAGGACGTTGATTTGTAAAAGAAACAGTGTTGGAGCCAAGACAGATCCCTGGGAAACATCCGCGTTGGCGTTGTGGGATGAAGAGGAGAACCCATCAATTACGACGGATATCTTGCGGCCAGAGATAAAGTCAGCCACCCATCTGCAAAGCTTATCTGGGGGCCATAGGATGGAAGTTTGCTCAAGAGGGCGGCGTGCCACAGCTGATCGAACGCTTTCGCGATGTCAAGAGCAACAACGTGAGCCTCACCATAATACTTAATGAGTTTACTCCACAATTGCGTGACATAAGCTAGG
Source organism: Acanthoscelides obtectus (assembly GCA_963669975.1). Lineage (NCBI taxonomy): Eukaryota > Metazoa > Arthropoda > Insecta > Coleoptera > Chrysomelidae > Acanthoscelides > Acanthoscelides obtectus. Next base: position 26,449,938 of record CAVLJG010000007.1, read on the forward strand.
AGGTCCCCTGTGGATCGTTGGTGCCGGAAACCGTACTGCCTGACGCTAATCAAGCTGCGACGTTCGAGGTGGTCCAGAAGCTCGCGATTTATGCACCTCACCATCACGTTACTTATAACAGCAAGCAGAGCTATAGGCCTGTAGTTGTAAGAGTCGGTCTTAGATCCTTTTTTTGGGATGGGTTGGACGTGAGCAAATTTCGAGTTTTCTGGAAAGGTGCCGGATTCATAAGATATCTGGAAGAGAGTGTGTATTCAATGTCGACAGTGTCCACGAGTCCATGTCGCTAGTAAATGCAGATCTTGACATATCTTAACACGAAATCTCTCAAAATAAATAAGCACTCTTAACATAATCTTTGTGTGAAAGTCAATAGGGTATTTTGCTCCACAGGATTGTTAACTACAAACGACGGGGTGATTCCGGGAAATTTGGCACTATGGGATCAGAACATGGCATTGAAATGGGTGCAGAAAAACATTGAGAGGTTTGGAGGTGATCCCAAGAAGGTAACCATAAACGGGCACAGCTCTGGTGGAGCTTTTGCCACAGCGCATTTGCTCAGCAAACATTCTAAAGGTACAGTTCTATATTCAAGCTCTTGATGTACACAAGAGAGAAACCTCTTCCTAGAAGCTTGGCCATACTCACAAAATGTTTCTAGAAAAATCCATTACATCTGCGGGTAAAAGCGGCCTTTACAGTTTTCATGAATACCCAATTATAGATTTGGAAACAGCGTCACTATCTATCTTTAAATTGTTCCTTGTTGCTTGGAATACTGGTATTATGCAGGTTACCTCCTAGATATGTGGCAAGGATTTTTCTGTTTCTGAATCTGCAAGAACTATTTTAAATACTAGCAGGAACGTCATTCTCCAAGCTTTGTACGACTTCTTAGGTCATTTGCCTTTTCTATATTGGAGTAAAGTAGTATAAGGTCTTTCAGGGAACGGGGCTATGGACTCAAGTTGTGAAATATGTACGCCTGTCTTTTGCCGTAAGCAGTATTTGAAAGTCTCTGAGGAGGGAGTTTAATTGTTTTTGTACAGATTTTGTAGATTAATAAGATTATCGTGTCATATTTGATAATATTAGTTTGAGAACATTTTAATCGCTCCACATTGGTCGTGTTTCGAAAATTAACAAAGACAAAATAATTTCAGTATAGTCCAAAAGTTTCACCTTGTAAATTTTCTCCTAATTTTTTGTAAACGAGTTATCTGCGAATATGGATTACTTTACAGGTCTTTTCAGCGGAGTTATTGCCCAAAGCGGTGCTATCACAGGCATGGACTATCTTCAGCCTTATCCCAAGTACAATGCTTACAAGCTTGCTAACACTATCAATCCAAGCATTACTACTCAGAATACCTCGGAGGAGTTACTTGCCTTCCTCATGACCGTCCCTGCTAAAACTCTTTCTGATACCACCAAGATACACGTAAGTCATGTACAAAGCGACAAAAAAAAAATAGAACACCCAGTAAGAATTTTTTTTGTGAAATGTTGCATACAGTTAGACATAACCAAAAGGGAGTCGTGATTAGATTTTGATGTGAAAACGTTGAGAGCGTTCAGCCAACGTGAAGCGGTCCAGCAATGCCGCGCTTTTATGCTGAAATAGCAGTAGCCGTGGAATAATAATAATAATAATAATATTTATTCGCCAAAATACAAAAAATGGGCAAATAAATATGAAAAAACCACAGAAGGCATCGCCTGTGTGTGGTTTACTTCTTAATAACTAACAATCAATCAAACATGTTTATAACAATTATTGTTAAATCTAAAAGGTATTAATGTAATTGGAATTTTGTAGTTTTAGTTTTCTATATAATTATGTATAGTCATTTGCTGCACATTACTAACCCAGTCTTTCAATTTTCTTCTAAATTTTTTTCCAAAATTAAGTATCTTTATATCGTTCGGTACCACATTATATAATTTAGCTGCTAAGAGTTTAAATGATTTTTTGAATAATGTTTTGTGTGGTCTTTGGATATTAGATGAGCCTATTCGAAATCGTGTGTTATGCTCGTGTTTATAGGATTTTTCTTTTTATTACAATACTTATGGTATAAGGTGGTGGCATGTAAGAAATAAAGTTTTCTTGTATCAAGTATCCCTGTTTCTTGATATAAGTTGTTCGTTGGATATAATCTTGGCTTATGGAAAATGGCTTTCAAAACAGTTTTTTGTGCTATATTCAGGTCAGAAATATATGTCTTACAGGCGGCACTCCAGGCTGTGATGCCGTATATTATATGGGTTTCATTTTGAGTTTATAGGCGACATTTCTAATTTTTTTGATAACATATTTAATATGGTTATCCCACCTTAGATGTGAGTCTATAAATATTCCAAGATATTTCAAAGTGTTAACTCTATCGATTTTGGTCTTTTGGCCATGATAATTAACGGAAATTTGTTCGAAGGTAGGTAAAAATTTTGATTAGGATGTAAATGCAATAAATTTTGTTTTTTTGAAGTTAACTGTTAAAATTTTAGTATCAAACCAGTCAATGATCCTTATAAAATCCTTTTCAGCTATTTGCTTCAGTGTGCTCCAGTCATCAGCTTTATATAATACGAGGGTGTCATATGCAAAACATATAATCTTTCCAGAACTGTTAATTTTGAATAAGTCATTTAAGTAGAGACTAAATAATAGTGGGCCTAGTACTGTTCCTTGAGGCACACCACACTTGATGTACATTTTTTTACTGTAAGTGTTAGTGATTTTGACAGTCTGTGCCCGACTTGAAAGGTAATTTTTTAAAAGGATTTGTGACGCTCCCCTAAATCCCAATCTTTCCATAACTTTCAGAAGCTCGACATGGTTAACCGTATCAAAGGCATTTTTTAGATCAACAAAGATACCAGTAGTAGGTATCTTTTTGTTGACATTAGAGTTAATTTCATCCATTGCAGCCAAAATTGCATCTGTAGTAGATTTTCCTTTTCTAAATCCATATTGGTCAGAACATATAATTTTGTTTTTGTCTAAAAATTGTAATATCCTTTTTTGTAGTAATTTTTCGAAAATTTTGGCTATATTCGATAGTACTGATATGGGTCTATAATTTGATGTTTCCATTCTGTCACCGCTTTTATAAACAGGAGTAATAACAGTTGTTTTAAATGCATCAGGACAAATTCCAGATTGGAAACACCAATTATTGACCTAAGAAAGTGGTTCGACTAAGTCGTAGGTTATTATTTTTAAATGGTCAGCTTTGATACCACCTACACCAGGACTTTTTTTGGTTTTAAGTGATAGGACAGCTTTTTGTACTTCAATCGGACTAACGCTTTCTAAAAAGAATGAATTGGGAAGTTGGGTTTTTGTGAACTTTTCGTTCGAACCCATTTTTTTAATACTAGATGCTAAATTTTCTCCAACATTAGTGACAAAATTTAAGAATGCATCGGATATTTGTCATTTATCTGTTAATATTGTTCCATCACGATTCTTAATTTCATCAATATTTGGCTTTTCTTGAACGTCTTTGTTAGCTAAGTGATCGACAACAAACAATGATCAATGCAAGAACTGGAACTATTATTGACTACTCTTGTTGGTAAATTTATATTTGATATGAATCCATTGCTTTGCATTACAGTGAGGTATTTGTTTACTAATTTGGTATGTTGGAGTATATTAATATTCGTATTTCCTATTATGATGTGGTGTGACTGTATGGCATTTTTGTTATCTAACAAAAATTTTTCAAGATTTTCTACAAATGTATAAGGATTTGATGATGGTGGTCGATAGACAGATGTGACTTTTACACTTTTGTTATTAATTCTCAATATCAAATCCAACACTGTGATACCGTCATCAAATTTAACAAAATCATATCTGTAGTTGATATCATTTCTTACATATACTACCACCCCATCATTCTGGTTGTACGTACCATTATTGTAAAGCGTATCATAACCTTCCAAACAGAACAAAGATACATCATTAATTTTCCAAGTTTCTGTTAATATTATTATATCAAATTTGTGTTTAATTGTAGTTAGGAAGATATTAAAATAGTGAAAATCTTGGTTTAGGCTTCGTATATTCATGTGATATAAGCTAACATTGAAATTAGAATATTCTAACCATTTATTAAGAGCATTTGCGTCTTGAGCAATATTTGTATTGATATCATTAACCTGAAAATTATTTACGTAGCTATCCATGTAAAATTTTGCAAATGATATGTAGCTCGAAAAACGTAAAAAGAACTAAACGCTCAAAACATTATTCTGGATGAATACTGTTTTTGAAAATATAAATACGACGGGCATTTTTTGTCTGTGGGCGAGTGACCAACATGATTATTCTTATTATGCTAACGTTATAGGTCATACAGTTAGAACATTTTAAAATGTTTACAGTACAAATTTCACTTCTATGTGCTTGTCCACATTTAATGCAGATTTCCGCGCCCCTACATTTTTTGTCTGTGTGACCAAACTTCAAGCATTTTCTACACTGCGATATCTGGTTATTGTCATAGACAAATAAGTTTTGCCAACCTAGTAGTATTATTGATTTCTTATTGATAAATATGTCTCTATATAGCTCTCCAGAAACTTCAGCGAGTATAAGAATTTCGGAATGGTATGTGTCGTACAAAAGTGATTTCGATTTCGTTTTCATTAATGAATGTATTCTGGGATATGATTTCTTCTTTAATTTCTGCTTCTGAAAGTTTTTTCTTAGTTTTGTAGCCTATGATCTTAATTTTCGGTCTCATTTCTCATGCTCCTGATATATTGTATTTTCCCTTCAACTTAGTTTCTAGTTCATTTTTGAGTTTCTGGTAATAACATTGCTCAACTTGAATTTCGACGCCGCCGTTTTTATAATTATTTACTTTCTCTATCTTGACTTCAATACTTGCTAGATTAATGTTACTAGTTAGGTCTTCTCTGGTGTCATTATGTTCTTGTTGTTGCTATTGATTTTAGGAGTATTTTGCTTTAAAATTTGTGAGTATGATGTATTCTCTGACGTTCTTTTCTCAAGTTGTTCTAGTTGATCAGTTACAATAGCCAAAGTAGATACAACGGATTCCTTCTCTACTATGTTGGCAGAAATCAAGTCAAATGCTTCCTGTAGTCTACGGTTTTCATTTACCAACTGATATATAAATCTTTCCTTTTCTTCCAAAAGCTGTTTAAGATAATAATTCTCTTTGACAATAGTTTCTTTGGTACTCTATTTGGTTCTAATGTTTCGCTTTCGCATTCATTTTTCTTCTTTTTGGTCATATTGCATATGAACACTCCTTATTCAATATCTCATAAAGTTCACTTTGACAGAATGAATTTGTCAACAATTGTCAATTTGGTATTTCGGCCGCAAAATAGTGTTAGATGATGGAAGGATCTCACCAATTAGCTCCACAAATCTGGCCGACCTCAGGAAATATTAGATTACACAGCAGCAATTTATCTCGACTGGGAAATTAATGAAATTGACGGAAAGTTCTAGAGCTAGTTAAAGGTAGATAGCTAGTAGTCTAACTTATATATTAATTAGTTCGCCACATTAATGAGCTTGAAAAAAAAGTTATCATCAGTCGTTCCTACAATTGTAGGACGCCTAAATGGCCTCCTTCTACTGTTCCGTTGAGGTTATAAAGGAAAGATAACCTCATAATAGGCGAGCGCTGAATCTGACACGAGACAGTAGAAATCTAGAAATAGCCCAGCCCCTCTAAAGGAGAGAAAAGGAGTCTATGAAAATCAAGGAGGCCATAAAGGCTTCCAACAATAAATAAATCGAGATATAACAAATCCAAGAGAATAACCGTTACTTCAAAGTATGTTTTCAGGAAAATATTTTTCTCTATCGAAGATTGACTGATGTGACGGTATTTGTTTGGCTCTGACAAATAAGGTTCTTACAATATCCTTTTTTATATTCGTTGCGTGATTAAGAATCATAGGTAAATATTTGATACTGGTGGTTGTTGGTTCTCTACATACTGAATGTGGGTTTATTAAATTCTTGGTCATTAATGTGAATGGCTGGGCAAGGACGTTAGAATGATGACGTTACCATTTCACGTCCGTAATGGGCATTCACGGCTAATAACGTCAGTGCCCAATTATCATTACTGCGTGTAACATACAGTATAGATCCAAGACAGTGCAATTGCTTACGTTACTTCTTTTAATTTTGATACCCGACTAGAATAATATCCAATCTGTACACTTGTTCGCGTTGTTTACGAGAGATGTCTTTTAAGTTTCGCATATAGAAACACAGTAGGCCGCGCGGATCGAACGTCAGTACTGAATCTTAACCTCAATCTTTAGTAAACTTAAATTCAAAGTTTCACGACAATACGTGCAGTGTTCTCACTACAGTGAATTTTTAAGTGTCACCAAGTCATTAGAAAAATGGAACTCAACCGAGAACATTTTCGCGCCATAATTTATTACAACTTCCAGAGACAATTATCGCAACAAGAATGCCTTGCTGAGTTACTGTCTGTTTTCGGCAACGAAGAGCCACATCAGTCGACAATTTCCCGTTGGTATGGAGAATTCAAACGTGGACGGGTGAGTCTTAGCGACGATCCCAGGGTGAGTGCACCAAAAACGGCAGTCATCCAGGAAAACGTCGATGCTGTGCGCAAACTCATCATTGAAGATAGACATGTGACATATCGCGAGATTGAGGCGTCCTTGAAGATCTCAAAGACCGCAATTCAAAAAAGATGGTCGCGAAATTTTGTCAAAAGCGGGTCATATTGCAACAATTCCTCTTGATGAGCAAAGGACTGTTACTGTGGATTGGTATACCACCATTTGTTTGCCAAAAGTCGTCACCGAGCTTCGAAAAATCAACCCCCAAGAAGAATCATCCTCCACCAAGACAATGCAAGCTCGCACACAGCCCAAAAAATAAGGCAGTATTTAACCGAAGAAAACGTGGGATTATTGGACCATTCTCCATATAGTCCTAACGATTCCTTTACTTTCCCGAAAATTAAAAACAGACTGCGTGGTCAAAGGTTCCAGTCCCCAGAAGAAGCAGTTGACGCATTCAAAAATGCCGTTTTGGTTCTGCCAGCAAACGAGTGGAATAACTGATTCGAAAATTGGTTCTAGCGCATGCTGATGTGTATTAATCTTCATGGAGAGTACTTCGAAAAAAGTCATTTAAAACTACATACCGTGTTGTTTTATTTTCCATATGCAAAACTTAAAAGACATCCCTCGTATACAATCAGTAGTAGCTTCAACGACTCAGATATACCTTGATTAACTATGATTTCTATGTTACACTTTCCAGCCAGATCCCGAGCACGATACCAGAGTGGTCATTGGTTTTGAGTACGAACTGATATGGAAACCAGTAATGGAGCCTAGTGATGATGAAAATGTATTTTTTAGTGGGTATCCAGACGATAAGTTCCGAGAAGGCATTTTCAACAAGGTGCCAGTTATGGTAGGAATTACGTCTGAAGAAGGTGCACTAATAGGTAAAAAAATCTGTCATTGTTTGCTTTACCTTGACTGAGCACATTGCTTTTCCTTTCCGTCGGCAAATATCTGAACTTTCCCTGAAGAAGACCGGCCTACAAGTCCAGTCTGTGGTACTTCGTACAAAATGTTGTTTAATCAACGTTGCTAAGGTCAGCTAAGGTAGCCTTATTGCAACTGGCAGTTTAACTAAAAGACGGTAAGACCTTCTGGGCGCAAGTCTGTCAATAGACATTTCTTTCAAACTTATTTTATGAACAGGTCAAGCTAGGAAACTGGAATTATTTTTTAAGACTCTATCAGATCTGCAATAAAATATGGTACATCCTGTTAAAAAAATGACAAGTAATAACATTTTCTTTGAATTGAATATTTACATGTAATATAATAGAGCTTTGAGGATTGCTTCCTGCGACTCAATGTACAGAAACACTCAAAGACAGCCATTTAAAAAGCTAGTGATATAATCTCTGTGGTTTACTTATCAGGAGATTTGAAATAAGCTCGTTCCATTTAAAAAATGTTCCAAAACGGCGCTCAGCCGCCATAGGTTTTCAAGTTTTTATTCTAAAATGTACTCATAGTATTCGTATAACAATTTGATTACCGGAAATTCAGTTCTCCATATTCACTCATTCAAAGATTAAGCAGACCGTCGATTGTTGTAAAACTACAAGCAATGAAAGCTCTTGTTGCCTGGAAATATGTGCCTGGAGGCTGGCTATCGTTGATTTTAAACAAACAACTCAAGCCATTGTTTGTATTTTAGGAGGTTGGAAAGACAGAATAGAACTTATAGACGATCATCCCGAACTGCTTTACCGTCAAGTGGAAGGCTTAACAGAAAGAGAAAAGAAAGAACTAGGAGAGAAAATGATAAGGGTATACACTGAGGGAAAATTAGAGAAAAATTTGTCAGCTGCGGTAAAAGTTAGTATTCGTATGTTCAGTTACAGAACCTTATTTATGTACCGTATTGGCTATCTAAGACTGAGATCAAATGACGTGCATTCGACGCGCATGCGAATAAAAACCCAGAGAATTAATACTATTGTCCGTGTAACGAAGAAATAAACTAAATCTAAACAGATTCACTCATAGTTCATGTGATCGGACTCCAGAACGCCGAGTTCGTTACAGGGCCGGACTAAGGTATGATTTGTTGTTCTGCAACTCAATTGACAAATATGCATGTACAGAGTCGAAACGAAAAGTTTGAAATTAATATTTTTTCAAAGTGTAACTTTCTTGACAAAAAAACTTAGAGCTGTGGATGGCTGATTTAATATAAGGTAATTTACACTAATAACACATTCTGAGAAAAGAGGAAAACAGCACCTTTCGATTTAAGTTTATCGCTATAAGAAAATATTACATACAAATTTCTAGCTGGCTGCGACACGGGTTACCGTTCACCGAATTTTTCCAAACTTTGAGGTAAATTACTTTTATTAGAATTTTTACAAAAGGTTATTTTCAGTAGGTTCAAAAATGATAGGTATTACACAATAATTATTATCATACTAGACGAAATAATTGTAAAGTCTGGTTCTATTGCTGAAAGTTGTTCCAGTGGGTATTTAAAACATGGAGGCATAAAATCAGTACTCCAATTTTTGTGGGAAAACTTTTTATTCGACAACAAAGAATGAGAAGACGTGTTTTCTGAGATTCAATCGAAAGTGTTGACAGAAATGAAAATACTCTTCATATAAAATTTTTAGGTGTTTATGAGTCCTACAAAATGAGACCACAAGTAAAAAATTATAACACGTCATACGCTGACGTTGCCAAACCTTAGTTATTTAAAAAAGCAGAATTTCATTTGTTTCGCATACGTGATTTACCCTAAAATCACTACTGGGATTACAAAATAAATTTCTTGTTGTCATTGTTACCTATTTTCCTTCACAAGATGACATAGTCAAATTCTCAATTCGACATTTCTTCTTTTGACTTCCATCAGCAAATCTGATTTCCCATATGGACGCTATATTATAATTATGTACATCTAAGGGTACCTTTCAGTACTAAATTCAATCCTTAATCGACCATGAGTTTGTTGTTGGATGAAAATTATAAGGAAATAAAAAGGTATGGTAAAACCTGAACACAAAATGAAAATTTTATTTATGGTAATAACAACAATTAATAATCATAAATAAGCAGAAGTAAATCATAGCAGATGTTCAAAATGTTGTCCGTTATTTTGTAGGCGAAGTTTACTCTTCTCTGTACGTTGTTTACTGCTCGATTTATTTCTCCTCTTCTGTCTTCCAAACCCTGTTGCTATACGGAACAAATGAAATCTGATCATTTCAAGACCTACCTAGGAGCTTCTGTTTCTTTGGAGTAACTAAGGTTTGACAAATGCCAGTGTATGACATACATTTTTGAAGTAAAAATCAAGTCAAATAAAAAAAAACAAAGTTGATGCTGTAGTACAAGAGACAAAGCGTGAAATTCTAATTATGCCATTTTGTAGAGAAAAAAACAGTGGCAATGTTGAAATGCAATTTATTTTTTAATCCCAAGTCAAATAAAGTTGTACGCGAGCAATTTGACCACTGACTCAACAACCCCGCACCACGTGGACGCGCATGATCTGAACTAAGTCTGAGTGATTGGCTACCTACGGTGTTAAGCATGACCTATGGTAGTATGACGTGCTGAGAATATAGCAGTACCAGTAAGCCCCGATGTTTTACTGGCTATGATAGCTTGAACACTCTTTTTTAGGCCAATCAGTGGTTTTCACCGCTGTGACTTGAGTGCGCGGATTACTTAACCCGAATTTACGGGTAACTTAGGTTAAGTTAGAGTAGCCTTGCACCGTCAATGTTTAACTATGAGTTCATAAATCTAAACGTACTGTCATCTTGACAGCTTTGAAATTTACTAATATTTCTAAGAATGGATACATTTATTGACAATACTGCGAGAGAATATAGTTCTGCTTTAACAGTTTGTTACAATTTGAAACAGGGTTTTGACATTTAGTACTGTCTGACAGAATTGTCTACAAATGTCTACAAAGCACCCTGGTCATTTGGTAGCTCCTTTTTAAATTATGGAACCAACTATGAACGGAGAATTCGACCAGGTTGACCCGTTTCCTCTGGAATTGTTGGGGTATGCCCAGATGAATCTACTAGTGACAAGTGTATTTCCAGACAACAGATGGCTGGTAAACATGACGAGAAAATACAAATTTCACCTTATTCATTATTAAATGATTTTACATTTCTGAGTAACACTCAGCAGAAGCATTTTCTCTTCGTTAATGAAGTTTGTAGTACGAGATCTCTTCAGTAAAATTTCAACAGCATAAGAAACATTTTCAAATCGTTGGTTTGTATGATTTGCTGTGACTGGATAATAAAGAATCACAACTTTTCAAATGAAGAAGAAAATAAAAGGAAAAAAGAGAACAAGTAACTTTAATTAACATGCTTTATCTAACGTATATGATTCACCACGTGATCAATAGAAGTAGACGATTATAGCTGTGTGGTGGATGTGGTCTAGTTGTTATGGAACAAAATAAACACGCAATGCTTCACCGTTTGACCATCGAGAGCCCTTTCGAGCTTTTGGGTTACTCCTTGGCATGGTCTAGGCTTGGGTCTCTCTAGCAACAGATGAAAGCATAGCAACTATTCACTATCCAAGGTGTGTGATATATCTAAATAAAAGAGCGTGAGTCGCCATCTGCGATTCCCTGTCCGTAGTGATCGATTCTAGTGGTAAATAGAGCGTCACATTGTGTTATTTAGGTAGATCACGTACTTTGGATAGAGTATAGTTGCTATGTATGAAGTAGCTGACCATGGTTGGACAGACGAAAAGCAGAGCATGTTTATTCTTTTCTGTTTCGTTTTCGATGCGCCACCCTGTATAGTCGCCATATAGCGGTCTCGTGATGAATGGCCCTGCATTCCGCGAACTGGGATTCAGTCCCAACCAGTTGGCTGATTCACTGTTTGCAGTGGTCGATTTTAGAGGCAGATGCCGCTTCGCGAAGCCTGATTTCAATAAATAACTTTATGATACTCTAATGTCTAATTTTGGGGCGAATTCCATTTGACATTACGTACTTCTGTTACAGTTATATAGCGACGTGGGATTCAGTAACAGAATTATAAAATTTGCTGATCTCGTTTCACCCTACGTTGACGTTTATTTCTACCAGTATTCTTTTTTTGGTGCAATAGAAAACAAGGCTGGTCCCATAGTAGAAATGGAAGGTAAGTAACTCAGGATTGACAACCTTATCCTTATTGGGTCACACCACTAGCTTATGATTTCAAATAACCTATTCTTTGTATAGCACCGCGTAATCGACGTAATTAGGTCAAGGTCTCGTTGCAAACAGCAGCGAGTTTGGCGGGGAAACGGGGGACTACACCTGTTCTATTTACGAGTCGAGGCCGGAACATAATTGCATGAACAACGCAAGTTCGGGACTCTGGTTTTTGCATGCATTACTCGACGGCGAGGACTTGAATGAGTTATTCCAAAACACAGTACCGCGATCCTTCGATTGTTTCATTTTCAAATTGATATGCGCCAAAGTACGAACTTGAAAATCACTAACTACAGAAATAAGGCAATGCGAGCATAGAATATCCAGTTTGCGATTTCCGCTTTGCACGAAATCGCTTACTCAACGCTCATTTGTATGATTCAGAAAGGCCTTTAAAGATACGCAAGATGTATTAAAAATCTGCACGGTAGTAAAGATACAACACCTATCGTTTTTGTTGAAAAAATACATTTTCCTGTCTGGTAGTCAAATAAGCATGTGCTTTCCTCCGTAACCGATTGCCGATTATTGAACGAATGGGATGTCAAACGAGAAATTTGATTTTTCCAGGACGTTTGCTTTGCCACGGTTTCTCCTATGTAGCTGAAAGATATTGAAACATGCAAAATTAAAACATATGACATGATCATAACTTAACATTTTAAGTATAATTCCCAATAGTAGGCAAATAAAAGTAGAGATCGCTCAAATTTCACTTTTTGGGGTTTCGGGGGATCTTGGTCATTCTTGAAAAAAATTTTAGGGGAGAAAAATCGAGGGATGGGAGCTGTAGTGATTTGGAAATTTTTGACGTTGGTACACTTATAGGCCGCCAGCCGCGGTAATTCCACACCGCTATTAGACATATTTCACTCATTATAGATTTCCCCGTTTATTTATTCCTAGAAAATTTAAATCGCACGTGGATCGTATGCTTTGCGGTCATGCCCATGCATGTGTGTAGCAGTCGGTCTCAGCTGCTCGACTGTATGTGGACCGTTGATCGTCATCCACGCCACATGTAAACATAGCTTCGACCCTGAGTGGCAAGAGATAACTTTATGTAAAAGCCTACAGATTTATAAAATTGTACAGAAAAACATGCTAAATATGCAAATTTCAATTGTATGAGCCTATTTGACTAACATGATCCGGCAATTTGTTTGTCAGAGGCCAACTTGTGCCGAACCTAATCGCTTATTAACTTGACGCTATTTTTTTCCATTACCTTCATTGATAATAAACTGCGATGGTTATTTGAAATTACAATTTCTCAAAACTCAAATACAATATTAAGCTCAGAAAGATACTTTGAATCCTGTTTATTTGTCAATGATACAGTTTATTTTATGTCTTAAACAGTTAAAATTGTGTGACATTCGAGACTTTTGCAATGACCGTCTCAATTAAAGGCTTGGAGCAACAAAGAACCCAAGCCACATTGACATTATTCACCAGAATATTGATATACAGGGTGTTTCAGTTTATTGTTGCATAACTTTAAGATTCGATAGAACTTTTAAAATTAACGTATAAAGTCTATATAAACATGGGTCGAAAAATGCGTGGCTTCCGAAATTCAGGGTGTTTAAATTTACTTTCTAAAATAGTTTTTTTTTAAATATTTCGAACAATATTTAATGTATAACAGTGAAAATTGGAATACAAGGGTTTTTTGGTACGACAAAACGAACCATGGGCATAGTTTTACTGTAGCTGCTAGAGAGCGCTCTCTACTGCACCTGTAGTGTATTGAAATTACTGAAAATTTTTTCTTAGTGCAATTTTTTGCTTTTTGAATTCTTCGCACTTTTCAACATAAAAAAGCTCTCTTGTGAATTTTCGCTATAGTTAGCCGTTTATGAGATATATCGATTTTTAAGGTTCGATGCATTTTTGATCAGTTATGATAAAATAACGTTAAAAAGTCAGTATCTCGATAATTTTTAGAAGTAGGCTGTGCCTGCAAATATTTTTGAAATTGAAAGCAGAATAAGGTTAAAAGCCAATTAGTTGCCAGTTAGTTTTGTTGTCTGTTGAAACCTGAAACGTTTTTTTGCAATTGTGAATGCACGAAATTTAGTTTATTTTACCTGTTTTTTTTTGTAAGTTTTATAAAAATGCCATTTTTATTCTCCAATCAAGAGTTAGCGGATATTCATTTTGTGTATGGCTTTGTAAATGGAAACGCAGCAGAAGCAGCCAGAGAATACGCACGAAGATTTCCAAACAGACGACATCCAACTCGCTCAGTATTTGTAAGAGTGCATCGCCAAATAATTGAAAATGGTTTTGGAAATCTCCAAAGGGATCAAAACATAAATGTTCGTCAGCGCAGATTTACCCGTATGATTCTGCGTGATCCGACCACAAGTATTAGGGGAGTTTCTGGTGCCTTGGGAATTTCAGCAAGCCATGTTCACCGTGTTCTTAGAAATGACCATAGACGTCCTTACCATTTGCAACCTGTGCAAGCACTACAGCCAGGGGACGGAGAACCAAGAATCACATTTTGTCAGTGGATTCTTGATAGAACTGATAATAATAGGGAGTTTTTAAGTAACGTTTTATGGACCGATGAGTCATGCTTCACTAGACGTGGAGTGGTAAATTTTCATAATCAACATATTTGGTCGCATGAAAATCCGCATGCAGTTCGGGAAAGAAATTTTCAGCATGAATTTAGTGTGAACGTGTGGAATGGTATCTACCGTAATCGACTATTTGGACTCTACCTTTTGCCTGCAAGGTTAAATGCTGCGACCTTCTTGGAATTTTTAAAGGCTGAAGATGCAAATATGTGGGATGATGTTATGCTAGATTTAAGAAGATTGGCCTGGTTCCAGCTTGATGGTTGTCCAGCTCATTATTCGAGAATAGTTAGAAACTGGCTGGACGAACATTATCCAGAAAGATGGATCGGCCGTGGAGGACCAGTCGCCTGGCCTCCACGATCCCCTGACCTAAATCGATTAGATTTCTTTGTGTGGGGATTTCTAAAAGAAAAAGTGTACCAGACTCCCGTAACCACAAGAGATACGCTAATAGACAGAATCAGGAATGCATGTGATGAAATAAGGCCTTATTTGAATAATGCTAAACCACGTTCGATCATTCGTAGATGTGAATTGTGTATTGAACAATTGGGTTTATATTTCGAGCAACTACTTTATATTTTTTATGTTTGTCCTAACTATCCAATAGCATTTTAGTTGTAAATAATTAATTTAATTTGTTAAAAATAATATTGGAAAATTAAACAAATTAATATTCTGTTTTTTTGTGTTTATTTGGAGTTAGGAATTATTGCTGTGTTTAAGAATACAATCTAAACGATCATCTTAATTACTTGTAATGCCCAAATCGAAAATGTAAAAAAAAAATATTATTTTCCCATAAATAATTAAAAATGCATCGAACCTTAAAAATCGAAATATCTCAAAAACGGCTAACTATAACGAAAATTCACAAGAGAGCTTTTTTATGTTGAAAAGTGCGAAGAATCAGTTTTTTTATTCAAAAAGCACAAAACTGCACTAAGAAAACATTTTCGGTCATTTTAATACACTACAGGTATAGTAGAGAGCGCCCTCTAGCGGCTACAGTAAAACTATGCCGATGGTTCGTTTTGCCGTACCAAAAAACCCTTGTATACCAATTTTCACTGTTATACATCAAATATTGTATTTTAGAAAGCAAATTTGAACACCCTGTATTTCGGAAGCCACGCATTTTTCGACCCATGTTTATATAGACTTTATGCATTCATAATCTATCTAATCTTAAAGTTATGCAACAATAAACTGAAACACCCTGTATAAGACTTATGTTGATCCTGAAATCACCTTTTCTGCGCAATTCCGATTAAAATGTAGCGGTATGTTCAATTTGGTGGCGACAGGATCCAAAAGGTATGACGCATCTTCATAAAACAAATTCCTAGATGAATGTCAGTATTCAAAGTGGAGATTTTTGGGTCCATTTTAAATCTAAAAAATGTTTATATGAACGTATGTCCTAGACGTTTCAAATTATCTATCATTTTTTATTCAAATGTGGCGTAGGTCCTTGTTCCCACAAGCGATTGATTTCAAATCCGTGTCCAGCGTGAAAAAGTACACTAGTATACTTTATCTGAAGTCACTTGAAACACTGTGAAATACCGGGTGCGTTTTATATATCTATATTTAACACGCTCTGTTGCTGCAAAAATCGCCAAATTTCGCAGCAAATATCCCCCGTATAAGATCAAAGGCAGTTTCACCGGTCCACGTGGAGTAAAGCACGGCTATGGGTGGACATAGCCAATGAGAAAGCGTGTATTTCAGAGCTCCGAACAAGTGGCAGGTGGCTACTGAAAATTGAAACAGTTTAGCCAGTGCCGTGTAGCGGTGAATAAACGTGTTTTCTTTAGTCTGACAGTGTTTTTTCATAGATTTTATTAGTTTGTGTGTTTTTGACTTTTGAATACTCAGTTTACTTGTTGATTTAATTGTTGTGTTGGTTGTTCTTGTGTGTCCTAAATATGGCTCTTTGGAGACCTTGGGAAAATGCTCCAAGCCACGAGATGATTGATGAACCTGTGCAGGCAGAATTCTTTCGTAAAGATTTAGAGGAACAGACCCAAAGAGTAATCCTAAATATGTATGATTGTCTGAAAAACAAAAATCCAGATTCCTCGCAAAATCAAATTTTAAACAGAATTTGTATCCTGACAAAAATCAGTCGGTCTACCATTTATCGGGTTATAAAAAGGGGAGATGTAGTCAACCATTCCTTCCACAGAAAGCGCATAGGGCAAAAATTAAAAAGAATAGACGTGGGTTTTCAGGAAGATATTCGTCGTATAATATATGGATTTTATAAAGCAAATTTGGTGCCCACGTCGGAAATGATACGGGATAAATTAAAAGATTATCCTGAAGATTTTTATAATTACAAATGCTTAGACTCACTGCACTGTATTGTAAAACTGTGTGGTTTTCAATACAAAAAATTAGATAAAAGAATGGTTATTATGGAGTCGTCTCGAATCGTTGAATTGCGCCAAGAATTTTTGCACAAAGTTAAAATCTATAGAGAGCAGAAAAGAAATCTGATTTACCTGGATGAAACGTGGTATGATACCCATGATGCTGTGCAGTACGGCTGGGTTGACGACAGCAACAAGTGCATTTTAAATGCACCATGCAACCGTGGAAAACGAATCATTATTCTCCATGCTGGCAGTGAAAATGGATTTATACCTAATGCCTTGCTGTTATCTGCCAAAAATATCAAAGAATCATGTGCCGACTATCATGAGGACATGACCTCCGACTTATTTGAAAAGTGGATAGAGCAGCAGTTAATACCAAACATTTCCCCAAATTCAGTGATTATTATGGACAATGCGCCATACCATTCCCGACAGAAAAACAAAATTCCGAATACAGGCACAAAAAAACAAGACATTATTGATTTTATGAAGGATAAGGGAATGGAAATACCACAAAAATCAACCAAAGCCATATTATTGGATCTTATTAAAAGACAAAAATTTGAAAAAGAGTATGTTGTTGACAATCTGCTTCAGCAAAATGGCCATGAAGTATTTCGTCTACCTCCCTATTACTGCACTTTTAACCCGATTGAGTTGGTCTGGGCTGCTTTAAAAAAAAAGTAAGAAAACATAATCAGACCCCTCAATTAAGTGAATCGCTATTGGCCACAATAAGAGATGCAGTATCTCATATTGCTGCCACAGACCTATGGAAGCAGTGTTCTAGGCATATTATTGAAAAAGAAAATGAATATTGTGTTTTGCCTCCTGTAAATCCCGTTGTAATTCCTCTACAAGATGACTCTAGCGACAGCTCCGAAGGCGAGGATGATATATAAATACCTATAATGTAAGTCTTTATATACCTTTTTATATACCTACCTGCTATGTAAATATTTGCCTATGTCAAACGTTGGAATTCTGTAATTTTTCCATTTCTTAACTTTCAGTCAACATAAATTAAACTCCCAATATAAGTATTTTTTATCCCAAATCAAAAAAATAAGAAGATAGTAAAATCCATTTATTGTGATATAAAAACATTATTATTATCGTTCTAAATAAATGACCGCACGCCTATGATACGTCATGAAATTACAAAGGACGCGCCTACCAAAGGTTTTTATGCTATTTCAAGTGACTTCAGATAAAGTATACATGAATCGATAGCAGTGGTTGTTAGTGGTATTCTAGTCACAACTGTTCTACATGGTGTTCATCACGGATTTATCGAAAACCACTGATTAAAAGAAAAAACGCCGAGACACTTCACCCCCCCACCCTCGGCTCCCCATTCCTTAAAAAATCTTAAGTGACAAAGATTATCAACTAAGAGCTTGTCTGAAAGGGTTTAGTTCTGACGTTTGATTTTTTAAATCAGTCCATTTTTAAATCAGTTTCCGAGAAAATTATAAAAATATTTATTTATTTTAATTTGTTCAGATGGAAATCAAAAACATACGAGAATATCACTTTTAATTTCAATAAGTGTTCAAAATGTTGCTCGTTAGGGTTGGCAAATCTAGAATTCGTTTATAATTTAAAACGGAAACTACCAACATTAGGCGTGGCAACAACCATAAACAATGCGAATTTTTTTTCCGCATTTTTTTCATCAACACAGATATTCTGGCCGAACCGAATTAATTGTTATACCTTTTTAGCTATTTGTTGCTAAGGGGAAGAATTAATTCAATTTGATTCAAGTTGAAGTTTCGGGACATTTCGGAAAAAATCCTAATACTTCATTACGCAAAATTGATGTTGCGACAGGTATTTCATTAGGCTCTGAACACACAGTTACTAAGCTAGATAAATTTGATGCAAAGGCTAAACGACTGGTTTCCCGATAAATGGATAGGCCGAAGAGTGGCTAAAGAGTGGCGCCATTTGAAATCTATTGTGTTTACTCCCCAACCTTAAAGTTTGGATGAACTTCGTCAATGGATCATTCAAAGCTGCCAGAATATTCCACAACACGTTTTTGAAAATGCTCCTCAGGCATTTGAATATCGTCTATATCATTGTATGGCCAATAACGGACAACATTTTGAACACTTTTTTCTTGAAAACGAATCGACCGATTTCAAGAAATCAAACGTTAAAATAAAAGACCTCGAAAGACCTTTCAAACAAGTTGTTACTCGATATCGCCTGCTATTCAAAATTTTTGCAGGGGATGACCCTGGGGGCAGAGGGTGAAAGAAGGTGGAGTAGTTTTTGAAATTGTTGCACTTGACAAATCTTTTGACGTGTCTTGGCATTTGGTGGCAAGTTTTCGAATGAGCTTTTCACTCTTTGCTCTATGGAAAGGCTAGCTAACTACACAAGTGTCTGGCTCAGCCTTCCGTTATGAGTTATACTAAGGTACTGCGGTACTACATCTTACTAATGCTGGTGTTTCACGTAATTTACTATGTAATTCACTTATCATCCTGTATCATCCAACCATACCTCTGCAAGGTGCTAAGTGATTAAAGTTATTGAAAATTTCAGGGCTAGGTAAAGCGGCTCATTGTGCAGAGCTGCCATATATAATTTGGTATAAACTGGATGGGGATACCACGGTGTACCCTGAAGCTGATATGAGAGTGCGTCGTATTGTATCTGACTTGTTTGGTAATTTCATTAAGTACCAGTAAGTATTATCAGCGTAGTACCAGTGAGTAACATTATAAACCGGGGAAAGCAAATATGTGATTCTAAATTGCGTAACTATCATACTCCCTGAAGTAAAGTCAGAAAAAACTAAAAACGATAAATTTACGCTATAGTTTTAAATTCTAGTGCCTATGAATATAAAAATACAAGAAACATACATTTATTCATTAAATAAATAATACTTATTCGTATCAAATATATAAAAGATTAAGGATTCAGTTGGAAATAACATGATTTTAATCTTAACCTAGTAGAGACAATTAGCCTTTCCAGTTGATCCGGATTTTAGGAATATACAGGGTGTTTCAATTTATTGTTGCATAACTTTAAGATTCGATAGAACTTTTAAAATGAATGCGTAAAGTATATATAAACATGGGTCGAAAAATGCGTGGCTTCCGAAATACAGGGTGTTTAAATTTACTTTCTAAAATAGTTTTTTTTAAATATTTCGAACAATATTTGATGTATAACAGTGAACATTGGTATACAAGGGTTTTTGGCACGAGAAAACGAACCATGGGCATAGTTTTACTGTAGCCGCTAGAGGGCGCTCTCTACTGTACCTACAGTGTATTAAAATGAAATAGCTCTGCTATGAGTTTTCGTTATAGTTAGCCGTTTTTGAGATATTTCGATTTTTAAGGCTCGATGCATTTTTAACTATTTATGGGAAAATAATATTTTTTTTTACATTTTCGATTTGGGCATTACAAGTAATTAAGATGATCGTATAGATTGTGTTTTTAAACACAGCAATAATACCTAACTCGAAATAAACACAAAAAAACAGAATATTAATTTGTTTAATTTTCCAATACTATTTTTAACAAATTAAATTAATTATTTACAACTAAAATGCTATTGGATAGTTAGGACAAACATACAAAATCTAAAGCGGTTGCTCGAAATGTAAACCCAATTGTTCAATACACAATTCACATCTACGAATGATCGAACGTGGTATAGCTTTATTCAAATAAGGCCTTATTTCATCACATGCATTCCTGATTCTGTCTATGAGCATATCTCTTGTGGTTACGGCAGTCTGATACACTTTTTTTTTTAGAAATCCCCACACAAAGAAATCTAATGGATTTAAGTCAGGGGATCGTGGAAGCCAGGCGACTGGTCCTCCACGGCCGATCCATCTTTCTGGATAATTTTCGTCCAGCCAGTTTCTAACTATTCTCGAATAATGAGCTGGACCACCATCAAGCTGGAACCAGGCCAATCTTCTTAAATCTAACATAACATCATCCCACATATTTGCATGTTCAGCCTTTAAAAATTCCAAGAAGGTCGCAGCATTTAACCTAAAGGGTAGGGTACAAATAGTCGATTACGGTAGATACCAATCCACACGTTCACACTAAATTCATGCTGAAAATTTCTTATCCGAACTGCATGCGGATTTTCATGCGACCAAATATGTTGATTATGAAAATTTACCACTCCACGTGTAGTGAAGCATGACTCATCGGTCCATAAAACGTTACTTAAAAACACCCTATTATTATCAGTTCTATCAAGAATCCACTGACAAAATGTGATTCTTCGTTCTCCGTCCCCTGGCTGTAGTCCTTGCACAGGTTGCAAATGGTAAGGACTTCTATGGTCATTTCTAAGAACACGGTGAACATGGCTTGCTGAAATTCCCAAGGCACCACAAACTCTCCTAACACTTGTGGTCGGATTTCTATCAAACTCACGCAGAATCATATGGGTAAATCTGTGCTGACGAACATTTATGTTTTGATCCCTTTGGAGATTTCAAAAACCATTTTCAATTATTTGGCGATGCACTCTTACAAATACTGAGCGAGTTGGATGTCGTCTGTTTGGAAATCTTCGTGCGTATTCTCTGGCTGCTTCTGCTGCGTTTCCATTTACAAAGCCATACACAAAATGAATATCCGCTAACTCTTGATTGGAGAATAAAAATGGCATTTTTATAAAACTTACAAAAAAAAACAGGTAAAAGAAACTAAATTTCGTGCAAAAAAACGTTTCAGGTTTCAACAGACAACAAAACTAACTGTCAACTAATTGACGTTTAACCTTATTCGGCATTCAATTTCAAAAAATATTTGCAGGCACAGCCTACTTCTAAAAATTATCGAGATACTGACTTTTTAACGTTATTTTATCATAAATAATCAAAAATGCATCGAACCTTAAAAATCGAAATATCTCAAAAACGGCTAACTATAACGAAAATTCACAAGGAAGCTTTTTTATGTTGAAAAATGCAGGGAATCAGTTTTTTATTCAAAATGCAAAAAATTGCACTAAGAAAAATTTTTCGGTCATTTTAATACACTATAGGTACAGTAGAGAGCGCCCTCTAGCGGCTACAGTAAAACTATACCCATGGTTCGTTTTGTCGTACCAAAAAACTCTTGTATACCGATTTTCACGGTTATACATTAAATATTGTTCGAAATATTTAAAAAAAACTATTTTAGGAAGTAACTTTAAACACCCTGAATTTCGGAAGCCACGCATTTTTCGACCCATGTTTATATAAACTTTATGCATTAATTTTAAAAGTTCTATCGAATCTTAAAGTTATGCAACAATAAACTGAAACACCCTGTATAACGTTCACCACCTTTTTGGTCGTACATTTTGCTTTCTTTGACTTATTTTGTTGTTTTCATAATAAAAATAAGCAGAGTCCAAACGTTATGGTCAATACAAGCTCGCCACCTGACGAGCCCGAAAACGTATGGACGGCGTCCTCAAAAAAAAACCAAACGTTTGCAGAGATTTGGAGTTTGCGGCAAGTGCTAAGTGAGCGAACGCTGCATTATATACTCGTATAAGCGGTACGGAACATAGTTATATGAAATTACGTATTCCAGGAATCCAACGCCAAAGAGAGATGCTCAGCTGCAGAACATTATATGGCCGAAGTTTGACTCAGAACAGCTACGGTTCTTGGATATAGACTACAATTTGACGGTTAAGGAAAATCCACGTGGGTACCGGCAAACCAGAAAACTGATATACTGAAAGCAGTGTTATAGATAGCTATAGAGGTGAAAAAGAAGAAAATTCGTACAAACAGATGCAACCTGAAAATTTGTTTACAGAATAATTAATAATTATTTGACACTGTTTTTAAGGAGCTTCAGATGATAAAGTTGTGCTGTCTTAAGGGGTACGAGGGATGTCTTTTAAGTTTTGCATATGGAAATAAAACAACACGGTAGGTAGTTTTAAATGACTTTGCATGCGCTCAAACCAATTTTCGAAGCACTTATTCCACTTGTTTGCTGGCATATCCAAAACGGCATTTTTGAATGCGTCAACTGCTTCTTCTGGTGACTGGAACCTTTGACCACGCAGTCTGTTTTTAATTTTCGGGAAAGTAAAGAAATCGTTAGGACTTAGATCGGGACTATATGGAGGATGGTCCAAAAATTCCACGTTTTCTTCCGTTAAATACTGCCTTGTTTTTTGGGCTGTGTGCGAGCTTGCATTGTCTTGGTGGAGGATGATTCTTCTTTCGGGCTTGATTTTTCGAAGCTCGGTGATAATTTTTGGCAAACAAATGGTGGTAGACCAATCCGCAGTAACAGTTCTTTGCTCGTTAGGACGAATTGTTGCGGTATGACCCGCTTTTGACCCAAATGTCGCGACCATCTTTTACGAAATTACTTTTGTTGGCTTTTCTTCACCTTGGACCACCCAAACAGCTGACATTTATTTTCTGGTTCATAACAGTAAATCCACGATTCGTCACCACTGACAATGCTGTACACATTTTTTGAGTTTCCGGAATTGAAACGGTCAAGCGTTTTTTGACACCAGTTAACCCTGGCTGCTTTCTGCTCTTCAGTCAACGAGAAACTTATTTTCTTACTCCTAATTCTTCATGTAAAATTTTTTGAATTGAGGTCTATGAGATCTTCAAGGAGGCCTCAATCTCGCGATATGTCACATCTCTATCTTCAATGACGAGTTTGCGCACAGCATCGACGTTTTCCTGGGTGACTGCCGTTTTTGGTGCACCCATTCTTGTTGCGATAATTGTCTCTGAAAGTTGTTATGGCGCGAAAATGTTCTCGGTTGAGTTTCATTCTTCTAATGACTTGGTGACACTTAAAAATTCACTGTAGTGAGAACACTGCACGTATTGTTGTGAAACTTTGAATTTAAGTTTACTAAAGAGTGAGGTTAAGATTCAGTATTGACGTTCGATCCGCACGGCCTACTATGTTTCTATATCAGTAGCTGAGAGGTAAACAGTCGTAAGTCCATTTTGACTCAATTTTGAGGTATTCTAGTAATATTACCTCAAAATTAAAATATGAACCAGTTCACTGTAGTGAGAATACTGCGCGGCCTACTGTGTTTCTATATGCAAAACTTAAAAGACATCCCCGTAACGCCGTTGTAACGGCTTAAAAAGGTGATTTTAATATATTTTTTATGTAATGTATGGTAATAAAAGGACGAAGTTATTGAGCATATAAATCGGTAACAAAAAGATATCGTAAAAGATATTGAAAAATGTCGACACTTTCGCGAGGCACATTTGAGGCGCTCTGGGGGCACGCAGTGTAGGTGCTGCAAATTTGGGCCAAGAAAAAAGAAACAAACACAAATTATTGTACGTCTATAGCCAAAGAAATATATAGGGGATTTATAAATTTTGCTTGCGATCAATTTAAAGCAATATCTTTTATTAAATAATAATTAAAGCTCCCCACGTATTTCTCTTCAAATGTTATTTTAAAGATATTGTTGAAAAATCGAATGAAAAAGACGACAATTATTACAGTTTTGAAGCGTGCGGTTCAAAAAATTGGGTCATAAGAGTAACGCCATGTAATAGCTTCTTACAATATTATTACTTCATTACCATTCCTTCCACAAAAAAATTACAAAAAATGCTGTTTTATGCCATGATCGTGGTGTTAATTAAGGATATAACTGGATCACATTGCATAGACGGTCGGAAACAAAGCAAGAGAAAAACTTTAAAACCAATTTCATGTTTCAGGTTGACAATGTTTGTGGTAATAAGTTGATCGAAATCAGCAAGTGAGAACTATCGATTCAGATACTTATTATAATATGAATACTCAAAACTATTAAGAGAATAATATTTATTATACTGTTAGTATCATGAATGATTATATGTAAAGTACCCTAGTTTCTTCTGGAAGTTTTCAATCGATTCCAATTTTTTACCTCCCACGTCAGTTTGCTAGGAATTATATACCTATTGTATTGTAATAGCGAAAACAGGATATTATGTTTTTTGGATTTTACATGATATATTCAAAAAATGTAAGCCTACGATGCCACACTTGCCTATCATGTAAGATTTATAATTTATTGTATATTGATAACATAAACTTATCGTCTTTGATAAAAACCTTATTTAAAAAATAAATTTTCTTAATTGGTAGACAAGAAATAAGATAGCTAGTAGTAATTGCCTACTAACAATCGTACAACGCTAGTGCTACTCTTTCTTACCCTCCATACTTCTAGAGTGTTAGTTAGAATTTATATGTGCCAAACATTTTGCTCTTAACAAAGCTTAATATTAAAATCATAAAAGTAAAACCTTCCCGTACACAACCGACCATTTTGGATTCAACGGGCTTTACATGATATTTCAGCAATGTTCATTGGCTCATAAAGCATGTTTATCTGAAATACTGTACGTATTATGTTTTTCTTTCTTACATTTATTTAACATTTATTGTTTGTTTGCCACACCAGCTGATAGTATTTAACAGAATAAACGTTATTATTATTATACAGGGTGACTTTTAATGTCAGGTACTTCTGTTAAGGGGTGATAGATTAGGTCAAAAGCAACCGATTTTGTCCTATAATGTCCTATCCAGAAGTTAACCGTTTTTGAGTTATTTGAATTTTTTTTTATTCCGATTTCAGACGGTTAAATTTGGAATACAAAAAACTACATGTTTGATTCTGAGTCTTTTATTATTGTCGCATAATAAGTAATAAAATGTTGAAAACTTACAAAAGTTTTAAAACTACGCTTTTGAAACGTATGATTTTCTTATTTTTTTACTAACTTATTCGATAAAAAATGCAATTTTCTGTAAAAAATCTCCTAGTAATGAAATGTGCAAAATATGTAAATAATATCTCTATCTAACAAGCTTTCATTTGAGGTATTAAGCGTTCAATTATCTAAAGTAGATGCAGAGAAACAACAATGATACCCACAGAGGCTGGATTTTTAAGGAATTTGTGATTACCTCTATTGAACAAGTCGTTACTGTCCTCAAAGGACTCGCATGCCATGATTGTTTTATGGCATCGGCTCGACGAGGACGCTAGCGAGAAGAGCTGACCTAGTGGAGGAGTGAGAGAGAGAGAGAGAGCTGTTATTATTCATCATTGTAGTTACGCCATCGGCGCAAGCCGAGTGAGAATTAGGTTTAGTTGGTATCAACTATTGCGTACGTGCACACGTTTTACGCACGATTATTATTTTAGAGTTTCCCAGTTCATTTCGAGTGATGTAATGAAATGTGCAAATTATGTAAATAATATCTCTATCTAACAAGCTTTCATTTGAGGTATAAAAGTTACAACTAACTCAAGTACAAAGATATAAAATTAAAAATAGGTGAGTAAAGTTGTACGAACGATAATTACGTAGGATAAATAAAAGGCTTTTATTTTAAATACAATTTTATTTAATTACATTTCCTTTAGTATTTTACAGGTTCTGCTCAAATTGTAATCCCCTGTAACGAATACACGCCCGCATTCTCTTACGTAATTCACTTTTGGTAACTCTAGTTGTTAAGCGGCTTTTTATTTGGTCAGCTGCACTGATTATTCTTGTAACTAATTCATCGCGCCTTGGTACGGGCGAAACATCGTACACCAGGCTTTTCATATGTCCCCACACATAGTAATCCATCGGTGTGAGATCTGGGCTTCTTGCTGGCCAGGCAATGGGCCCGCCTCTGCCAGTCCATTGATTTGGAAATTTAAAGTCTAAATACGCCCGTACTAATCTGCTGTTGTGTGCGGGATAGCCGACGTGCTGGAACCACATATTTTGTCTCGTCGCCAATGGGACGTCTTCCATTAATGGAAACAAGTTATTTTTCAAGAACTCTTCATACACTTCTCCATTTAAATTGGCGGACAGAAAATGAGGTCCAATTGAATATCCATCAACGATGTCCATCCACACATTGACTGAAAACCGGCTCTGAGACCCCGTCGGTCTTATTTTTCGGGGGTGTAAAGCTTCCTTAACTGCCCAGTAATGAGCATTATGGTAGTTAGTGATCCCGTCCTTATCAAACTTCGATTCGTCGGTCCACAGAATTTTCTTAAAATAGTCTGGATCTTCTGTATCTGCATGTAACATATACCTGCAGAAATCTAATCGCCTTGCAGGATCGCCCTTGCAGTATACACAGTAAACCATACTTTGTATTGTGATACACCCAACTGAGCAGCCACAATGCGCGTAGATGTAGTAGGGTCTTCCTGAAACACACGAAGGATTTCCTCTTCATCTTGAGGAGGTTAGACTCGGGGTCGACCAGCATCACTATGTTGCCTTTGAACACGTCCGGTTTGGCGGATGCGCCGATACACAGAGTCAAACACAGTAACATGAGGTGTGCGGCGATTCGGGAAACGTTGCCGATATTCACGGCGGCAAGCTGCAGAATCGCCGTTACAAAGTCCATAACAGAATATTATGTCTGCGTATTCTTCATTTGTAAAAGTTTGCCCGTGCTCGCTATGGCGAGGTCCTGGCGGACCTTCTGCGTCTGCCATGATGATAAACAAACCACTCGAAATGAACTGGGAAACTCGAAAATAATAATCGTGCGTAAAACGTGTGCACGTACGCAGTAGTTGATGCCAACTAAACCTAATTCACACTCGGCGTGCGGCGATGGCGTAACTACGTTACAATGATGAATAGTAACAGCGCTCTCTCTCTCTCACTCCTCCACTAAGTCAGCTCTTCTCGCTCGCTTCTTCGTTGAGCCGATGCCATAAAACAATCATGGCATGCGAGTCCTTTGAGGACAGTAACGATTTGTTCAAACAGGAAATACAAATTCCTTAAAAATCCAGCCTCTGTGGGTGTCATTGTTGTTTCTCTGCATGTACTTCAGATAATTGAACGCTTAATACCTCAAATGAAAGCTTGTTAGATAGAGATATTATTTACATAATTTGCACATTTCATTACTAGGATATTTTTTACAGAAAATTGCATATTTTATCGAAAAATGTTATCGAAGTTAGTAAAAAAAGAAAATGATACATTTAAAAAGCGTAATTTTAAAACGTGTGTAGCTCAACATTTTATTACTTATTATGAACTACATATTGGAATGTCTGCTATGCGACGATAAACGATAAACTCAAAATCAAGCATGCAGTTTTTTTGTATTTCAATTTTAACTGTTTGAAATCGGAATAAAAAATAAAAAACTTAAAATTCAAATAACTCAAAAATGGTTAACTTTTGGATAAGACATGATAGGACGAAATCGGTTGCTTTTGACCTAATCAATCACCCCTTAACAGGAATACGTGACATTACAAGTCACCCTGTATACATCACGAGAAACCATCATCATCACCAATTTCTGTCTCTTTGTCTGTCTGATTTTGATGAACTTTTTGAAAACCGTTTCAGTGGCGGTGGAGATACTGGCAAAATATGAAAAAAATATAAATCACACACTGTTGATTTTTTGACATTTTATAGGCTCGTCCATCATTGGAACATTTTTAAATGATGAAATATGGGCGGCGTGAGGCTGTAGGGGCTCAGGCGTAAGTATTTTTATACGCTTCCGGCGCTGGTAGTTCTGGACGCCTGTTACATATACTTCAGAAATAATTATTTAAATAAATTATTGTCGCACAACAAAATATTATTAATGTGTGCTGAGATATAATCTTATATGGCTTCAAGATTCGATAGAACTTTTAAAATTAATGCATAAAGTCTATATAAACATGGGTCGAAAAGTGCGTGGCTTCCGAAACACAGAGTGTTTAAATTTACTTTCTAAAAGAGTTTTTTTAAATATTTCGAACAATATTTGATGTATAACAGTGAAAATTGGTACACAAGGGTTTCTTGGTACGATAAAACGAACCATGGGCATAGTTTTACTTATGCCGCTAGAGGGCGCTCTCTACTGGACCTGTAGTGTATTAAAATGACAAAAAATTTTTCTTAGTGCAATTTTTTGCTTTTTGAATAAAAAAAAACTATTCTTCGCACTTTTCAACATAAAAAAGCTCTCTTGTGAATTTTCATTATAGTTAGCCATTTTTGAGATATTTAGATTTTTATGGTTCGATGCATTTTTAATTATTTATGATAAAATAACGTTAAAAAGTCAGTATCTCGATAATTTTTGGAAGTAGGCTGTGCCTGCAAATATTTTTGAAATTGAAAGCAGAATAAGGTTAAACGTCAATTAGTTGACAGTTAGTTTTGTTGTCTGTTCAACCTGAAACGTTTTTTTGCAATTGTGAATGCACGAAATTTAGTTTCTTTTACCTGTTTTTTTTTTGTAAGTTTTATAGAAATGCCATATTTATTCTCCAATGAAGAGTTAGCGGATATTCATTTTGTGTATGGCTTTATAGATGGAAACGCAGCAGAAGCAGCCAGAGAATACGCACGAAGATTTCCAAACAGACGACATGCAACTCGCTCAGTATTTGTAATAGTGCATCGCCAAATAATTGAAAATGGTTTTGGAAATCTCCAAAGGGATCAAAACATAAATGTTCGTCAGCGCAGATTTACCCGTATGATTCTGCGTGAGTTTGATAGAGATCCGACCACAAGTATTAGGAGAGTTTCTGGTGCCTTGGGAATTTCAGCAAGCCATGTTCACCGTGTTCTTAGAAATGACCATAGACGTCCTTACCATTTGCAACCTGTGCAAGGACTACAGCCAGGGGCGGAGAACGAAGAATCACATTTTGTCAGTGGATTCTTGATAGAACTGATAATAATAGGGAGTTTTTAAGTAACGTTTTATGGTCCGATGAGTCATGCTTCACTAGACGTGGAGTGGTAAATTTTCATAATCAACATATTTGGTCGCATGAAAATCCGCATGCAGTTCGGGAAAGAAATTTTCAGCATGAATTTAGTGTGAACGTGTAGATTGGTATCTACCGTAATCGACTATTTGGACCCTACCTTTTGCCTGCAGGGTTAAATGCTGCGACCTTCTTGGAATTTTTAAAGGCTGAATATGCAAATATGTGGGATGATGTTATGTTAGATTTAAGAAGATTGGCCTGGTTCCAGCTTGATGGTTGTCCAGCTCATTATTCGAGAATAGTTAGAAACTGGCTGAACGAAAATTATCCAGAAAGATGGATCGGCCGTGGAGGACCAGTCGCCTGGCCTCCACGATCCCCTGACCTAAATCCATCAGATTTCTTTGTGTGCGGATTTCTAAAAGAAAAAGTGTACCAGACTCCCGTAACCACAAGAGATGTGCTAATAGACAGAATCAGGAATGCATGTGATGAAATAAGGCTTTATTTGAATAATGCTATACCACGTTCGATCATTCGTAGATGTGAATTGTGTATTGAACAATTGGGTTTACATTTCGAGCAACTACTTCAAATTTTGTATGTTTGTCCTAACTATCCAATAGCATTTTAGTTGTAAATAATTGATTTAATTTGTTAAAAATGATATTGGAAAATTAAACAAATTAATATTCTGTTTTTTTTTGTTTTTATTTGGAGTTAGGAATTATTGCTGTGTTTAAAAACACAATCTAAACGATCATCTTAATTACTTGTAATGCCCAAATCGAAAATGTAAAAAAAAATATTATTTTCCCATAAATAACTAAAAATGCATCGAACATTAAAAATCGAAATATCTCAAAAACGGCTAACTATAACGAAAACTCACAGGAGAGCTTTTTTATGTTGAAAAGTGCGAAGAATCAGTTTTTTTATTCTAAAAGCAAAAAATTGCACTAAGAAAAATTTTTCGGTCATTTTGATACTCTGCAGGTACAGTAGAGAGCGCCCTCTAGCGGCTACAGTAAAACTATGCCCATGGTTCGGTTTGTCGTACCAAAAAACCCTTATATACCAATTTTCACTGTTATACATCAAATATTGTTCGAAATATTTAAGAAAAACCATTTTAGACAGTAAATTTAAACACCCTGTATTTCAGAAGCTACGCATTTTCCGAACCAAGTTTATATAGACTTTATGCATTAATTTTAAAAGTTCTATCGAATCTTAAAGTTATGCAACAATAAACTGAAACACCCTGTATATCTCCAAATATCTGTTCATGTTGTTACGATATTCCCTATTGGTTAACTTGACCATTAGTAGCTAAATGGATCTATAAAATGTTTCATTATCACAGCTGTTACACCAAACCCTGTTTATCTTGCGGTAAGTAAGAGTATCCCACGTTACACACAGTAAGTAATCGTTTATTGCTGCTAGACCAGTGTGTAAGCACATCGTATAGAGGACTGGATACCCATAAAGTGTAAACATCGAATCCGTGACTGCGTGGCTGTAAAACCACTTCAATGTTCCGTTAACCAACTCCACATGCTCTTTATTAGTCTGTTTTGCAACTAATGAGGTGCTTGTGTTTAAGCTATCGGTTGCCTGTTTTGCAGTATTCGAGACCACGGGACGTGACAATATCCTCTCGGTATAGTTCAGTGCTTGTATGCACCAACCAATCGAAACAGTAGCAATAGTCCTTGAAATCTGTCCATCTACGAATACGACTGTAATTGGTATTATGATTCCACTTTGGTTCCTATTCTTCGGAAAACAAATTAAAACGATTTATTTATTAGCTTCGCCGAGCTCATACTGTGATTATTTGTCACTACCAGTGATAAAGGTCACGACCATGATATCATTGA
This sequence comes from Acanthoscelides obtectus, assembly GCA_963669975.1. Lineage (NCBI taxonomy): Eukaryota > Metazoa > Arthropoda > Insecta > Coleoptera > Chrysomelidae > Acanthoscelides > Acanthoscelides obtectus. The sequence continues at coordinate 26,481,394 of CAVLJG010000007.1, forward strand.
TCCTATGGTCGTGATCCTCAAGGTTGTGACTATTTTTTTATACCGAAGCAGCCACGCAGGCAGAAAGAAGCCTTAATACCACGGCATCGCGGGTGGTATGAGGAGCTTAAAAAAACTTTATTAATCGGATTTTATTGAGTTGAGTATACCTTTATTTTTTCCCCCAAAATAAAACATAATACCTGACTTTTATAAAATAATCTTAATTTAACATGTTTGATAAGTCACAGAAAATTTTTAAATCGCATTGTAAAGCCCATTGAAACCAAAATGGTTGGTTGTGCACGGGTAGATTTTTTTTTGATATAATTTTGATAATAAACTTTGCTTAGAGCAGGATTTATACTACAAGCACATTGTAAGTATGGAAGGTAAGGAGGAGTAGCACTCAAATAATACAGTTTATTACACTAACTACAGAAATATGGAGGGTGAGGAGGAGTAATACGAGTACTAGCGTAGTACGATTTCTAGTAAATCATTTTTGCTAGATTTCGTGTCTCTTGTCTACCAATTAAAAAAATATATTTTTCAAATAAAGATTTCATCAGAGACAATGAGTTTATTTTATCAACATACATACGGTACATGTATGGCAAACAATTATAAATTTTACATGACAGATAGGTGTGGCATCGCAAGCTTACATTTCTTTGAAAAGTTTGTATTTTTATGTTTTCATTTTCTTTATGTCCAGTACAATAAACATGGCTAGTTTTATTGAAGTTGTTTTTGTGTTTGTATATTAATTGAATTAATTCATGCAGAAACAGTTACCTTAGGTCAAATACTCTGAAAATAATTTATCAGAAGGATAAGTAATTTTTTTGCCAGATATTACTTTCAATATTCTTTTTTGAAGTATATCCAGAGGCCGCAAATAGCAATATGCGGTACTTCCCCAACTCAAGATAGCGTATCATAGACGTGATTCAACTAATGAATAATACAACATTTTCAGGTGCATGTAGTCTATGAGATGTTTTAAGTATTTAAAGCGATATAAGAGTTGTCGTAAGGTATTTGTAATGTTAGCTATATGAACATCCCATCTCAAGTGGCGGTCAATGGTGACACCTAAGTATTTATAGGTTTTCCTAGATGTTAAAGATACTTTGATTTATTAAAAGTTGTTCATACTGAGATAGACAACGTACTGTATTAGAAAAAGGCATAAAGAATGTTTTTTCATAGCTTATGGTTAAAAGTTAGCATAATAATCAAAAATAGTTCCTAGGTCCCGCTCTGCTTTAATTTTTACATTTTCCCAAGTGTTATCATCATACAGCACTACCGTAAAATCTGCAAAGCTAAACACTTGACTGTCTGACCAAGAAGTTAGAATGCTGTTTATGAAAATTGTAAGCAAGATTGGACCCAACACAGTACCCTGAGGTAAACCGTAATCAACTGACTTTTCATTACTGAATGTGTCACTAATCTTCACTACTTGTTTTCGATTTGAGAGATAGCTTGTAAACAACTGTAAAGGTCTGCCTCGTACTCCTGCATCCTCCAAGAATACGCACAGTACCGGTGTACTCAATTCTAATCTTTTTCTAATCTCTTCTGTTAACTTAGCAATTGCATCTTTGGTTGATACTCCCTCTCGAAAACCGAATTGCTAATTTTACAGATATTTGCATTTGTCAAAAAATTTAACTAGCCTATTTTTCAATGTTTTCTCAAATATTTTAGCTATTATTATGATGACAGATATTGGTCTATAGTTATTTATACTTTTTACATCACTTTTTTTATGGACAGGTGTAACTAAAGATTCTTTGAACCCTTCTGGGACTTCATTAGAAATATAAATCCGGTTGATTAAGTGACATAGCGGCATTGAAATAATGTCAGTAGTATATTTAAGTATCTCGGACTTCAAGTTGCCAAAACCGGGCGATTTTCCATTTTTTAATGTGTTAACGATTGAGGTTACTTCAGTTACATCTACCGCCTCTAAGAAAAATGTACTTTGATTTATTTTCCTTTGCGGTCTCTTTTTGTTTGGCCTCATCATAGTATTTGCCAATATTTACAAAGAAATCGTTAGACTTATTCGCAATTGTTATTGGCGAATCACATAATTTATTTTCATCAACTATTTCCTTAACTGCACATTTAGAAGTGCCTTTAAATAGTTTATTAACTACGTTCCACAAGTTCTTAGGAGTATCTTTGTTTTTATTTTTTTGTTTCTTGTAAAAATAGTATTTAGAATTTCGTATGAGTTTTTCTAATTTTTTCTTATATTCAAGATACCTTATCCTCACCTGCTCATTTTCTGGCTGCATAAAATACTCAGAATATACACGATTTTTTTCATTAACAGAATTTACAATACCTGATGTGATCCAAGGCTGTCGCTTGATCTCGCGCCAATTCAATTTCTTTGTGGTTGTATTTTTATCAGTTAAAGATCTTAATATGTCACCTAGTTGGCTAACCAAAATGTTAGCATTATTTTCAGAGTAATAAATGGTCCAATTATATTTATCTAGGTCTTCTCTTAGGCCATTATAATTGATATATTGAATTTCTCTAACAGAAGTATTCGCATGATGTTCTTCTACCTTATCTATTGGTATCCCCAGGATTACGTACTATAGTTCAACCAACGCCACAGTTGTAATGTGGTATCCTCAACCGAACTGCACAAATCAACTGATTTACAAAAACAATAAGACCGGCATGTCGGTAAACCGTTTGACGAAAGATAGGGCTACTAGACCTTACCCAAAACCTAGCTTAGACATAATCAAATAATAAAGCCTTCTGATTGAGCCACGAATATTACTGAGAAGACGGTCATTGCTTCCACAAATAAGAAAGCCTTTATTGACATCCGAAAAGAAAACCGTGAAATCATACCTAAAGATGAGATACTTTTAATATAGGAAGTAGGCTGCTACACAAAACCACAAATAGCACAAGCCACGTGTTTATCGGTCTATAACATGGAAAGTACCCCTTGGATTCGGATAAGGTTACTAACATCCCAGGAACGAAAGCGTTGTAGTTTTTGGAAAGGCGGAGGAAAATGCTGAGAGCGAAAAAAATAAAAAAACTGAAACTTCGTTTATGAAGTTTTGAAAAACATTTCTAGGTTAAAACAAATTTAATTTGAGGGGTTGTAGGGTATGGAGGAAGGTGTATCGTTGATGATAGTATATAAATTTGACTTTTGAATAAACTTTTTTTCAGCTTTAGCACTCATTCAAAGTTATCTTCATGAAAGGAAGCAATCCGTTACTTTTAACGGATTCAAGTTGTACCAGTATATAACTAAATCGGGAGTGCCTCAGGGTTCAAATCTTGGTCCTTTATTGCTTACCTTATTTATTGATGATGTTGTGCATTATTTAAGTTGTAATAAGCTCCTCTTTGCGGATGATTTAATATTATTCAGGATTATTGAGTCTGAGACTGATCGTATTGCACTTCATGATATTGATTCTCTAGTGGCTTGGTGTGACGAGAATAATTTATTTCTTAATGCGTCTAAGTGTAGTGTAGCCAGCTTTTCCAGTAAAACTTTTGCTTGTAAATTTAAGTATAAAATTAGGGATGTTTACATAAATCGTTCTAACTCAATTAAGGACTTGGGTGTAGGTGCTGACCATAAACTTAACTTAACTGTGAGAAACTGTAGAAGCTTTAGCCGCCCAGAGTCACTGTTGGTTTTGTATTCTGCATATATTAGATCGAAATTAGAATATGCATCGTTAATTTGGAACCCAATTTACAACTACTACATTGATTCTCTTGAGCATGTTCAGAGAATGTTTCCAAAATTTTTATCTTTTAATGTTGATGGTATATATCCTGAACCTGGTGTATCTGAAAGTTTGTTATTGTCTAGGTTTCAAGTGTAGTCTTTAAAATTGAGAAGGAAGTGTGCATCAATTATGTTTTTGCATAAATTACTGCACAAATAGATGCTAATGGGATTGTGGCTCAAATAAACTTTAATGTTCCATCTATTCAAGCTTGTACAGCTAAAACATTTTATTGTGATAGGGCTCGCACAAATTTGTTTTAGAAGGCACCCATATATGTGATGTGTGACACTTTCAATGCAATATCAAATTATTGTAATATGCTTGCTGACAGTTTGAACAGCGAACTGGGAGTAGCTAGAAATTGCTTGGATAATTTATGATAATGTTACTCACCTGAGTGAAATATGTTTTTTTTTGCTTCTTTTTCTTGTTTGTTTTTTTTCCTTAGATGAAATCACCTGCTTTTTATGAGTTTTCTGTTCTTATTATTTTGACTTATCTTAGGATTGTCCTGTAAATGATTTCCTTAACTGTTGGGCAATAAACGCTATTTATTGTTACTATTAAACTTCCAATCCCGGTAATTCTACGCACCTACTAGACATAATTGAAGCAACTGGTTTTACCCTACATAGAGGAACATTTTCGTCATGCGTCCTCAACGCATCGTGGTATTAGGGTGAGGCGACGTTGCCAGATGGACGGGTAGTGCAGGGAAAGGATGTCAGCGGATTCATTTCATGAACCTGTTTGACTGACTTGATCGCTTTAACCTTTCTGGTTTTTTTTCAAAGAATCTAACTTATGCTGAATGCATGACGGCCTTGCGTGGCAAATGCAGAGTCAATATAGTTGACAACCCTTTTTCTATTAAAATATCC